>JARBWK010000002.1:93303259-93851351 GCA_030556195.1 Anolis apletophallus | reverse complement strand
AGCGAAAAGACGGGATGTGGAACCAAAGAGCTAAGGAAGGAATGCACGAGGAGGGTAGAGACGGTCACAATTGTACTGAGAGCTAGTAGCTAGCTCTTATATTTATGTTATACATCTACAGTTGAAGGGAATGTTCCCCATTGATTTTGACTGTTTTTGACTTTAGAACCAATTTAGAATTTCGTTAGTAATTAAGTTACATTTAGCACTTTTGCAAAATTTTTTTGTAAGTATTTGATATACTAATCAAAAAAAATCCCCCCCCCCCATTTGATTTTAGAATTGCGATTTTAGGATTCTAAACCAAGCCTAATAGATAGATAGATAGATAGATGATAGATAGATATATCTAGAATGCCTAGTTAAGAACCAGTTTGGACAAATGGATATTTATGCTTAGACCAACATTCTGAACACCTACATGTGATACTTATGTATAGGGTGACTTTCAAACAAGCTCAGAACTACCATATTTACTTGGATATAAAATGCTGTAGAATGTAATGCACATCTAAATTGAAGGTGCACATTCCAAAAAATATATTTGCCCTAGAATGTAATGTGCCCATCAGCACAGGCATAGCATGATATCAGGAAGGCAGACAGCATGAATGAGTCAATTCAGAAAGTCAGCCTGCCTCGCACAATTCCCAGCTAGCCTAATTCACAAGCCTTTCAAAACCAAGAGGGAGGTGTCGTCTCACTGTGCCACAATTTGAAGGAATAACCCTTGTAGTTTTTAAAAATAATTTTAAATTGAAAAACCTTTTTAGAAATCCTAAAAATCAGTATATGAATTAATCTTTCTGAAACTTTGCAGGATTGATGCCCTGCTTATGTTGTCGCATTGTAGTTTTTAATACTTTTTGTGAAAACTTTTTTAAAATCCTAAAAATAAGTGGATGACTGAAATATTCCAAAATTTCACAGGCTTAGTCATAAATGTTGCCCATAATTGTGCCTAGTTTTATCCTGATCAGCATAAAAATGATGGAGAAACAAGCCTCTAAAATTTCCCCATTTTCTAAAGTAACAAATCTTAATGAAGCAATTGCAAGATTTAGATAACTAACCAGACCAGGACACCTCCAAACCTTTACGAAACTAAGCGGGGGGCATCAAAATCTCCACATAATCATATTATAGCCATTTCACACATCTCTAATGTACATGCGCAATAAAGTATGTATGTGATGCCTGAATTAGGGTTTCCAGATCTCCTCACGCTTTCAGTGCAACAGTTAATCATTAGATTGTTGTTCATTTTCTGTGGAGAAAATGTGCTGAAGAACTATCAATTCCTGTTTGGGAAAAGTTCGCATTTAGGTCTCTATAGGAAAAACACAAACCCACAGGGCATACTGCATAACTTTGAGTGCATTCAATTGATCTAATGTCACAAGATGGAAAAAGTCATTTACAAATCCTGAAAACAAATTCCAGGGATTTTATGCATTTCATTTGTTCTGTTTAATGGCTGTCAAAGGGCCTGTCCAGAAAGTACATTTATCCCAGGAGCTTCTGTAGCAAACAAGAGGGTGGCCAGACACCATTCCCTGTGAATGCAGAAGTAATAGCTACAAAAGGCAAAATTCACAATATTTCCAGGTGCGGGAATATTGCGGTTTTGAGCTGAATATCCGTATCTCCACATGTCTGTATGTCTCTGCAATCGGAAATCATGGGATTATTTTATCTGGGTTTGTTCCTGTGTTTTAAATGTTTGTTCATGATTGGCTCCTAAAAAGAGGGTGACACTTGAGTAGAAGGCAAAAACTTTGTTTGTGTGTCAGAAACTTCATGAAATGTATGGAAGGCACATTTTCTCTGCTGTGGACAAAGTTGTGGCCCCCTAGTCAATGTTGTACATCTTTTCACAAGAATAGCAATCAGTAACAGCCATGAATAACCTAGAAACAGCATCCTGTTGTTTGATGCCACAAGTACATAACCATATCTGTCTGGACAGATGGCCAGGCTCTAAAAAGTGTCAGCAATGACTAATTTCTGTTCCTGACTTTAAAGTGTGTGTTCTTGTTTGATTGTACAGTGCTGACTTGGGCAAAAGTGGTCGTACCCTGTAAACTTTGTTTGTGTGACAGATAGTTCATGAAATGTCTGGAAGACACAGTTTTTCTGGCCAGGACAAAGAACAGAACATTTGCAGTGATTCACTGCAATGATTCTCCGCATATCCACATATCTGCATCTTGAGGGTTTCCAGTGGAAGTCCTGCGGTGGCTATCTTGGGGACCACTAAATCTTGCAACAAAGCATCAAGTCTGGACAATGGAGGCAGAAATCCCGAGACCAACAGGTCTGTATGTGAAACTCTTTTGAAATCCTGGGATTCCTCCCCCCCCGGTTTAATACTCATGATTTACTGCTGTCTGGAAGCACCCAAAGTTGGCTTTGGTTTTTGGTGACCCTATGAATGGGAAACCTCCAAAAACACCAGGCATTTGCTTTGCTCAGGTCTTGCAAACTCTGGCCTCTGGTTTTCTTGATTGAATCTATCTTGTCTACCTGTAATGCAGAATGGTTCTACACAGACATTTTATCCCAGGGCCAATCTGGACTGCTGAATTCCCGATTGGCCCCAGGATGCTTTTCAATCTCAATAGAAGCCAGATTAGAGGAACTCACAGTAATCTTTTCTCTGAAAACAGAGCACATTTTCTGGTAACTCTCTACCCCAGGGGTGCTCAGGAAGTCGATCGCGATCGACTGGTCGATCCTGGGACCGAGGGAGGTCGATCCCAGCTGGATTGGGCACTTCTGAGGGGGCGGAGCCATGCCACGCTAAGCCCGCCCCCTCCGCCAGCTCCAGCATTTCCACTGCTTCTCTAGGGTAGGGAAAGGTTATGCCAAGCCGGTAGTGGCTATCTATGCCACCACTGGCTTGGCATACCCTTTCTGTACCCTGGAGAAGCTCTGGAAATGCTCAAGCCAGAGGAGGGAGGCGGAGCTAAGTCCTGCCAAGCTCCGCCCCCTCCTCCTCTGGCTTGAACATTTCCTAGCTTCTCGAGGGTAGAAGAGGGTAATGCCAAGCCAGTGGTGGCATAAATAGCCACCACTGGCTTGGCATTACCCCCTTCTACTCTGAAGAAGCTTGGAAATGCTGGAGCCAGAGGGGAAGGGGGCGGAGCTAAGCCCCGCCAAGCCCCGCCCTCCAGCATTTCTACAGCTTCTCCAGGGTAGAGGGGGTAATGCCAAGCCAGTGGTGGCTATATATGCCACCACTGGCTTGTCATACCCTTTCTGTACCCTGGAGAAGCTGTGGAAATGCTGAAGCTGGCGGAGGGCGGAGCTTGGTGAGGCTTAGCTCCGCCCCTCCTCCTCTGGCTTGAGCATTTCCAGAGCTTCTCCAGGGTACAGAAAGGTTATGCCGAGCCAGTGGTGGCATAGATAGCCACCACTGGCTTGGCATGCCCCCTTCTACCCTGGAGAAGCTGTAGAAATGCTGAAACTAGAGGGGGAGGGGGGCGGAGGCAATACCCGCCAAGTCTCGCCCCCTTCCCCTGGCTCCGCCCTGCTTCTCTCTTGGTAGATCTTGCTGACTTGGTCTTAGTATAAGTAGCTCGCATGCTGAAAAAGTGTGGGCACCCCTGCTCTACCCTGTGATGGCTACAGCACTTTTTAGGAAAGTTAATCTCTTGGACTTGTTTTTGTGTATCTTCAAATGGTTTCTGTCTTATGGTGCCCTTGAAGCCTATCTACCAGAGGGTTTTTTTCCATTTTAACAAGATTTTATTCAGATGAGTTTGCCTTTGTCTTGCTCTGTGGCTGAGAAAACGTGACTTGCAATAGGTCACGTATTGAGTTTCCATGGTCAAGATGGGATTCATACTCATGTCTTTCAATGCAACATTCAAGTCACACAATGGTAGTGCTCTTTCTTTTTGATTACGGCTTCCTAAGTGTTATTTGTGACATGTGGTTTTGGTATCTGCATTCTCCGTTTCAGAGGTTGAAAAGTGTGTGTGTGAGGGGGGCTGAAGAAACAAATATGAGGCCACTATCCCTAAAACTGTTTTTCCCCATTAGACCCCATATAGGTAGCATGACAGTAACTTAAAATCACAATAGAGCATTTAGAAGTACAGACAGATATTTGAAGAAAAGTACACTATGCAATGTTTTTACAGATAAAAACTGGGACCCATGTAGCCACATCATCAGAATGTAGTCAAGATGGCAAAAGCTACTAATGACAAAACAACAAATAAGTTTGAAGAGCTGTTGCATTTTGCTTTTGCCCAAGATTACTGGAAAGGGCAAGGAGGAATATATATTTTCATGTCTTGCATATAATAGAGACTAGACATGAGTGGAGACTTGTGCGTACACCCACACACACTTGCATCTGTTGAAATGTGACCACACTCTGACAATGCTTGTCTACATACAGCTGGAGTCCAAAAGCTTATGCCAAATAAGATGTCTTAATCTTTAAAGGGGCCAGAAGAGTCTAAATTGTTTAGTTGTGACAGGCTAAATGTTTAAGCTCCTTATTGAAAATCAAAACCTTAAAGTGTGAAGCAGCAATGGGATGACTTGGAGATGATTCTGTGGCCTTCCATGGATTTCCAGGATGCCTTTTCACCTAGTTTGCACTGTTCCTTTCCCCTCTCACAATGGATAGTTTTTCCTTGCAGAAATGTAAGTCTTTGAAGTAATGCCATTGGGGCCTTAGAAATACCTGAGAGACTTTTGATCTGTATATTATCCTTGCAGTAGCAAGAAAAAGTAAATACATTTGAATGACGGAGAGGGGAAAAAAAGAAGAGAGATTGAGTGTGAGAGAGAATCCCAATTTGCCCTAGAGACTTTCCACAAACAGAAGCTGGATTCATTGAGTAAATTATTTACTAAAGATTGCTCACTCAACTGGAAAATTTACCCAAACCTGATATTTCCTGTAGGTTGAGATGTTGAGCAGAAAAGAGAAACACAGTTTTCATTTTCACACTTTATATGTAGATATAGAAGTGGAGTGGACCCTTAGTAATCACTGCAGTTTGGTTTGAGGGTCCCCTGTGGATTCCAAAATCCATGGATGCTCAAGTCCTATTATATGAAAAAGTATAGTAAAATGCTGTCCCTTATATAAAATGGCAAAATCATGATTTACTTTTTGGAATTTCAAGACATGGACAATACATGTGGATACAAAATCTGTGAATTTGGAGGACCAATGCTATAGGAAAGTAGAAGGACACCTTACACCCAGGGCCCTTCTACACTTAACTAAAACCTAAGAGGAAGCAGGTTAAAAAAAACCCTGCTTTCCCGCCAGGTTTAAGTCCCCACTCCCTCCCATAATCCCAGGCTTTCCCTTGGGGGTGGCTGGATGCCATCTATCATGGATTTTGGGTCAGTGTAGAAGGTCCCTCAGTCAGACCATTTGTGCATCCTACCTCACTGTTCTCTCTACAAATAGTGGTTGTATTGTTTGACGAGATAGAGTTTCACCTACCCAACACACAATAATCCTTCCAACCATTAGCAGGATATGAGGTCTACTAGTAGCATACACAGGAGAAACTAGCTTAGCATACTAGATGCATGTAGTTCTGCCTCTGTTTCCTCTTCCTTCTGCTACATAGCCTCAGCATAGAATCATAGAGCTGGAAGAGACCTCATGGGCCATTCAGTTCTACCCTCTGCCAACAAGCAGGAAAATCACATTCACTGTATACATACATTGCTTTGCAAAGATTTCCCCAGGTTTTCAGGAAAACTCTAATCTCTACTCAAAAATGTGACAGACTGAACCTAGGATTTTCATCATGCAAAATACAAGCTTACCCACTGAATTGTGGTTTGTGAATATTCAACTATGTAAAGAACTGATTCTTGGGAGTGTCACAAAATGTCTCTCACCATGTAGTACAATGCTAACTACCCTTTTGTAGTGCAATGTAGTACAATGCTAATTACCCAGGACTAATTACCATTTTGGCAGCATGTACCCATCAACAATGATTGGTCCACGTGTTGCAAATGAAGTAGCATCACCCAAAGTGGTAGTCCATGGACAGATGCTAGCCCATGAGCCATTATTGGGGAGCATGAATTGGGAGGGCACTATGGCATCCATATCTTGCTGACAATAGGTGGTAGTTTCAATGATAGTGGGGTGTTAAATATGTTTCTAGTTTTACTCCATAGTTTAAAAGAGCTAACCAAGCTGCTGAACCCTATCCCTAAAATGCATAGCTCCTTTAAAGATTGCTTCAAAGCACTGATTGGATACTATGTGAACAAAATGTTGGAGTAGAGAAATCATAGATCTGTTTTGCCCTCCTCTGGACACATTCCAGCTTGTCAACACCTCCCTTCAGTTGTGGTGCCCGGAATTGGACACAGTAACTAAGGCAGAATAGAGGGGTAGCATAACTTCCCTGGATCTAGACACTATGCTCCTTTTGATGCAGGCCAAAATCCCATTGGCTTTTTTGGCCATCACATCACATTGTTTAACTTGCTATCCACGAGGACTCCAAGATCTTTTTCACACGTACTGCTCTCGAGCCACGCATCCCCCATTCTGGATCTTTGCATTTCATTTTTTCTGCCTAAGTTGAATATTTGTCACTGTTAAACTTCATCTTGTTAGTTTTGGCCCATCTCTCTAATTTGTCAAAATCGTTTTGAATTCTTCTCCTGTCTTCTGGAGTATTGGATATCCCTCCCAATTTGGTGTCATCTGCAAACTTGATAATCCTACCTTCTAACCCTTCTTCTAAGTCAGTGCTGTCCAACTTCTACCGGACCTAGGGCCGGACTTCCAGTCACTGATGACCTGGGGGGCCGCTCCGCGCCACTCCATCCCGCCCCCGGCCCTACCCCCAGCTACACCCCGGCCCCTCCTCCTAAAGTGTCACGCCAGCCTCAGAAGCGGCGATTTCACTTCTGAGGCTGGCGTGACCCTTTAGGAGGGAGGGCAAAGCCAAGGGGAGCCCTCCATGGCTTCACCCTCCCTCCTAAAGTGTCACACCATCCTCCTCCTCTGTTCTGCCTCTCCCACCGGCGCACAGATCAGGGCGCCGGTGGGAGAGGCAGAACGGAGAAGGCGTGCCTAAAGAGGAGGAAGGGAAGCGCTTGCCTTCTTCCTATTTAGGCATGCCTCCTCCCCCCCCCCCGGCGTTCCCAATTGGTGCGCCATGGGTAGAGGCGGGATGAAGGAGGAGGAAGGGAGCGGGCGGGGCTGGGTGACGTCAGGCTCGGCGCCGGCGCCACGCCTGACATCACCCAACCCCGCCCCCCAGAGATTGAATTTTTTAAAATTTTATTTTAAAAAATATTATTATTTGCAGGGTAGGCGGGGGCCGTAGGGAAGGGGCTGGGGGCCGTATACGGCCCCCGGGCCGCCAGTTGAACAGCCTTGTTCTAAGTCATTAAAAAAGATGTTGAACAGGACTGGGCCCAGGATGGAACCCCGTGGCACTCCGCTTGTCACTTCTTTCCAGGATGAAGTGGAAGCATTGGTGAGCACCCTCTGAGTTCGTCCGCTTAACCAATTACAGACCGACCTTACCGTAGTTTTGCCTAGCCCACATTTGACTAGTTTGTTTGCCAGAAGGTCATGGGGGACCTTGTTGAAGGCCTTACTGAAGTCCAGGTACGCTACATCCATGGCATTCCCCACATCTAACCAGCTTGTAACTCTATCAAAAAAGAGATCAGATTAGTCTGGCATGACTTGTTTATGATAAATCCGTGTTGACTATTAGTGATGACCGCATTTGTTTCTAAGTGTTTGTAGACCACTTCCTTAACAATCCTTTCCAGAATCTTGCCTGGTATCGACGTTAGGCTGACTGGATGGTAATTGTTTGGGTCATCCTTTCTTCCCTTCTTGAAGATTGAGATCACATTGGCCCTCCTCCGACCTGCTGGGACTTCTCCCGTTCTCGAAGAACTATCAAAGATGATTGCCAATGGTTCCGAGATGACTTCCGCTAGTTCCTTCAATACTCTTGGGTATAGTTGATCTGGCCCTGGGGACTTGAACTCATTTAGAGCAGCCAGGTATTCCTGGACAACTTGTTTCCCAATTTGGGGTTGGATGTCCTCTAATCCCTCATCCACTCCAGCTTGCTGAGGTTGAAGATGACTTTCTTTTTGTGAGAAGACCAAGGCAAAGAAGGCATTAAGTAGTTCTGCCTTTTCCCTATCCCTGTCAGCATTGCCCCACCTTCTCCTCGAAGAGGCCCTATCGCCTCCTTGTTCTTTCTTTTTCTACTGACATAAGAAGCTCTTTCTATTGAGTCTGCTAGTCTGCTCTAGTTGGGGTAGGCCATTAGATTTAGGCCTCTGCCTGAATTGACCCCTTGTGACTTTCAAAACCTTGCATCTGCTATTGTGCAACCCAGATGCACCAAGACTATCGGAAAGCAATGGATATCTTCTAGTGGACGTGCTTGGTGCCTGCAGCTTTATGGAGTCTGCTGTTGTCCTTTCTCAGAAGTTGAAGCTCTCTCTAATCCTGCAAGATGGGGCCTGAGTGATATATCATCAATACAAATGATGGGAGGCTGTTTAACTGCTCTTTAACCTAGCTTGAAGGCTTTCCTGATCAATCAATTAGGTCGCCTGCTTCCTTTTCAATGAACAGATTAAAGAAGCCTTCCACTGAGTCAGACTTCCAATCCATCTAGCTCAGCACTATCTGCTTGACATGTAGTAGCTCTCCAAGGTCTTCCAAAGGAGTCTTTCCCAGCTCTGCTACCTGAAATCTTTTCAGTACTTGGGTTGGGATGAGTGAGATATATCACTTAGGCCCAAAAATTAACATTTCCAATGAACCACTGGGGAGTTCATGATTGCAAAAGATTAAGAATCCCTATCTTATGTAATTTTCTGTCATAGACATTTAATTTTGTCTTTTGGAAGATTCTGCTCTCTTGTTCCATCTGAACCATATGCTCTCTCTTTTTCTTCAGGCCAGTAAATAGCCAGATTGATGTTTGAATTTGGTGAAGCTGATTGGGATGAGACCATTTTCTGTCTCAAGTTTCTCTCTGAGATCTTAGATCTTTATTTGTCTGAGCATTTGAATCAGGGATTTTATAGCCTTAGGATGCTTGAACCTGTTGGGTGGATTTCAAGTAGACAGTTCTTTTCCTGATGCTTTGAATTGTTCACGTTACCATAAATATTTAGATAAAATTTTAAATATTCTCAAGTGTCCAGTGTAATTTATATTTTCCTCACATTTGGTCTATGTAAAGGAAACCAATTTTAATGCAATAAAATAAAATGTATGCTAGATTTTGTGGCCATATGTTTATGTATATTTTCCTATTTCAACAGTCCATAGCATTTAACAGAGTCTCAAGTGGCCTGTGACTCAGAAAGTTTGAGTGTGGATGTGAGCTTTGAGTAGCCTGTTGATGTTTTTCGTAAGTTTTTTTAAAAGCAAGGAATACTCAGAAGTGGTTTTCCTAGTTCCTTCCTCTGAAATATAGTCAGCACCCTAAATTCATTGCTGGTCTTCCATCCAAGACCATGCAGGATACAGTTCCTTTGCGTATTTAGGCTGTGACTAAAAACATTATGAGCCACTGACTTTGAGGGTTGGTACCCCTGATTTCAGTTATCACTGAGATACCCTAAACTTTTACTCACCTGATAGTTCTTATTGTGCCTGGTTATTCCCCCAAGAATATTGTTATCTTATTGTATGTAGCTATTTATTTACTCTGTTTAAAGGTTAAGAAGGCTACCTTGAACAGATTATGTTTTGGACTGAAAGTATGCCAAGGTAATCCTTCACATATGAGATGCAAGAGTAGTTACATTGTATAATATATATTTATTATTGACCGAATCGTTTCCTTAACAAAACTGCTTGCTACTGGGGCTTTGAGATTACAAAATGTACTTTTGCGTACTGATATGATGTGTCATCTGTATGCTGTTTACCAAACTCTGAAAATTTCTGTATTCTTTATCTGAAGTACTCTATGAATATGTACGTAAATCCCTTCATTATTCAGGTTGTTGCCAGTTACTATGTTACTCTTCGTCCTTGGTGTCAGGACTTTATACAATCTTGTGCGCAAAGCCACTATTTTTCAGATGTCTCCAATGGACATTCTGATTTTTGCATGTGTTTTTCATTGGTGCTGAGATCACTGCGTACAGTAACAAGTTTGCTTTCACATTGAGAAACAAATGATAATGATGTTTACTGACCAAACTGACAAAAGTAAAGAGGAGCAACGGAGGTAGAGACCATTGTTTTTCTGGCCTAATCCTAATCAGATGATTGCAATCTTTTTGTTTTGTTTTGTTTTGTTTTCTGGGTCACTTCAGTCCCAATCCTTCAGTAGAGAATAGGGAGCCTTTTTTTACTTTGTATCAAATGAATTACACAGTTCCTCAACTCAGTTTACTTGCCCCATAAGAAGCTGTTTATCCTTGCGCCAAGGCTCATCACAGACACCTTTCTTGAAAATGACTCAAAGGAGGCATTACCTCCCACAATGTACTTGATGCTACACATATCCACATTTATGTTTTTTGGGGTATCTGGGGGGATGTGAAATTTCCCAAGCTCTGTATTTTGTAGAATCATGGATGTGATGTAGACAGGTTGGAGAGCCATCCATCAACATGCATCTCCTAAAAGTGTTGATCCTTCAAATGAACTATCTTCTTTGCAAATACAAACCAACTCAAATTTAATCTGATATAGGTAGATATTACACCAGAAGAAGATGTATTTATTTTCTTCAGTCTGATGACCTTATTACATGCCCCCCCCCTCGCCGCCCTCGTGCTGTTTTGCCAGCAGATGAAATGCCATGCTCGACACTTTCCCCATCATACAGGGGAAGCATCGCCCAAATAGGGCAGCCTTTAGTGTTGCAGGGAAAGTGTCCAGCAATGCTTTTACCTTTTCTGGGGGTGGAGCCACAACTGGAAGTCACATGAGGCCGTTGATGGCTGCCATGGGACTCTGTTTCTGAAGAAGGCTCTAAGCATCCTAGGACACTTATTTTCATCAATGTGATGAGGTCCTTAGTTGCATTTAGCACAGCTCTTTCAGATACAGCTCTTTCTTTCTTTCTTTCTTTCTTTATCTGTCTTTCTGCTTCTGTATTCCCCTCCACTCCAAAGTTTGTCATCTTTTGCAGACTAGTTGAGAGATCTCCCATTCTGCTAAACCAATCAACACAAGAAGAGTTATATCTATTTCAAGTTGAGAATCCCTTATTTGCTATACTTGGTACCAGAAGTCTTCCAAATTTCAGATTTTTCAGATTTTGGGACATTTGTATACATGTGGAACCTAGGTCTAAACATGAAATTAATTTATATTTCATGTGTGTGTGTGTGTGTGTGTGTGTGTGTGTGAATATTTTGAATAATTCTATGAACAAACAAAAATTGTATAGATTGAAGCTTCAGAAAACATGACTCTCATTTTTTTCAGCCACACAAGGGAACTATTTGAAATATTTTGCATTTTCTTCCCATAGGTAGTGTCCATGTATGAGAAAGGTCTAGGCAAGGACTACATCCATGTTTATTTCCGATATGCAAAGAAAGCATTGAAAAACGGTCTCTAATTGGCTATCTGAAAATAGTACAGCCAGTATGTACTTTGTTTCTTAATATTGCAAGCCTTAAGATTCCAAAGTGTTCGTGGTGTAGACCTCAAACGAATTATAATCCAGAAAGCACGATTGCTTTTGAAGACGTAAACAATATAGGTTCCCAGGCAAAAGAAATTTATAATCCACAGAGTATGTTACCCTTGTAAATTTGGGATCTGATATTGTTATCATGTTTACATTTTTAGATTGAATTAATCTCCTTAAACTACTGAGTTGTGACCACCCTGAGGAAGATAATCGAAACGGGGCGGTTCCATGAAATACGAACCCGTAGGTGGATCACCCATTGCATTTAAAACACGGTGTGGACATTTTGCCAACTCTAGCATCTAATTTCGTCATACCCTGTGGATTATATTTTTTTGCCTGGGAACCTATATTGTTTACGTCTTCAAAAGCAATCGTGCTTTCTGGATTATAATTCGTTTGAGGTCTACACCATGAACACTTTGGAATCTTAAGGCTTGCATTAAGATTGACTACGTTTTTGAATTATAGTGAATTCCATTTACTTTGATTTTTTACCATTACTTGAATTACCACAGAGGACTTCGTGAACCATTATATTACTATATGTTGGTGGCGTGAGTAACCTGTGTATTATATATATATATATATATATATATATATATATATGTGCTCATCTAATCCACACCTGTGCTATTGTATTTGATTAAATATACTGTATATATGTAAACTCTATTGCTTTATTTGTTTGACCATTGGGGTATTATATACATTGAGAATCAATTTCCGTTACTCCCAGTACTTGTGTGTATTGTTCTCTACAAGGTGTAACGTATACTTCATTGTACTATTATCCACTGCCAAAGTAGTCAGTTATGAAATAGTTGAAGGCAATATCTTATTGTTCATCTCAAGCATCAAAGTCTCATCTGTAATTGTCGATGAAGTGAATATGTAGCCTACCTTTAGGTATAGTGTGCAGAGGTTTTCATTTCATGTTCAGCAAATATTTACAGTGATTAGAAATGGTGGGCAAAGGGACCATGTTCTTCAGTTTCGCTACAGTGGTACTTAGCATTTCCCCTTGATCTCAATACTGCACATGTGTGTATGAAAAATAAACCCCCAACTTTCTATCTTAATCGCCCAAATTGTGATTATGAAACAGACTCAGTAGAAGCTTATGAAATAAAGAGGTGAAGTTGGCAAGTTGGAACAGAACTACTGGGCACAGTGCCTGGAGGAATCTGGGATTTGTAACTCCCAAAAGCAACATTGTCAAGCCTGACCTGGAGGAGACTGGGTTTACAATATATGCATACTTTCATTAACAATGTTTCTGTCAAAGAAGCTCCTGTGTCCAAGTCTTTTTGCACACACGTGCACGCACACCAACCTACTCCCCCAGCTTCCCCCAAATATTGGATTACAGGAGGGTTTACAGTAAAATACTATAAGGTTTTAACTTTGATTTCACTCTAGCCAATCCAACTGAGAGGGGGAAATGCAGAGCTACTCAAAACTTTCTTTGCCTGAATCTTCTTCTCACAAAAAAATCAGTATTTAACCTGAGCAATATGAAGCGGACGGGGTAATAGGGGAAATGTAACCCAAAATAGGTAAAGAAGTAGTCCAGGAATACCTGGCTAAATGAATTCAAGTCTCCAGTAACAGATGAACTATGTCCAAGAGTATTGAAGGAACTGGAAGTCATTTCACATCCACTGGCAATAATCTTTGAGAATTCTTGGAGAACAGAAGTCCCAGCAGACTGGAGGAGGGCAACTGCTGTCCCTATTTTCAAGAAGGGAGAAAAGAGGACCCAAACAATTACTATCCAGTCAGCCTGACATCAATACCAGGAAAGAAGGCAGTCTGCAATTACTTAGAAAGCAATACTGTTATTACTAAAAGTCAACATGGATTTCCAAAAACAATGCCAGACTAATCTTATCTATTTTTTTCAATAGAGTTACAAGCTTGGTAGATGCAGGGAATGCTGTGGATATAGCATATCTTGATTTCAGTAAGGCCTTCGACAAGGTTTCCCATGACCTTCTTACAAGCAAACTAGTCAAATGTGGCCTAGGCAATGCTACTATTAGGTGGATCTGTAATTGATTGAGCAACTGAACCCAAAGGGTGCTCACCAATGGTTCCTCTTCATCCTGGAAAGAAGTGGCTAGTAGAGTGCCACAGGGTTCAGTCCTGGATCCAGTACTGTTCAATATCTTTATTAATGACTTGAATTAAATTTTAGAGGGCATGCTTATCAAGTTTGCAGATAACACCAAAAGTAGGAGGAATAGCTAATCCCCCAGTGGACAGGATCAGAATGCAAAATGACCTTAACTGATTAGAGAGCTGGGCCAAAACTAACAAAATGAATTTCAACAAGGATAAATGTAAGATACTGCACTTAGGCAGAAAAATTGAAATGCAAAAATACAGGTGATGCCTGACAACAATCCATGTGAAAAAGATCTTGGAGTCTTCATGGACAACAAATTGAACATGAGCAAATAATGTGATACTGCAGCTTAAAAAGCCAATGGGATTTTGGGCTGTATCAGATGGAGTATAGTGTCTGCCCTATGAGGAGTGTCTTAAGGAACTGGGTATGTTTAGCCTGCAGAAGAGAAGACTGAGAGGAGACACGATAGATATTATTTATTATTATTTATTAGCTCAGTTTCTATGCCGCCACTCCCGGTGGGCTTGGGGCGGCTCACAACATGAGAAGAAACATAGCAGAACACAACAGAGTAAAAACAGAATATAACATATGAGAAAGTATGTTATAAGGAGGAGGGAGCAAGCTTTTCTTCTGCCCTGGAGACTAGGACTTGGAGCAATTGATTAGAATTACAGGAAAGGAGATTCCACCTGAACATTAGGAAGAACTTCCTGACTGTAAGAGCTGTTCATCAGTGGAACTCTCTGCCTCAAAGTATAGTGGAGGCTCTTTCTTTGGAGGCTTTTAAGCAGATGATGGATGGTCATTTGTCTGGGGTGCTTTGGCTGTTCTTTTCCTGCATGGCAGGGGGCTGGACTGGATGTCCCATGCGGTGTCTTCCAACTTCTATCATTCTAACTATAGTCTCTCTGCAGGCCTTCCGGAACATACCAAGGATGCACCAAGAGGCAATGGGTCTCCCCCCCCCACCTCTTGCCATCATTGGTGCATTCCAGGAGGCCTGTAGAGACAGCTACCGCAAGAACTGCAGGTTTGGAGGTTGGTGTGTCAAGCTCCCAAAGGACCAGACAGTATGAAGGCATCAAGGCAAAGAACAGAGGCTTTATTCACCTTGGCTATAAGTGGATGTGAGTAGAGCACAATTGCAACCATACAGATTTTTAAAGCATGTTGAAAGCCATTCTAAACAAAGAGACTTTGCCATACTGGACCTCTTCCAGGTTGGTTTTCTTGGGCAAAAAGAGGGACAGAGCACAAAGATCCTCCATCAAATTTGCAGGGATATAAGTATAAGCAATTTGGCCACAAATGAAAAACCATCCCCTTGGCAGCACTACGTGGACAATTTAGTGGGATATTCTGAATTAGTTCCTTACAAAGACACAGGCAAGGGATCACTTGGGTAGTGGTAGTAGCTTGCAAACTGTGTGCCAATTTCAGTACAACCATTCCTGGCTGTTTTCTATCACATTAGGTATATCATTGTATAACACGGTGTTCTAAAAGATAGGGCCAAACATGGTATAATTTTGAATTAGATGCTATTGCAATCATGCATGTGGAAAATACGTCATTTGTGGAGACTCTGTTGGATAGATAGAAATGGCAAGTGTTGGGAACCTTTTCGGCTAACTTTTACCACAAACTGGGTCCTCCTCTCCACTTCCATGTCAAGACAAGTAATGGAAAATAGTATTGTGCCAGACATGGTTTGTGCAGATATCTATCTTTCTCTTCTTGATCTCTTTTGGCAGCATAACTAATTCAAAAAAAGTGGGATAACTCTATAAAAGGAGATTCCACTTCACTTTGAGGCAGCATATTCCAATTCCACTCTTAAACAGCTCTTATTATCAGGATGCTTCTCCTAATCTTAAAGTGGACTTTCTTTTTGTATAATTTGAATTCATTGCTTTGTGTCCTAGTTTCTGAAGCAGCAGAAAACAAGCCTGCTCCATCTTCTATGTTAGACGCTTTCAGATATTTAAACATAGCTATCATGTAACCACTGAGTCCTCTCAACTCAGGTTAAACATCCCATACTCATTTAGCAGTTCTCCATAGGGCATGGTTTCCAGGCCGTGTACCATTTTGGTCATCCTCCTTTAAATATGTTCCAATAGAAGGAAAGTAATACATTTTATCGTCCAAAGAATCCTCCTCCCATTTACAACCCTAACTGCATGACTGCCTAGCATTTCTAATGGGATGAAAGTTCCCATGGTCATTATTGGGGTAATTTGGATAAAACCATAGCAACCCACAACCAAGAAAGAAAAAAACCAATCTTTTAAAGCAGCTAGACAGATGGTAAAGCATACCCAGTTGCTGCAGCAGTTGAATGTGTAAGCTTCCTCACATCCCATGTGATCTTTTTACAACACATACAATATGTGGGGAGTTGTTTTCAGCCCTATGGTCCAGCTGATGATTATGTGTTGTTTGTCACCACTGTGAAAACCTGTATTACAAGTAGGCTCATGAGTCTTCACATTGGCCCTCTGCTCCCTGCCTTGCTCCGAATAGGTCCAAGATTCTAAGATCCTCCAACTTTTTCTAAACTCCCTCCCGAAACTCTTTTTTTAAAATTTTGGAGCATCTGTGTCACACAAGTTGAAAACAAAAATCTTGACACTGAGCTGGAAAGCTCTGGCGCCAGCTGGGAATGGGTGCCTAGACTTGAAAGTCACCTCACATATTAAAGAAATCAAACCCATTGCTCCTTCATTACCACTTACACTAAGTTTTCTCTCTCTGTTTGGAGATCTGGCAAAGCCCACTAATTCACTGGCACATCAAGCTGTGCCCAGATCTTGCAAACACAGTAAGTCACTAAGGCATCAACCCATGCCAGGGACCTACCAATATTACCAGCCATCCTCTCTACACTGCAGAAGCACATCCCAGTGGACATTCTTCTCATTGAAAATAGTGGACACTGCTGTCCCCGTATTTCCCGTGCTTTACACACAGAAGAGTTAAATGATAGAGCAACACCATGTCCAATATTATGCATAAGGCTAGGCTGCATCTATGCTGGAGAATTAATACAGTTTGACACCACTTTAACTACTATGGCTCAATGCTATGAAACCCTATGTGTTGGAATTTTACAAAAAGTTTAGCCTTCTCTGCCAAAGGGTGCTGGTACCTCACCAAACTATAACTCCTATGATTCCACAGCATTGGAACATAGCAGTTGCAATAGTGTCAAACGGTATTAATCCTACAGTGTAGATGCACCCTAGGAAATTGTTAAAAACAGCATGTCAAGTCAGATTGCTTTACTGGAGACCATCCAAAGACATCAATGGCACCGCTCTGGGTTTATGCAAGTGTAAACAATATCCAAGCTGAGTTTAATGAGTCCAGCTTGCCAGTTATCATACTTCCTATGAATTTGGATGTTTTCGTTTGTTTTTATTTTTTTTAAAAAAAAATCCAACAACATGTTTTTCTTTTCATGAAGAATGGATTTTATTTCCATTTGGCAAGCAAAATCATGTGTCGCGTCATGCAGCATTTGCTACTGATCAGGACTCAAAATGGCTATGGCACAGAGACTAGCTTCAGCATCCAACCAAGGCTATAGTTAAGTCTTACGAGAATAGCATTCTTTTGATTATCTTTTACTCCATCTGCTGGCCACTTCCTAAAATGCAAGATCAGACCTAAAACACAACTAAAGTAGAACTATCAGGTCCCAATCCATGCTGGAACTGACTATGCCTTCTGCATCATTCAACACAGATCTCACGTGGTGTTTTTTGTTTTTTAAAATTCAAAATTAGTTACAGGTGACAAAATGACCAAATGCTGAGATTACAATTTTAATCTAGGAAACGTATTCAGGGATAACTGTGTTGACTATGCTGCAAAGTAGAATAAAATCCCAATTTCACAAAACACTGATACTTTTTTTGGGCAACTAAATTGCACAAAATACTTCATGGTACAATGTATGTATATGGTAGACTCCTGCAGAGGTGAGAGGATCCCTCTTGTCCTTTACTGAGCCTAGCTTTTGTTGGATTTTCTTAGTAGGTCTGTATGTTGTGTTTCTTCATCAGCTTCCCAATGTGGTCAGTGGTTCCCTTTATGTATGGCTATAGTAGTTTAAACAAAATATTTTTACCTTTGTTGGAAGTTCGAGCGCTAAAAAAAATTAATACCAGTCCACTTGCTCCCTCTTGTTAAGGTTTGTAGTAAAATCAGTGATTCCAGTGAAGTTTCAAAAGCTTGCATGATATATTTTGTACATTTTCATTAATCAAATCATCACTCCATAGATTTTATTTGATTGCATTTCATTATAGTCTTTTGCTGTTTACAAGAACAATCAGTGTAGCAGTTCCCTTAAACTAACCCATTTTCAGTACACAGGTTTTTAGTCACAGGTGGAATTCCAAATGCCTTTGATTGTGCTTTTCTTGCATGGCAGGGGGTTGGAATAGATGTGGTCTCTTCCAACCATATGATTCTATGACTTTTGCTTTAGGGGCTGGCAAAATGTGACCCCATGACTGAATGTAGTCCAAGAATTTAGTAGACTCACCTTGAATCCAGTGTTGGCTGTCTCCATTAAGTGTTCTGACTGCCGGTGAGTGGCTTTTCTTTTCTTAATCTGACTTTGACCCACTTTAAGTATAGTTTCCTGGAAACTCTAGATTATCATGAAGCTTTGCGGCTGCCTAGTCATCAGGATTGGGGTGGATTCGGCTTGATCTTCTGATCAGAACAGCGAAAGGGGATGGCTCATCCATGTGACACTGCTGCTGCTTCCCACCAGCCACAGATCTCAATGTGAGGGCGTATCTGTCACAGCCACATCTGCAATGTCAGAACACTGCACTTGTATGAGTATGACCAGCAAATAGGCGGGGGTGAGATCTGACCCCTTTTGTTGTTCACATGGACATCACATTATGTCATTACAAACATGATGGTCAGGCAGTTGCATAGAGCTCTGTGACAGTTTAAAAGCCATGGCAGTGACACAAGGTAACAGTCCGATGGGGTCGATGTCGACTCCAAGCTGAACCTTGTGGAGGACTACACAGTGTTGAGCTGGGTGCAACTGGCCACCATCACAATCATGTTCCTTACTGGCCTTGGCTTAGGCAGCTAGTGTAACCTTGCCCTAAGTATGATGAGTCCTGTGATATCTTAAATATGATTACATATTTTATATGGCTTTGAGGAGTGGCATGAGTTGTTGTGGACTTCTTTACTCATTCTTTGAAGAGCATTCAAATGGTTTAAAAATTCACAATTCAGAAAAGGAAACATGTGTTCCTAGAGATTGTGATCCATATTATTTTATTATTATTTTGTCTCTTGACCCTTTCACAACAATTCTAAATTGGTAAAAATCTGAAAGACCCATTCAGGGTATGAAAGTATGAAACCTGACTTAATATGAAGGGAGTAAACTTCACTATGCTCATTGCCACAAGATTAATTCTGGTTGCAGAATTTGAGTTGTCAAGGGACAGGGGTTTTTTAATCTCCTTGGGGCAGAGCCTGCAAACAGATATAAGAGCAATCTCAAGAAAAGATACCAACAACTAAATAGTTGAGTAATTTAAAAAGTAAAGTACAAAGGTAGCAGAGGAATTACAACAACCTAAGACATCTTTTCAGTGTCCCCAACACAGGGTCATAAGAGGGGGAATGCTGACAAAGCATTTTTTTGCTTTAAACTTACCACATCCATAGGCCAGGGTTCTTTGAAAATGAGAAAGTCATGTTGTGGTGGTTGATCTTTGGGGAAAGCATACATGGCATAAATCACACCCATTGTTTTGTGATACTGCTACTTGCTTGCTGACTTCAGTCCACATGCTTGCCCCATGCTTTGGTGTCATTTTAAATGTGCATCCTTTGTTTAATTATTGATATTATTATAGACTTATTTGTACATAACAACACAGCACACATGCATATTAGCTCCAAGTGTCTGGGATTTGTCTCTGGATTTCGGGGTCTTCCCAAATGGCCTAGGATATAAGAGGTGTTTTCACAAAATGTGCACAGTTCTGAGAAGTGTTGCCTTCTGCAAAATGAGAATTGATGTTCTGTCCAAATTAAGGCTTTTTCAGTGCTTTTCAGGGTTTCTTGGAATGACTCCAAGCACACCAACTACTTTTGATATCACTGTCTTTCTCTTTTGCCACAGTCGTCCAATTTGAATTTATAAGTTCTTGTATTTCATGATCTTTTAAAACTCTTTGTCCTCTACTGTCTCCTGGTACTTTGATGTCTATAATAAAAACATGTTTCTTTTCCACAACCATTATATCTGGTGTGTTATGTGGCAGGTGTTTATATGTTTAGATTCTAAAATCCCAGTGTATTTTTGCTTCTTCATTTTCCATGGTCTTTTCTGGCTTATGCTCTTACCAGGTTTTATTGCAGAGTAGGCCATAGTTCTTGCACAGGTCCAGTGCACCATTGCTGCTAGCCTGTTGTGATGTTCAATATAGTCAGTCTGGGTTATTTTCTTGCAACCGCAAATGAGGTGCTCCACTATTTCATCACTCTCTTTGCATAGGCAATGAGTTGAATGTTTACTTGTAATCAATCCAAACGACATGCAATCATTGACAGGTTTTCTTCTGGGCTCCGGAGAGAGTGGTCTACTAAATCGAATAAATAAATAAATAAATAAATAGACAACACTTTGGGTCATTATGAGACTTTTCAATTCTTGATTTTATTGTGTTTGTTTGTAAGGCTTGTTCTTGTGCAGCAAAAATCAGGCCTTCCGTTTCCTTTTTTAGGGTTCCCCTTCTAAACCACTCCCATGTTTTCTTGCTGTCAACATTCTCTTCAATGTTCTTAAAATATTGCCCATGGAGTGGCTTGCTTAGGCACTGCTCTTTTCATGTTGCAATCTGTTGGGCTCTGTACTTTTTTTGTTGAGTCTTTGGCTTTCAGCATCTCAGCTTTATGGACTTCTTTCAATGCTGGTTCTTGGCTTTCTTGGATGTATTCTTTCTCTTACTTTACTGATTGCTTGACTTGGAGCAGCCCTTTACTTCAGGCCTTGCTTATGTCACTTCTTGGGTGCAGTGCTCAATTTATGGTCATAACTTTTCATGTTTTTCTATCCAGGGTGTCCAATTTGGCTTGTGTCCAGTTAATTTTGCCTGTGATCTAGCATACTACAGACAGAGCCCATGTATTGATTGCCTTTATTGTATTTCCTCCATAGAGCTTTGATTTCAAGATTTTTCTGACCTAAGATATTATTCCCTAATTGCGCCTTTGACTTCTGCATGCTTGATTTTCTCTGCTTGCAGTATTCCCAAGTATTTGCAATCTTCATTCACTGGTATGCTCTTTATTTCTATGCCATTTGGCATATTTACGCCTTTGTGTGGTGCTAGTTTTCCTTCATTATGCTCCAATGATGCACTCTTGTCGAGTCCAAAATTCATTGCAATGTCTGTGCTGAAGATTCTTACCATGGTCAGTAGTGATTCTGCTTTTGATTTTCCATAGAGCTTTAAATCATCCATGTATAGAAGGTGTGAAATTTTCAGTGAATTTCTTGCTGTTTGGTATCATTGACGGGTTTTCTTCAGGATTATAGAGAGTGAATCATTGCTACAATAAAGAGTAGGAGGGATAGGGAATCTCCTTTGGATGTTGACTTCCCCTATTATTTCTCCATTGACTAGTAATTGTGTTTTCCAAATGTGCATTGAATTATTGACCGATTTCTTGATGTTTCCACTAACTTCAATCATCTCCAGACAATGTAGTATCTAGCTGTGCGGCAATGAGTTGAATGTTTACTTGTAATCAATCCAAACTACATGCAAGTTAGTTTTCTTCTTTCGCATTTCTCAAGGATCATTTTATCTATGGGCAGTTGGTCTTTCATTCCCCTGCTGTTTCGTTGGTTTCCTTTTTGTTCAGGAGGAAGCAAGGTCTTCCCATCCAGGTGGTTTTGTAATGCATCAGCTAATATGTCTGTAAGTAGCTTGAAGGTTGTTGGTAGCCAAGTATTTGGCCTGTAATTACTAGGAATAGCTCCCCTTCTTCGTCTTTCATTATCAGAAATGTTTTGCCTGTCATCAATTTTTCAATTTGGTCAGTTTGCAGAACTTGATTCAACTGTTTGGTGATTCTTTCATGCAGGTTGGTTAGTTTCTTGAGCCAAAATCCATGTAGTTCATCACTACCTGGGGTGGTCTCGTTCTTCATGTTTTTTTGCTCATTTTTCAACCATCTTCGTTGTTATTGCCAGGTTGTTCATGCTGTCACTGGTTAGTTCAACTTCCACATCTGGGCATTAGGATCTTCACCACATCAGTGTTGTGGATGGGAACTGCTATGTTATAGCTTATCAGTCAGTTGTCTACTTCCTCAAAAAGAATCAATGCTGACAGTCCTTAGTGGGAGAAAGCATCATCAATGTAGGAAACTAGGACACAATACACACCTATTAGATTTTAAAAGGCCAAAGCCTTATGTATAACACCTACGTAGTGTTGGCCTGAATGAGGCCGGGATCCATAATAAGATTACCACCTGTCATTGCACTGGCACTGGCTCTCACCTCACTTGCCAAGGGATAACCTATGGTGAAAGCTATGGACTACTTGTACCTGTTCCCTGCCACCTGAGAGTGAGACATGTTGGGCCTCAATGTATCTTCCCAAACTCCAAGATCCTTTAAGGGAGACTCCATGAAAGATGAACAAAGGTGTAATCAGGTGTAGTCAGCCACCTGATTGGCTGAGCCTGGAGCCCATAAAAAGCACATGGACTTTTGGAAATGTGACTGAGAGTAAAGATGGCAACTCCCTGAAGCTGTATGCTGCCCTCCTGGATGTTCTAGTAAGCCATTATATAGGCACAGAGTCAGGGATGTATTATTTTTTTTAAAAAAAAATTATATGTGTTCCTCCCATGATTTCATTTTCCTTTTAATATGAATCAAGTTTTTGGAACTATCTGGTGGTTCTTAAATGTCTTGGGAAGGGTGTGCTCATTTTTGAATATGGGTGCTAACAACTCAGACAGGGCACAACTGTTCTATCTATATCTGTTTTCTGCATCTGACAAATCAGGCTACACAGTTGTTGGTGAAGGATGGAATTTCCTTCAGGGCAAACCACAAGCAGAGACAGACAACAACCCATCTTCCCTAGGCAGGCATCCCTCAGCTGCTCTGGTGTGAAAGAGATATTTTATTTAATCCTTCTTCCTTCACTAGCACAGCACACCTGTGATTTATCTTCTTTGGGAATGGTTGATTCTCCCCTTTCACTGCCTTTCAGCAGCTGAGATGTCCAAAGAATGAGGCTTATTCTAGATCAATGTTCCAGAATTTAGGAACATTGGTTGTGTGAGTGGTGCATTCCAGGAGTTGCCTAAAAAGGTAACCTTTCCAAGATCTAAATTTCATGTGATTTGATGGTGATATTACCAGTACAAAGTGGGATTCGACTATCCATTGTAGAAAAGGAGGCACAAGAGACTAAAACAACATTTTTGTCTACTTGAAGCAAAAGGGGTAAATAAAATATGGAATAACTGAGTTTGGAAGATGAATGCCTCCTGATGTTCCCATCACAGTGAATATGAGCTCCAGCTCAACTTCTGTAATATTTCATCTGTTATAAAACAGCAAGATGAAACTATACAGTATATTGTCTGAAGCTTGCCAGTCATTGTTGGTGTTGGTTTAGGTGACCCTCAAGGTAATGGAAAGATATAGTTGCAGAAAATTAAATTTCTGAGGTCAACAAATTATCTGTTAGTTCAAAGCATTATGTGAAATTACCTTCTTTTCCTGTTTCTTTATCCTTTCAATTTCATTTCATTCAGCCTTTCCTGGAGCTCCTATTCATTTTAGGTACTTTGCCTACTCTGAATCCTTCACCCCACTTATCCTTATTCTTTAGCTACTATGCCTTCTGCAACATCTTTTTTGTGTCAGGTGAATTCATATATCTCTGGCTGAAAACTCTGTACTTCACCCTGCAACCAGCAAATTTGAAAGCAAGCTAGGCAGTCTCCCTTCCTTCTCAAATGTAGTGAAGCACCATTCTTGCAAGTGGAAGGGCTTATCTGGCAGGAGCAAAAGACGTGCACCCAGACTCTCTCTTTGCATATCGCTCTGCCGAGGCCTGCTCCAATCTCTACCACTGGCTGTGCAAAGCTAGGTAACATAGCTTCCAATGCCCTATATTTGGACTCATCATCTCACTATGATTCAACCTTTTTTTCCTAGAAACTTGAGCAGGATCTTTTTCAGTATTTGTTGGCAAACACAGATGAGGAAAAGAAGACTTCTAGCCTTTCTAGGCAATGCTAACAATGCCTCTGCCTGAAGGCTTCCATCTCACAAAACCTGCTTTCCAGATTAGCTTTCAAGTTCTCTGTGCAAACAGTATGAATGAACTTAAGTCTTTATTTGCATTCCCTTCAAATTGCCCTCTGCCACTGGCATGAGACCTTGGCATATTTGTTTTAAGCCTATTGGAGCCAAGATATGTTCCTTGGGCATGGTGCCCTGCTGCCACCACAAAATTGCTTTAAAAGTAGCTGCTGAGTCAGAATAAATTAGTCTATGTATATATAGTGTTTTCTTCTTGTCCTGTGGAAGCACAATGTAAAAATAAATAAAAAAAACTTCTTTCTGGGTAAATGGATTCTCTATTTCACAGGTCTGAGACATTTCTGCTTTAGGGTTCCCTACTAACCTGGCAACTACTGAGCAATGAAGCTGTTGAATTATCTCCTTTAGGTATGTCGAATTGTTGCCAATCTGTAACCCACCTTGAGTCACCTTAGGCTGAGAAATGTGGGTTAGAAATACTGTAAATAAATAAATAAATATTGTAGGCTTTGCTTTTTTAAAAAAAAATTGGTGCAGCAGTATATATTATCTTCAAAGGTTTTCCTCTGTTTCAAGTAGCATGTAAACTGTCCCTTATCACTTTATTCCTTATGCTGAAAAATTCTGTCAGAAAGGTTTCTTCCACAGTACTTTTTCAAAAGTCATTAAGGAGCTCACCCCATTGAGGCTGAGATATATCTCCTCCTCAGTCCTCTGTGCTGCCAGCCCACTGCTGGCACACAGTTCCCCAGAGCCCATCGTATGATACAGGGCTACTTCCAACAGTGTTCTGTATGGCTCTGTTTTGGCAATGCAGAGAAGCGGAACCCAAAGGTGTTGGGTGTACACCTGACTCCTCATAGAAGAAGCCAAAGAGGAAGCAGGGGACAGCGGGAAAAGTCATGAGAAGGTATCCCACAACCCACGACAATAAGTGAATGCATTGTGACACTGCCCCATGGTTTCATTAGCATCTTTGGCTAATCAGTCTGTTGGTGAGCACAATTCAATGTATTTGTTATGACCTGCAGTTTGGGTCCACACTTTCTGAAAGACCCTAATATCCCACACCCATCTGTCAAGGATTGTCTTTAGGAGTGATTGTATATCATTTTATTTGTTTATCTATAATGAGACATTGAATTTTTGCCTAGATGTATGATGTACACTGCTCTGAGTCCCCCACAGGGTGAGAACAGCAGGATATAAATAAATAAATAAATAAATAAATAAACAGAGTGTCTTTTCTTGAAGACTTACCACCTTCACAATTCATAGGAGTCTCCAAAGGAGAAAAGTCCTGTAGATTGGGATGTAGATACATTTCTAGAAGTGTAAGGCAACTGTGGGATGTTTTATAAGTTTGCAGTGATAAAAAATTACTGCCCAAAGGATCCTCACCCACCAGTGTCCCATGTTTTCACAGCTGCATTCTTTCAAAAACAAGAAAGGCCCAGAATTTGACTATTACTAGGCTAATTCCCAGCCAGTATAAAATAGAAGGTAACTAGATGCCAGAAGCACCCTACTGGCACTGATACTAAGAGAAATAAACCAAAATTCTTTCCAGGAATGGAACCCAAAGTGAAACACATCAGGGGCTGGAAATGTATTTTGCTGGGGGGGGGGGGGGGAGGGAGGGATTTGAACTGCTGCTCCCAGAATCCCCACTTACTCCCAGTTCAACACCCAAACTACTACACTAAGATGAATTTCAATATTTTAAAAATACTCCTACTCAAATCTAAATATTCTTATTTTAAATGTAATTTGAGGTTTCCCCCCCTTTCAGTCTATTCTAACACCTTGGCCATTACCTCAAACTTCTTCAGAAGGATATTTATGTTCTGGAATTGTTCTCTGCTGAAGGCATGGGATTCTGCAGAATGTTTCTGCTCTTAGACTGATGGATTGCTTTAGCACTGGTGTTGCCCTTGACTACTAACATACTAACAAAAGTAAAGATAAGGAAAGGCCTGAATGAAAAGGAACAAAAACTTCAGCAATCCAGAAAGAAACCTTGGATTTTTTTCCTGCCATGTCCACATAACAAAAACTGGTAAATTTTAAAAAATTAAACAATTTATTATTTAGACAGATATGTCTTTAACTGTTTAAACTGGACTAGAGAAGTCTGGTTATGAGAAGTCTGGTTAACAGAGCAGGGAATTTTCATTGACGTTCTTGAAGGTTGTTACCCCAGTAGACTTTTCCTCTGGATTTGACGTCATTCATTCACTTCCTAAGGTCCCTTTCACACAGCTGTATAACACCCCACATTATCTGCTTTGAACTGGGATATATGGCAGTGTGGACTCAGATAACCCAGTTCAAAGCAGATATTGTGGATTATATGCCTGGTTGGAAGAGCCCTAAGAAAAATCCAGATTGCACCCCTGCCAAAACTACTTGATTTTTTCCCTCTTTTTTTAGTCTTCTTGTATTTCCCACACAAAGAAAGTTACATTTTCCAACTTTCACTCACATCTAGGTTTTGATTTTCTGTTTTGTTCTCTTGAACTTCCCACACAAGGAAAGTTACGTTCTCCAACTTTCACCCACCTATGGAAAGCTGCTGTGGCTTTCCATGGAGAAAAGTGGAGCAGAAAGTCTTAGAAAACCACAGCTTGTCAGAAAAAGCCATGCTTGACTAGAGAAACAAACAGGCCAATTGGGTGTTGTTAGTTATAGATTGTGCCAATTCTCCTTTTTCTGCAGAAAATGAATAATTTCTTACTGCTGTCCCATGAGAACATGATATTTAGATCCTGAAAATGGAACCACTTTCTAATCATTTTAATCTCTTTAGGCAGAAGTTCTGTAAATTAGGGATAGAAGGAGTAGTCATACAAATTCCAAACAACAAGAATGAGAATCTTCACAGTCAGGGGTTTATTTTGTCTCCTTGGGGAGATAGGTGGGATATAGATTATTATTATTATTATTATTATTATGAACGAAATATTTTGTCCATAAAAAGGCAGTCTGTGGTAGAATGTGATTTTCTGCATGGAAAAAACTTTTCCATACAGAATTTTCTGCATTATGTTATGAGCTGTGAATAGTCTTTGACCACAGTTCAGTTTTTGAAGACTTTCTCACACTGTAAGAAAAATGATTATCTCCTCTCTTCCCCTACCTGATGAAGTTGGCCATCCACTGATATAAGACTCTCCCAGTCCTTCCATTTGGCAAAAGGTTTTTATTATCTTTAGGCATGCCAGGAACTATTTTCTAGTTTTAGTGAAACTGTAATTTCATGAAATGATTAATTTCATAATCCAACATTTTAGGAATAAATCTCTCACACAGTTTAATCAGGACTGGCTGCAATTTGGGATTGAATTCCTAAGTTTAGGGCTGTGTAAACACTGAGATGAGAGAGAGCTGTTTGATGTTTATTTTACTACTGACTATTGGTGCATTAATTCTCTGAAATATGAATCCTTGTTCTGATTTTTATTAATAGGATTGGGAAGTATTCTTGTCTGCACCCATATTTGGCTGGCTGAGTTTGAGAAGATGTTTTCAACTTCTGGAACAGCGCTGTAAGTTTTTTATTTGCAAGTGTTCGGTTATATTAAATTAAACCCTTCTGTTCCACATGTCAACGTCATTTGAAGGATCATTTCTTGTGCAAGCAATGTCTGTGGTTTGGCTTCTGGTCCAGACCGGAGATCTTGTTCCTGTGGTGAAGGAGTGGGTTGGATCACTCCCATAGGGGTAGGGCAACCTGGTGCCCTCCAGATGTCAGTGGACGCCAAAGACTATTAGCATCAGACAGCAAGGCCACTGCCACCAGGCATGATTCCACAAGGATGAGGATGAAGGAGAGTAAAAAAGCAAGTGTACTATTGGTCTTCCTGATAAAGCCTATTTCATTGAAAGAAGAGGAAATTGCTTCCTGTTCCTAATGCAATGTATCCACAGATTGAGTACAACATGAAAGAGACATCATTCCCCTTATGCTTCTTTATGGATCAACACCTTAATTGCCATCAAAAGGGTGATCCCTGGGAAAAGAAAATGCCAATCAAGAATCACTGGGACTACATCCACAACAAGGGAAGACTTTCCATATTGAGACTGAAGCATGGTTAAAAAACCCCATAGGCTAAAATTAAATATGGAATTCTAGTATGAAATACAAAGAAATCTGACATTACAGGTATTCCATTGCAGACCATACATTCTACTAAAAGGAAAAGGTAATGAAGAGTTGGAGCAAAACATTGAAACAAACTAAAAGAAGAAAGATGATTGTCATGGTTGGCAGTCTTATTTAAATGCTGCTTGCATGTCCTTCACTGCTATGCCATTTATGTAGGGAGTTCAGCCAATGAAGAAGCTTTTCAATCATTGCATCTGCATGTGGCAAAATGCCACCTCTACTGAGCTTATGCTTGTCACTCACAAAATCCCAGGAACCCTGCCAGGGGAAGGAAAAGAAAAAAGAGTTGGCAGTCTTAGCTATATTTCAGTAAGACCCAGTTGTCTTTGTCCTCTACTGTTGGCCTAGAAACCCAAATCCTGGATTTAGTGAATTTTTTTCCACAGTACTCATCATGCATTTGGATGCTAGAAATGGCGAGAAGTAGCATGTGGAGATCTAGGAATCCTGACTTGAGAGTCTGACCACTGTGAGACATCAAACGATGGAAGTTGCTGTCCTTCAACTTTGATTCTTCCCATCTTTTTCTGATGGCAGGATCAGATAAATAGTAGAGCAGAACAAGGGTAGAAATCAAAGTAGATTCTGTAGAAGCAAACTCCATTTCACATATTAAACAGTGACAAAGTTTTGCATTTAACCTTAGGTCTAACTAAAGAAGAATAAATACTCTCTTCAGTTTTAAATGTATTTTACTTCAAAGTTAGCCATTTCTTTTCAATACAATTCATACTTAAATAACTATGTTTAAGATTGTATTGTAATTCTAATTGTAAGCATGGATGATGGAATTGTGATCTCCCTCATATATTGTTGGTTTCTTTTAGAAAAGCATCAGCCAACCTGTCAATGAAGGGAGAAATAGAGCAGCAATATTTGGAGGACTAGAAGTTCCTCACCCCAGCCCTAGGAGTTCCTACAAATGTAAGGCTATTTTCTCATCAAAGATACATGTTAGGAAGCTTTTTTGATGTTGCGTAAAATGAGTTCTGCTATTAGAAAAGCTGTTTGATGGATATTCAAGAGAAAGAAAAATCTGCTTTTAATACAGAAGATACTGTATATACTGGAGTATAAGCTAAGTTTTTCAACCCTTTTTAAGGCTGAAAAAGCCCCCAACAACTTATACTCAAGTCAAGGTTATTTATTATTTTACTCTATTTATTGTTATTACATTTATTATTTTCTCTATTTATTATTGTTGTTAATACATTATTTCACTCTATTATTGTTGTTGTTATACTTTATTTATTTATTTATTTACGTCATTTATATTCCACCCTTCTCACCCCACAGGGGACTCAGGGCGGATCACAATGCACATATACAGGCAAATATTCAATACTAGGCCTGGTTGATCCATGGTTCTAAATGGTTCAAAAGTACTTACAAAATAAAAGTTCTACTGGTGAACATTTCAGAACTCTAACAAAACTTTCAAAATTTCATTATAAATGGCAGTTCCTAATTGGTTCTGTCTTAAAAATCGCCAATAATGAAATAATAATAATGTAATTTTGATAGAGTTCTGAAATGTTCACCACCAGAACTTTTGTTTTGTAAGTACTTTTGAACCATTTAGAATGATGGATCAACCAGGCCTATTCAATACCATTAACATACAACATATATAGACAGACATAGAGGCAATTTAACATTCCAGAAATCAGTTAAATTTAGTCTCCCCACTAAGTGGTACCTACATTTCCTACTTGACAGATGCAAGGTTGACAACGAGCTACACAAATTGGTCAAGAGCTCACCCCAACCCTAGCAGGTTTCGTACTCATGACCTTCTGGTCAGTAGAGATCTTATGCAGCTGACACCCAGTCAGCTGCGCCACATTCCCAGTGTATTTTTACCTCTATTATTTTTATTACATATATTTTTTTACTCTTGTATTACTGTTATTACATTTCCATTATTTTACTCTATTTTACTCTATTATTATTACATTATTTTACTCTTTTTATTATTATTGGAAGGATATGTAAGTACATTTACATTGAAGAAGCTTAGAATAATGGTTTAATCAGAGTTGGACAGTTTTATCTTAAGTTATAGTTTTATGTAAATATTCAAAAACATTTAACCTAATGATGCCTCAGTGAATGTGTTTTCATTGGTATCTATTTTTATTTTGAAATTTACCAGTAGCTGCTGCATTTCCCATCTTTGACTTATACTCAGGTCAATAAGTTTTCCCAGTTTTTGGTGGTAAAATTATATAAGCAGACAGAGTACATTGAATTTGTCAAGATGCAATGCAACAAAAGCATAGGTGACTATGGTCAGGTCAGAGTTACTCAGAGTTACTCAGAGTTTATCAAAGGACTTTGTACCGCTACTGCCTCCTGGGACTGTAGGACCAGCACAAGATCAAGAAATACTCCTAGGGCCCTTCCAAACAGGTTCTACATCCTAGGATCTGATTCCAGGTTTTCTGCTTGCATACAAAAATGTTGCATACAAAAATCAAGCAGTGCAACAAACTTACATAGTATTTGTAAGAAACATAAAATAAGGCATCTTCATCTTATATCAAATGAGAGAGCAAAAATAAGCCTTGAGTAAATGACTATTCCACCATAGCCTCCTTCAGAGTAGCTTCTCCAAACTGCTCCTCAGAGCAAAGCCTTTGAGCATAGATCTCCTCAGAGAAAAAGCTCTCCAGAAGCTCTCTGTCAGCATCTCTCCTTCTGCTGCTGTTGGAACTGTATTCTAAAAACTCATACAGATATATACCATCGGGTGTGGCACAATCTTGCTGGTTGACCTACATTACCAGATGTACAAGATAACAATCATAAGGTTTTTCTTCAACACACACACTTGGTCCTGCAATGACTTATTGCAACAAATATTGCATTAAAATGAAATGGGAAGGAGAAGATTAGCTGCTTCTTGAAAGATTGAGTGGAAATCCATCTAAGAGGGTTGAATGAAAAGTAATGAAGGTGAAGGCATTACTTTTCATTCAACCCTCGTATACCCAATATTATTTCCTTTCATGAATTTGCAGCCTGGAGTAAGTAAGGAAGATTTATTGATCAGCCCTTTAACAATGTGTTTCAAAGAAGGGACTTGATTTGAAATCACTGTATCTCTGCAACCACTAACCACCTATGAATGAAACTCTTAGCCTTTGAAAGGAGTTTCAAATGATGATTACCACTAGGGCATAAACACCCCCTAGCCTCAGTCATTCACAAGATGGCAATCTCGCAGCATAAGGCCTAATGAAATTTTTCAGAGTTGTAATATGTTGCCATCATGAAATATCCTGCTTTGAAATTAGGTCCATCATTTTGAAACACCCATAGATAATGTTGAACAACTTCCACTGTTTCTTGGGCAAATTTTCCATCCTTATCTCAGGAGACACCATGGGTTATGTCTGCCTTTGAACATGCACAATAACAACAACAATAATAATAATAGCTGACATGATATGAGGATTTAAAGATCTAACTGCAAAAACTCCGGCAAAAGCCCGTAAAGGTAGGCCTAAAAACCTTGGCCTGCACTTAAACACAATCGGCGCTGACAAAATTACCATCTGTCAGTTGCAAAAGGCCACCCTACTGGGATCTGCACGCATTATTTGCCGATACATCACACAGTCCTAGACACTTAGGAAGTGTCCAACATGTGATCTAATACAACAGCCAGCATTGTGATCTTGCTTATTGTATACTAATTTTGTTGTACTTTAAATAATAATAATAATAATAATAATGAAAAACAAAATGAAAGTGGTAAATACGGACTTCTCATTTTCCTGAATTATTTTCGTTGAGGGGGGACAGGCACATACCAAGATGCATAGAGGGCATGCATCTTTTTGATGTTGGGGATGTTGCTATACTTAGAGGCTTCTAGGAATAGGAAATCCCATTTGTGCTGGGGGGAGGGGGGGTTAGTGAGAATCGTGTGGAATCATGCAGTTCCATAACAACCAAAGGGGGTACATTCTAGATAAACCTTGTGGTGATGCTAAACACTAGTGTTCGATGCCCTTGCCAGAAAAAGGAATCTTGAACTGCAAGTGTAGTGAGTGATATGTTTCCTGGCATCTTGGTTTGGGATATTTTGTCTTGGCAACAGATAACAATTTCCTCTCCATTGGGCTTCTTTCATTCTCTCTTTTCTCAGGCTAAGCACTGTAGGAGGAAATGATTTTGGCCTCTTTACCGACATACCACTTAGTACTGTCTGAATGAAACCTAACTTCCCCTCAAGGAAGCCCTTTTCCCCAATGGCTCAGAAGAAGAAATGTATCAAATCATTTATCCACAAATGGGATGAAGAAGGGGTTCATAAACAATATGGACCAATCTACCTGACTTCCATCCTCCAGTCAAGAAGCATACTCTGCCATGGACCTCTGCCAGGCAAACTAATGAATGAGCACGATACTTTGCTGTGTGGGCATTAAGCAATTCTAACCCCACCCCACCCCCCATCTCACACACTGCAATGCATACAGTTCCTTAATGTAGAATAAATTCTTGTAACAAAATGAGGAGACAACCTTAAATCACAGTTAGTGCAGTCAGTGTTTCTCCGTGGTGGCTAAAGGTCATCAATATTACATGTGTTGTACTGGGGGCAGAAGAGGACTTTCGGAATCTGCTTTGGCATCTAATTTTAAGGATGAAGTTGCATAGCTGGAGAGAGCCAGATCAGCCCTGAAACCAAACTAAACACCTGATTTGTGATATGTAAAAAAAAAACCCAATAAGCTTTTAGGTGTATTAATATAGCCACGCAAACTAAATTGGGGTGAGTTTGGGTTTGCAAGGGGGAGGTTGTATATATAGGATGAGATCCCTTATCTGCAACACTTGGGAGCAGAAGTGTTTTGGATTCTGGGTTTTGGAATGCCTGTATTTGCACATACATACATAAAGAGCTATCTTGGAGATGGGACCAAAATCTAAACATGAAATTCATTTCTGTTTCAAATAGACACCTAACTTGAAGGTAACTTTATACACAATATTTAATAATTGTATGGATGAAAAAAGTTTATATTAGAAAACAAAAATGTCAGTATCTCAACCACACATGTGGGCTATTTTGAAGTATTTTAGAATTCTAGATAAGGGATGTTCAACCTGTATAGCATAATTGTGGAAACATTTGTACAAATAATGAAATGCACAGGTATTCTTGTCAGTTAATCACAAATGGTCTGTAATTAAAAACGAGGATTCAGAAACATTACTTTTTTACTATAATGCTCAGAATTCTTTATTTTTGGAATTCTAATCCAAAGAGTTACTTCTGAGCTTTATGCCATCTGTCCTTCAATAGTGCCTTTGGTTAGACCAGGGGTGCATTTACACTGCACAATTAATGTGATATGACACAAGTTTAACTGTCTTGGCTCAATCCTATGGAATCTTAGCAGTTGTAGTTTGTTGAGGCATCAGCACTCTTTATTTATTTGCAATACTTTTACCCCACCCTTCTCACCCCCGAAGGAGGACTCAGGGCGGGAACAAGGCAACAATGTGATGCCTAATACAATATAAAAATCATAAAATAACATTTACAACATTTAACAACATCACAGTACTCAGTTAAGTTAAAAACAGTGTCCCATCCACAAGTCAAGTTAAAAACAAGAAGCCCTATTTAGTCTGTCAACTTGCCAATCCTATCCTAATCCACATGCTGCATTATGCTACTGTGCAAAGGCCTGGTCCCATAACCAGGATTTCACTTCTTTTCTAAATGCTAGGAGGGATGGGGTTAATCGTATTTAGCTTGGTAGCACATTCCACAGGCGGGGAGCCACAACCAAGAAGGCACTCTTTGGCAGTCAAGGGCCCTTCCACATAGCCTATAACCCAGAATATCAAGGCAGAAAATCTCACAGTATCTGCTTTGTACTGGGTTATCTGAGTCCACACTGCCATATATTCCAGTTCAAAGCAGAAAATATGGGATTTTATTCAGCTGTGTGGAAGGAGCCCAAGTTTAAAGATCTTGGAAAACTACAAAACTTCCATTAGTCCCTTGAGGCATAGCAGTTTAAGATATGCCAAACTGCATTAAGAAGCAAACTAACACATGCTCTTGGGCCTGTTCTTTTGTATTTTGGGAGAGGAAGAAGACATTGTCTTATGCCCCACCTGTTGTGCCCCAAGATCTCTCCAGTTGTCTGAGATTAATAAAATGGCCTCAATCTTGGCATCAAAGAGAGAACACAATTAAAAACACATTTTCTCTATAATGTGGAGAGTATCATCAATTGTTTCAGGTTACCTTCTCCAGACAAAGTGGAGTCATGACAACCACAGACAAAAACCCATGCCCAGGTGACAACTGAACAGCTTTCTACTTGTAAGTGAGCATTTGTGCCTTTATGTCAGAAAAGGTGAAATATTACAACTTTTCATTCATCGGTTTCATTCTGAAGACTTCTTTAGATCAATTGAGAAGCAGAATTTGTTCAAAGGAACAAAACTGCAACACAAAGAGATGTTCAACAATTTATTTTTAATCACTATCAGAAATGTGCAATATTTAGTGTTCTCTTCCTTCCTCATTTCCAAACAAAGGTGCAAAAGATGTTCAGTTTAGTTTCATAATTGTCAACCTCTCCTCTAAATGAGGGATTGCAGCCAAAACAAGAAGAAAACCTCTTCCACTTCAAAAGCCATCTGCAGTTGTTTTGCAGCATGTGTCACTGCATTGTTTGGACACAAACATGTGAGTAAGTTCCTTACCCTCAAATTATCTTAGAGTTCTTTGCAGCCACTCCATTTTGGAGAGTAGAAAGCGTCTCACTGGCTCCTTTTATACACAGGTTTATTTATTTTTTTAAAAAAACTAATACCATGCTAACATCTTTCTAATTTTCTTCTCTATCTTAAAATTAGCTCTGTGAATGGCAAGTATTCCTATGGAGCTATTTAGTGCCCCTGAGAATGTTATTAAAATGCAGCTGCCCTGCATACTTTTATGTGATCATGATGCCAACTTTAAAACATACATACTCATCCCTGTGGTATCTGAATGCTTTCAATATGCTAGGAATGTAGCTCAAAGTGCCTGACAGCTGCTGGTATTCTTTTTCTCTTTAATTCTAATTACTTGTATGCATACAGATTAGCTACATGTATGCGAATAATCTATCACTGGGAATGTTACCTCAAGGTTTGAAAGGCTTCACCTGAGTGCCAGGGCCCTTCCACACATCCCTATATCCCAGAATATCACACTCAGATAATGTGGAAGTTTCTGCCTTGATATTCTGGGATATAGGGCTGTGTGGAAGGGACCCAAGCCCCTCCTTGTTGAAAATGTAAAAGTGTTATTACATGTCTTCTGCTTCTTATTACAAGTTCTGGAGGTGAGCAGTTCTGAAAATGAACTTCTTCTTTTGAGCATGATGGAGAATCAACTAGAAAGGAATGATGGAAAAATGTTTAAGAATATGACAATAGCTACAACAATATTTTAACATTACATACTTTAAAATTACCATATTTTATCATATAATCGTCATACTCCCCCATTTTGAATTCTTTGAGCCAAATGAGACTACATAAGTCTCTCCCACCAGTGCATTTGGGCAAGCAAGGCCTACGCAGCCTCCTTTGGATTCCAGAAGTCAAGGTAGACCACATAGGCCTCGATTTGCCTCATGTGCCAGCAGGCCCTCCTCATCCCAAACAGATTGAAGTCTAGATCTTCATTCCAGTCAGTTTCTAGTCAACTAATGAATTTGAACCACTGACTGCTGATCTCACTCTCCCTTCCCAAGCTCCCCAAACATGGAACATGCCAGAGATGGGAGAACCAGTTGTTGGAGAACCTGGCAGTTTCAATACTTTATTCCCACATATTCTACAACTGCCATTAAGTCAGAGAGGGTACTCAAGACATTATTTTTATTTATTTATTTATTTTTTAAAAGAAGCTTAAAATTGTGATTTGCTGAGTGTATGTGTTAGTAGCACAGTGACAGGCACATGAGGTCATAAAAATAGATTTAATGGGAGAAGCCAAACTGCACCAAAAAGCAGAAGTATGGACTCCAAAACAGCAAGATGAGGGAAGGGCTTAAGCAACCCCCTAAGATGAAACAGGTTGAAGTTGAGCTCCCCTAAATGATCTGGAAAGAAATGGGACCATAAGGGACTACATTAATTTTTTTAAAAAAATCAGGACTTATCTTGAACTTATCAGGACTTATCAGGACTTGCAACCAGTCAGCCCTGGTGACATCCAGTAACTCATTCCTTTTGTCATTAACACAACTTTGCTCTGGTTTAAGCAAAGAATGATAGGATCTCTTAAAACAGAAGAATGTCTTGTGACTTTCATAATGTATCTAAATGATAAATTCCAGAGTGACCAAGACATGTAGCCATCTACCAAAAAAGCTAACAGAAAAATGACAGGAGAGATGGAATGCACACACAACATGCTCTCTTCCCATAATCAATAGCAAGGAACCTCAAGATTGCAGAGCAATGAGGGCAGAATTAGCTGTTCCCCCTGTATCCAGCAACTCACAGAACTTCCATATTTGAGCATGTTGTTCCATGTTGCCTTCAGAGAACTGATAATATGCTGGTGAGCATAAAATGCTAACAAATGGCAAAATAACATCCAGTGTATGTTTTAGCTAAGATTACATCTGTCTGAAATTAAATTAATGTTGTCTTCAATTCCAAAAGCACCCTCTTGTAATATGTGGGGGGAGGGGGTTATTCATTTCAATGTGGCTCGTAATGATAAAACATGATGAAAAATACTGGCAGGAATGTTCACAACTGTATGTGTATATGTCAGGGAAGATGAAGTATCCATTAAATATAGCCAAGTGTTAGCACAGATTACTGAAAACACACTGGTTAAGGTTGGAAATTTTTTAAACAAAGTGTTGACTTGCATGTCACTGAGTTTTGTTTTGCCGTCCCTGTTCACCACCCCACTTTAGCCTGTTTGCTTTTCCAAAATGTCTCTTCACATAATTTTTGAATCGTGGTTTATGGAAACAAAGAACGATCGCCTCTGTGTAGAAATGTCTTCTATTTATATCCTTGCAAAACATGCATTCCCAGAAATAACTTTTTCTTCCCCTTTCTCTTCTCTTTCCTGAGAATAAGTGTGCCCTGCTTTTTGTCTAAATATTCTTGTCAGATGCCCTGATCTAGAGATCCATGTGCATCCTGTGTGCAGAGGGTACCTCATGCCTTGGAATAATAGAATAGAATATTTGCCAGTGGATCAGATCCTGAATAGAAGAAACACTCACATGTGGAGAGATCCCATCCACATATGGGACTCCTACATCCCTTACCAAATCCTAGACAGAATTAATTCTTCCTTAACTCATTATTTTGTTTGTTCCTTTTAGCAGAACCCTTGTTGCTCTGTAGATGTTAGTTTGATTGGTGAAAGGAGTAGAGCTGTACTGCAGGTGGCCATTTCCTCTCTTCCAGTCCTTGCACAGAAAGTACCTGATTCAATGAAGCCAATCACGTAGGCTGCCCAATTCTGTGGGTGGGCCCAACATCGAAGGCTGCAGACTCCACTGAAGTCTGTTTTGGAGCTTCACTATCCACCCTTCCCTGTTATAAAGTGTTGGCCTATTTCTGAATAATTCCATACTTGGAAATATCTATAGGCATTTGGTGGTTGAGGAGCAGAAAAGAAATTTTCGTCAAGGAATTTTAACTATCTCCTTGGATTATGATGATTTTGGTTTCCAGGTCAATAGTTGTTAATATTCGCAAAACCATGTTATGGCATATATCATATAATTTTATTGAAGTTGTTTGGCATGTTTTGGCATAGGGGTAGATCCAATTATGGGAGCAGGTAGACTTATTCAAATGCAGAGGTCCTTGAGGACCTTGGAGAGATTTAAAAGAATTAGCATAGCTCTCTGAAAGACAGAGTTACTTCCAAGTGGTAGAAAAGGTTCATAGTACAAGGCCATCTGTCTTATTTGCCATTCCCAAGATTTGACCAAAAGTCATTTGGCAGATATACTAATTCAGGGTTCTCAAACATTTTAAATCACAAATCCCTTTTGGAAGCAAGTTTTTTTTGTGGAGCCCCAAGAAATGTTTATATATTATACATTATGTTTACATACATGTATTAAATGTTTATATATTATAATTGAGAAAGGTTTATATGGTGTATTTTATTATAGGTGTGAGAAAAGGAAGAAGAATTGTGCGCTTGAGTAGAGTTAGAGTTAGAATCCAATCCATAGCCACTCCCCCCCCCCTTTGTCCCCATGGGAAAGAGCATCTTTTCATTACCATGTATATGCAGAAGGGAAGCAACAGACGGTGGTGGAGTGACCAGCCAAATGATACCTCCCTTCCTGCTTATGCGTGCTCTTGAAGGAGGAGGAGGTGGGGGAAGGATGAGGGAAGCCTGGAACCCCTTGGTTTGCTTCATGGAGACCTCCACCGAGCACAGTTTGAGAATCGCTGTTAGTTCATGAGATGTTGTCCCAGTGCAGAACCAAAATTGTACCAAAACTACAATCAATGTGTACATTTGTGGCATTTTCTTCCCAAGAAGTGTGTCTATCACTTGCTTTCTCTGCCTTCTCTCTCCGCCCTCCCCCTGGTTCTGTATTCACTTCTAAGACACCAAAAGATGTAGTGCTCATAAAGGAAAATATAGATTGAGCATCCCATATCCAGAATTCTAAAATACTCCAAAATCTGAAATGATGGTTTCAGTGTACACAAACATTTTTCACATACAAAGTTCTTTAAAATATTGTATATGAAATTTCCTTCAAACTATGTGTATAAAATAAATACAAAATATGAATGAATTTCCTTGGGTTTCACCACAAAGATCTCTCATTATGTGCGGTATATACAAATGCTTCCAAATCTAAAATTCAACTCTGATCACTAGCAATTCAGATAAGGAATGCTAAACCTGTAATTCCAAGAAAGAAATCTCTCTCTTTTCAAATCTATATAATTACTTCAGAATTCAGCCAAGTAAATACACACATAGATTTTTATTTGGTTTCTTTGAAGGTGCAATAGCAAAGTGCTTTCTTCTCCACTCACTCCTACATGGCCCCATTTTGCTCTTTTAATTGCAGTAGTTTTCCAGCTCATATAGGGAACAGGTATTTTCACAGCATTGCTGAACAATTCCTCTCTTCACCTTCTGAAAGTCCTGTGGCTGGAATGGCAGGGTTTCCACTTCATTCTGTAGAGGCCCACTCACTACCATAGGAAAAGAAGACCCCAAGTTTAATGCATCTTTGAAAGATATTTTGGTAAAGATGGTTGGACCAGTTTTAGAAAATGTTTTATGATGATTTTTTTCCTTTTATCAGAATTGGGAAACATGTTGTTCTCAAGATTTTTTTGGATCAAATATGGCTCCACTAAACCCCACGAATAAAAACTGAACATTTTTAGTTCCCTTCACATACTACCCTGCCTTCAGAATTATCTCAAAGAAGACACACACACACAAAACCATAAAACATTTTCTAAACAAGTGATGAGGACAGTGTTATATCCAATTTATAATCTATCTGGCCAATTTAGGCAGTGGCATATTTGAGTCATAACCATGAATAGACTTTTATCTTCTTGCTGTAACAGTCCAAGATATGGACATTTGTCAGACCATCCAGAGAGAAAACATTTCCACAATTTCAGTTAAAGAATATGGGAGCTATTAATAGATTGTTTGCGTAACAACAGCAGAGAACTCACCCTTATTCATCGTACTTTGTAAGAGATGTTATATACATTTTTTTCCCTGCTGGGTACTCTGGCCACATTAATAGTGACACTTGCTTAGTGAAACCTTATGTCTAGCTTTCTAATTACCCAGTACCATTTTCTGCATTATCAGGGTAAGACCAAGCTTAAGAGCTTAAGAGCAGGGTAGAGTTTTGCCTTGGTTTGGGATATTGAAACAGAACATTCAAAAGTGTAAAGAACTCAACAGAAGTACTCTGCTCCTTGGATCAATGGCACTTTTATATGAGCAATGGCTGAAAAGGCCAATCATTATTAATGTTCCCAGATTGTGAAGAATAGTGGACAGGGCATAATTTTAAACAATTTTCTTGCAATATTTGATGCCCCAAAGATTTGCACAGGAATTATTTTACACAGAAAAACATGTGAATTTCAACACACAAAAAACACACCCTTTTCTGCGCTGAAAAGAGATTTTCACTTTTAAAAAGTATTTCTCCATATAATAATTCTGCAATACTTCACAATGTTCTAATATGAGGAGACTACTACAGAGGAATATTCATTTTTGCCATAGCATAAAATGGCTGAAGATTAACATCTCATGTATTGATTCAATGTTGGACACAACAAGACTTAATGTCAGGGGAAAACCTTTACTATTGATTCAATTGTTTTTATCTTGTAGTTGAGTTTATATCCATATTTTAAATTGAATAAGTAACCATTTCACTGCCTAGTTGACAGTCATAGTCTTTTTCCACAGAAGCAATACCACTTTTATGACTTCATCACATGGGGTTTCTTACCCATCATAGGATGATTCCAGCACAGTTTGGGAACAGAGCCTACTGGATACCATCAAATGACACACAGCTACTTCCAGTGGGTCTTCATCCCCAAAGTGTACTGGAAGCATCCTATGATGGAGTAAGGAGAACATGAGAGGCTTCCCGTGTTCTCATTGCCAGCAATGGGGCCAGCAGGGGTAAGGCAGGCAATAATGCTTTCCCCCTTGTGATGGGGAAAGTAGCATTGCAGGGTATGGGACAGCAGATTGCCCCATTGCCCCACAGATTCACTGTAATCCACAGCTAATCTGTACACTGTCACCCAGGTTAGAGCACTTAACATGATGAGGTCCATAGCCACAGCTTAACACATTTTGTTTCCGGGGGCAAAGAACAAAAGGATACCTTATCTCAGTTCTATGTACAGGAAAAAAAGATGATTTAAGATTCAGTACTGCAGTGTTCTCTATTATGGCTGAAGTGACAGACTTGTGTAGGAAGCCCTGGGCAGGCTGCGACATGTACATCTCTATCTTTCAACAGGTGAGGAATTAGGAGTGCAACTATGGAGAGGCCAAATGGGGCATTGCCACCTAATAAGAATTCTTCCTGCAAGCCACAAGATTCCATCTGATCTTGGAAGCTATCCATGGCCACTTCTGATTAGTATTTGGGTGGGACACTATCAATGGAGACCATGTGCTATAGACTATAGTTCAGAGGAAGGAGCTGGATAAAATGACATTTGAACATTCCTTACCTAAGGAGAAACTAATATATTCATGGGGTGGTTGTGAGTTGAAAGATGACTTAAGACACAACCAAAATTAGACATGTTCTAAGGAACAAATGAAAGAGCCCTTTATCATCTTCTGTCCAAGACACTTGCTTCATTCTGCCTAACAGGGTTGGCTTTCGTCACTCTTGATCTTTATTCAGATGGATATATGACCCTTGAACACCCCATTCATTTCAAACTCTCATTTTTTAAAGAATGGAGTAATTATGATTGAGGAAAGAGAACTATCCAAAAGCAGAAATTTAATTTCCCAATGTTGTCAAATGTCATCTTGGTGTTCCTATTATTTGGGAGGTATGTATTCACCATCATGTTATAATTATTTGACTAGGGATATAGCCCATTATTGGTCTTTATATTTATATAAATTTATTTATTTATTTGGGCATTTCTATACCACATTTCTCTGAAGACCCAAGGCGGTTTACAACAACAATTACACATAGATATAAATAACCATCAAAGACAAAAAAAAATCCCCCACAGTCTTATAGGACATAGAAATATTTTTAAATCAATAAACCATTAAAAGTCCCAAAGAGATAAAATATTATTTAGAATGCAGCTCATAGGCTTCTGCCAACATTAATTAAAAACTGGATTCAACCCCCCTTCCACTGAACAAGATTCTCTACCTCCAGATTTATGAGCTCAGTGCTGAAATGATACAATGAAAGTCTTTGGTTTGTATTATTTAAGCAGTTAGAAAAAAATACCTAGAGGCTGTTCGATGTTCCGACGTGTTTTGGGAGAATAGTAGAAGCCCCGGTCACCACATACAAGGTAGAGGGCCTCCACTAGATGAGAGCCACATAGATGCTGATTGGGAAGAGCGTGACTAATGGTAGGAACAGAAACAGCAATCAAAACAAGGAGAGGCAGAGAGTTGATCCAGAGAGTCATGGTGATATAGCAGACCTTGGAAAAAGAGTGGAGAAAAGTGGGATTAGATAGGAGAGGCAGCATGATGTTCTGGGATGTCTTGGAATCTTTAAAATACATTGAGTTTGAACTATCACAGCTCTTATCTTTCTTCATTGATAAAAAGTGTTAATGGAAAAACACTAGTGGCAATTGGATTCAGATCTTGTTTAGCCCATTGAAGACTATTCAACATACTATATTTTTCATAATCGTATACTTAAGCATAAATGGCATTTATATACACACTTTAATGTAGTGTTTGTCATATACATGGCTCAAATTGTACATGTGGCAGAAAGCTGGGCTGAAAAGAATATTTGCTGCCACTCAACATTTGAGATTGAAGCATACAGAATGAGTGCACAGATATGAGATGCCAGTTTTCATCTATGTGCATTCATTGGCAAGTCACATGAACACATTGCAAGCCAGAAGCCCTAGCTGGGGTGATTCTGTGGCATCTGAAGTGTTGGGGAAGGGTAAAAGAAGAAAACCGTCATGTTTGGGGTTGCCTCTAATATATGTGAGGCCATTGATTGCTTTCAGGGATTGCAGGTGTCTGTGGATTGAGAGATGCAAAAGTTAATCTGGGATAACATGGAATATAAAGACCACATAGTTGCCATCCCTGCATCCCTTTCACTGTCATTACCCCAAAGACCCACCATGCCCTTAAAATACACATCCACTGGCCATACCACTGCTACTGGAGAGCAGAGGGGACTGGAAAAACTCCTGATTATGTTCTGATATACAGACACAGACCAAGTACATCTTGCACCAAGATCTGGTAGGGTTATGCAGAGATCTCAATTGCTGATGTCATTTGTCTGCATCTGGCTATGGGGCTATAGCAGGCATGGGCAAACTTTGGCCTCCGGGTATTCTGGACTTCAACTCCAACAATTCTTAACAGCCTACTATAGCCAGGTGTTCTCCTTTGTTCTCTACCAGCAATGAGGAAGTTTATTGAAGCAATGTGATGAGTTCTGGGAGATATATTTTTGGTCATTGTGGAGGAAGGAAGGGAATACTGACTTTCACAAAAACCTATAGGATACCGGACACTTAGCTTGTTAGGCTGTTCTAAGAACTCCCCATGGCAACTAAGGGAAGAAAAATTCTGTGAGTACATGGAGTTCTCCATAACCCATGGCAGAAGAGAGAAACCTTGTACAACTATGTCTTTTCAAAACCTGGCTGTTTTATGTTACTTCTTGATATTTCTTGGGTTTTTTTAAAAAAATTTTTTTAAAGATGGACAAATGATCTGAATCTATTTTGAGATAATAATTATAAAAAAGTGACAATATTCATTCATTCTGTTGTTTCACAAAAAGATTACTGTCACACCCATCTTATACACAAAAAGTAACATATTAGAAGTAACATGTTTATTTTGTAACATGCTACTTCCAAGTTCTAAATCCTACCCTATGTTCTGCACTGAAAATAATGGAGAAATCAAACTTACCTATCCAAGAGGATGATGAGGAAAAATTTGGAGTTTGGAGACAGGAAAGGAAACAACTGACTTCTGTCTCTTCTTCTTTCAATATTTATAACCCTTTGAGTGATCCCAGTGACATAAAATTTGATCAAAGCCCCACCTTTGGTCAGGTACAATTTTTTGCTGGTTGAGCACATTACATCTTTCAGTTTTAACAGTGAGGAGAAATAGATGCAACAGTTTGCACTTTCCATCTCATTACACTAGCAAACTGTATTTGCTTCTCAGAAATCCTCCCCTAAGTTGCTGTGACCCTTTTAGCTGGGGTGGTAATGGGGCTATTAAAGTGCCATGATTACACTAATGCTGGACAATAGTCAGGGCTGCAATTGGGATGGCCACCAAAGATTTTAGTCCTAGCAGCTGTTTCTGAAGTGCAGAATTAAGGAAAAGTAAACATGTTAATATGTCAGGCTAATTTCTTATCCGCTGGGTAACTGGTGATGGGAGAAAGCTGTTAATGAGAGATTGCTGTACCCAGGTGTTAAAGAGGAAGGAAAACAATTCATTAAAGCAAGGGATAACTGAGGCCACATTTCCTGTCTATTTGAAAGCAAAAATATAGCAGGTATGGAGATATTATACTGGGAGCAGAGCAATCCTGCCCCTGAGCTTGGAAGTTGCCATGGTATAAGGATACATTTTATGTAGCACAATAGAAGAATTAATGTATGTACTTTTTAATAGGGAATATGAACAGATTCAAAAAAAGGTAACCAAAGCCATGAGTTAAAAAGCAAGGAGTCTCGTGGCACCTTAAAACATGTCTTATTTGTTTATGGATTCCTATCCATCTGAGTCATAAAAATACATCCGGGACTACTAACTAGCGTGGCTATGATGTCTAGAAAATAATTCAAGGGCTGGAGCAACCTTTGAGGTATTGTGTCTTTGAGGATAAAATAGGGATATGCGCAACTATGCATAAGGAATGTTTTTTCTTCCCTCTCTCATGAAATGGGAACCGATGGTAATTCACTAATGCTTAATGTTCTTCACAAGGGTACAAAAGTACGAATTCCCTTTGTTTTCTTGCCCTGCTTGTGACTTTCAATAGGAGCCCATATATGTCTCTGGAGCAAGATGATCCTTTGGTTTGATCCAGCAGGACATTATTTTCTTCTCATACACTCTGATACCAGATCTGCACTGAAATTTTGTTCTACATTTTTCAAGTTAATTTTTAAGCAATTTTAATTTTTCTCCATTCTTTTAAAGAAAAGAAATAGAGTAGAATAAGACAAAGGAATCAGGAAAGAGCAAGTATATAGGATATAAATGAAATTTAGGTAAATACATTGGATTAGGCTGACCCGATTGACAAAAATGCATTTTCTTGAGCTTTACATTTGAATTGTTAACATTGATCTCTTGTCCAATGATTTATGTTTTTAAGAAGGCATACAAGCATGGTAATCCTTGATAGTCCAAACAATGACTGAAGGAATACATTTGAAATCATGTATTGTATCCTCAATATAGTTCACAAGTAAATCATCTGCTTCATAATATGTAAATATAAATATATAAATATATTATTTTATTTCAAAAATGGAAAGCATCAAATAGCATGTTACAGAAGATCTAAAGAATCACAAATCTTAATTCTACAATGTAGATACAGCCTATGTATGAGGAAACTTTGAGGAACTGTGTTCAATTTTTTTTTCTAGCAACAGCTATTTGTGCCAGGGCATTCATGTGTTGGGAATTGTTTAAAAATAACTTTCCCATGCTCTTCTTAATCTTTTGTATGTATCTTAAACTAAGGACTTTATCACATGGGGACCCCCCCCCCCCCACTCTGGTGCTGTTTCACCAGCATCCATGATGAAATGGCAGAAACGAGAGCTGATATTTATTGTTCATTTTTATGATACAGGCTCCTGTGTTTGAAAGGAAGCTTCCTAGGATGCTTCCACTCCGGTTATAGGCAGGGCCTCAGCTGGGAAGTCCAGTGATATCACTGGACTGGCAGGCAAGTGTTATAAAGTGCTAAAAAATCCCTGTATGATGAAATGGTATTACGAAATTATCCTAAATTTTGATAGGTGTAGTGGTTTGAGCATTGGACTATGTATCTGGAGAATAGGGTTTGGAAACCTACTGGGTTACTTTAAGGAAATCACAGGGCAAAAGCAAAGCTCCCTCTGCACAAAGAAAAGCCTGCAACAGATTTGCATTATGGCTGCCATAAGTCAGAAATGACTTGAAGGCATACAGCCACAAAAAGTGTACATTTAGGCCCAAATCCTATACATATTTATATTTGTGTGTGCTTCACTGAACTTAGTAAGACTTTAAAATCAATATGTATAGGTTAGAGCTGTAAGCTGTTGATTTAGGGTGCATCTACAGTTAGGCACCCTAAGCTGCTGATTTAGGGTGCGTCCAGTTAGAATTAATGCAGTTAGGCACAATGTTAACTGTGATGGCTCAATGCTATGGACTTTTGGGATTGGTAGCATGCTTTTGTAAATAATTTCTAAAAATACTACTCCCAGGATTCCATAGCATTGAGTCATTGCAGTTAAAGTTGTGTCAGACTGCATTTATTTTATACTGTAGATGCACCATAAGAAAAGGAAGGCCACACCATTCCCACCCTGATTAAAAATAATAACATCAGAAACAACAACAACATGTTAAAGCAGTTAAAAAACCTACAGTAATTCATGAAAACCAACACAAGGAATGTTGTTAACATTCAAAATTCTCAAAGTTGATTTATTCTGAGAAAAGTAGAACAAAATTGCAAAATTCAGTTTATTTTCTGGCTTACCCACCAAGTTCTCTGGCCCTATTCTTGTGGGCCCAACATAGTAACAAAGCCCTGAACTATTTGGTTGCAGAGTAGCAATCTTATTTTTACAATTGTTTCCAAAACACATGGCCATGAAAGAGAGCTTGAAATTTTGAACATAATATAAACCATCGGTTCAGTTGTTTTGACCATAAGCTTTTACAATCTCCAAATACAAAAAGGAATAAAAATCAAAGTACATTTTAATGAGCCTCCTTCCAACAAAGAGGAACACTATATGAAATTAAATGTTTTGTCAACACCACTCACGTCACAACCAAACACAAAATTGGACTCCTCTCTTCACCTCTTCTTCCTAACCAGATGTTTTTGCTGAAATTCGTAATGGGTTATGGCTGCATGGACAGTCTTTGATAAAATCAGCAGAACAAGCCAGTCCAGAGACATTTCCCTTAAGGTCTGTTTACATGATGCAGGGCTGCCAAGTAAGGAGTGATGAAGAGTTCCTTGTTCTGTGGCTTTTGTCACTAGTCAATAGCAAATTAATCTCAAATTAGTAATCAGGGAATACTTGGATTATCATTTTTGATCGTTTCTACCTCTTTTGCCTCCAATGTCAAAGAAGTAGAACTGAAGAGGAAAACATGCGGAAAGGTTATCTCTTTGGAACAAAACCCGCACACAACATTTTGGAGAGAAGAAGACATTCTCATAAATGCCAAGAGACTTTCTCCCAAGCCCTTCATACTTCCTTACTATGGAATTTGCGATTTTCCAAAAGTGGGAGGATAAAGAATATGCGTTTTCTCTAACATTTGGGGTGATGACTTCCATGGTTCCTTACAATCGGCCATCCTGGCTGGCATCCCTGTGTTGAAGTCCATTTATATTTGTCCAAAATTTCTCTGATCTTGCTAAAAGGTGAGCTGAAGTGAGCAAGAGTGAGATGGTTTATGTATTGATGCTGGATTATCATGTATAGTCAGTTCACCACATTTGTGGGCTTAACTCTTGAAGATTTGATTATTCATAGATTTGATTAAATATTATCTCTAGATCTTCCAATGTGACTCTATGGTGAACTTCTGCCAGAGGTTTATTATAGAATCATGCTAGATGATCTAGAATTTTCTAGAGGAATCTCTGGATCTTCCAGAATAATCTTATGATTACCTTCTGCCAGACGTTGGCCATAGAGATATTTTGGAGAACCTAGATATTTGGGCTCACTGTACCTTACTTCTTTCTGTGATCTACTTACAGTATGTGGTCAAAGCCTTCACGGGAACAAGAAGAGAGGGAAAACCTCCTAGGCAGTGGTGTATGTTTCCCATTAGACATGATGGGGCAAATGCCAAGTCACACATGGCAGAACTGAGATGTCCCCAAAGACAACGGTTCTGCCGATAAGTCAATCTTGCTTTTCGACCTGAACATCTCTTCTTATAGAAATTAAACACTCAATGTGAAGGTACTCTTTAATTTCTGTTGGAATCCTGCCAATGAATGATATATCTTGTCAATTAGCAACATACCAAGAAGCCAAAAAATCTTTAGGTATATATTTGCCAGACATTTTAAAAATTATACATTTTTCTTCATATTATCTCATATTCAATAAAAAGCAAGAGAAATGCAGGACATATCATTCTCCAGATAATAGCCTGTTTCCTGCCCACTTGATGGGTGAAAATATATTAGCACCAGAGTTCCTAATATTAATCAGATATGTAGCATGCTTGTTGGTCATCCTGGTCAGGAATTCTGGAAGCTATAGTCCAAAAAAATCACTTTTTTTCAAGATCCAATTAGGATGTTTGGTATAGACAATATTTAAATGAAAATGGCAGACTGAAAAAGGAATGACTAGTTGAAACTAGTACTCTTATCTTGCACGTTCAGGTAGCATGAGTGAAACCATTTTCACAGCTCCGATTATAAATGCACTTATTCTTATGCATAGGAATATTGTTTGTATAATTAATTCAAAGAGTGATTTATCACAATTGTATGAAGTTCTGATGCAAACACAGAATTTGTTTTCTCCAGATTCTCAACAGTTCTGGTAAATGTTGAGGTATTTTGTTTCAGGATTTCATGCTTTATTACAGTTTGTCACGGTTCTTTATATTCCAGCATTCACTTGTACCCTATATATACAGAGATTTTAGCCCTGTTTTGTTGTTGATTGAAGCAGGTTTTAACACTACTCCCAGTCTGGACATTTCTTTTCAATGGCACTTTTCTCCCATTGAGGTCTGGTCCAGCTGTGGTGTGGACATGATTTCCATCCATTTCATGAACTCAGTGCCATCGTAACACATGGACAGGCCGGGCAGTTGCCTGGGGCCCCACAAGCGGAGGGGCCTCATGCTAATCTATGCATAGATGAGAATTTAACACTAATTTAAAATAATAAATCAATAATAAATAATCATAATTTTATACTGTTCATGTGTGCAATCTCCACATGATTTACCAATTAAATACAATTTTATGTTGATTTTTTCAAGTTCAAGACTCAGGTTATATTGTTTAAACATTTGTATGGATTAATCTTTTTGTACAGCATGGTTTTTAATTTCAAAATACTAATTTTGTTGGAGGTGCCAATAAATATAAGTTTCTTTTATTGGTAGCTTGCCTTTCATTCCTGTGAGTGGTTGTTTAGGCAGGGCCCAGTGCACTGCATGAACTCACTACTTCCTACCACACACCTCCCACAGTAACCAGTGATTCCTGTTGAGCACATTTCATTTTTCTAATATTTATTTACTTACATCAATTATTGAGCCATATTGTCTGCACAATCTGTGATCCTCTGGATACTTTGGACTTCAGTTCCCAGAATTCTTGACTTGATGAGGTCTGCATAAGACAGAGCTATAATGGGGTTTTCTAGGGCTGAGAATGTGTGACTCACCAAAAAATGGGTTTCCATGACCAAGGCGAGATTCTAACCTTGGTCTCCAGAAAAAATCCACATGCAACAAAGCCAATTGAGTCAGCTGGTGGACCCACTGCCAACCTATGTTAATTTTCCACTAACTAAGCAAAACACCTCAGTCCCTGGGCAACTGCTGCTCAAGCGTGATGGCAAGAAGATATGAATTTGAGAGGTGAAGACAGATAGCAAACAAGCTGATGGGTGGGAATCTAATATTCAATTGTATGCATGGCCATGAAAAAGAATCATAATCTAAAATGGTTTGGTTTCATTATGTCGATGCAATAGAATAATTCAATCTTCATGAAGGTCTCTCCCACACTAGTACACTACGATGCTCCCTTAACTACTGTGGGTGCATTATGCAGAACCCTAGGATGAGGTACTGAATTTCTCTGGCAAAGAATTCAAAATACTCCATGAAAATACAAATCTCAAGTTAAAGTGGAATTATAGTATTATAACAGTGTATGGTGAAACAGATCTGCTTACTGCATTGTCAAAAGATGCAGGATGTGGTTCAGCTCTTACTCCTTCGATGTTTCATCACTGAAACTTTTCCTATCCCAGCAAAAGAAGCACCTCTTGATATTTAATCTATACTTTCACTATTAAGAGCACAGGAGAACAGTAGCAATGCAGCTTTCAGACTCTTTGCACAAGAAGTCTTCTTGGCAGAGGGTTGGACTGGATGGCCCACGAGGGCTCTTCCAACTCTATGATTCTCTGATTCTCTAAAGTCATCAGTTAATGGATAAAAGAGAGAAAATGAATGCTTGGGCTGAGTTTGGGGACATGCCTTCATCACTTTGAAGTTCCCTGATAGTTAACCAGAAGAGGTTATGGGGACAGGGAATAATAAGAAATCTGCATTCTTATTATGTGAAGCAATGCCCCCACTTCACCCTCCCCTCCCCTCCCAATTGTCATACCACAGTAAATGAGTTAATTTGTTCATCTAAGCATTACTCTATCCTACCTCCCATGAGTGGAGTGTTACACACAGTCCTCACTTCAAACCCTACAATTGTGTGAAGTTGGCTAGAAGTGGCAGCTGGTTAATCCCTGCAGTTAACCAAAAATATGCCTTGAGTTTTAATATGAATTTTACAAGATCTCTCGGAGTTTCTGAACCTACTTTAGTGGTCAGGATAGAACTTGAATAGTTCCTTCAAAGTTAAAGTGAAAGCCTCAGGTGAATTCAGCAATGCACAGGCATGAAGCCATCAACTGCAAGGTCAAGCTAAGCTTCACGGATGACCAGATATTTTTATTTACAGCATTTTTGCCCCCCTTCTCAACCCCCCCTTCCCGGGGGGTGTATTTTAACTTGACTCTCCTGAGGCTGAATCTGACATGCTAGAAGCCACACTCCTTTGGAAGTTTTTCTTCTCCAGTTCTCACATGTTCGTTATAAACAGTCAATGCAACAGTGGTTACCTAACAAGAGTGGGGCCAGATGAGTGCACTGTCATCTGGGGGCCAGGTTTGCTCCATGAAACATTTGCTCAAGAACAAAACAAAGTGGTTCCATGCCAAAAGAAAAAAGAAAAACAAACAAACACCAGACATTTAAAATGTGTCATTTCTACTTAAAACAGGACCAGGAAACATGTGGCTGTCCAGATGTTGCTGGACTTCATTTCCCATCATTCCTCCATGCTAAATGATGATGCAACCTAGAATCTAGCAACATCTGGAGTCATGTACATCACACAACAGCTTATTTTTTAGAATAGGAACATTTTGGGCTTGAGTTATCAGGCTCGCTCTCTCCTCACTCCTGTGTGTGTGTGTGTGTGTGTGTGTGTGTGTGTGTATGGGTATTGATTGATTGATTGATTTTATTATTTATGAGTCACCCTCCACGTCAGTGCTCCGGGCGACTTACACATAAAACACATAAAAGAGTTCAATAGTTAAAAGCTAAAAGAATAGGAAGATTAATTAAAATAGTTCCAGTAACTCAGGCCAAGTCTGGGAGTGTCCTTAGCCGTAAGCCTTTCGGAAGAGCCAGGTCTTCAGTGCGGTCAGGAACTGGGGCATGTCCCGGATGGCTCTCTGATCCGCCGGCATCAAGTTCCAAAGAACAGGGGCTCTCCGTCTCGTGGTGTCGAGGCGGGCCTCACTCACACCTGGGATGCGGAGAAGGTCCCTGTTTCCTGAACGCGGCGACCTTAAATGAGCTGGTTCGGACAAGCGGTCTTTTAAATAAGCTGGGCCGGTGCCATGGAGGGCCTTAAAGGTAAGCGACAAGATCTTGTGGATGGCTCTGAGCTCGACTGGCAGCCAGTGCAGGCGCTGTAGAGATGGCGCGATATGGCATCTCAGTGGTGTCCCGGTGAGGAGTCTGGCGGCTGCATTCTGCACTAGCTGGATTTTTACGAGTGGTTGACTGCGGCAACCCCACGCACAAGGCATTACAGTAGTCCAGCCGTGATGTCACTGTGGCATGGACCACCGTAGCCAGCGCATCTGATGGAAGGTAAGGTGCCAGTTGACGTGCCTGGCGTAGGTGGAAGAAAGCTCCCTTACTTGTCGCAGCAACCTGGGCCTCCAGTGAGAGTCTCGAGTCTAGTATCACACCGAGACTCTTCACCGACGAGGCCGGGATCAGCGGCTCTCCCTCAAAGAGAGGCAGCGGAATGCGTGGCTCTGGGCGTCCCGGCCATAGAATCTCAGTCTTTGATGGATTGATCTTGAGTTTGTATGAGCGGAGCCATCTGGTCACTGCCTCTAGTCCTTGTCTGAAATTCTCAGGCACCGATGTTACGCCTGGCTCAAGCTTCAGCAGAAGCTGGGTGTCATCTGCATATTGGTAGCACCCAAATCCAAAACTTCTGGCTATGCTTGCCAAGGGTTGACGTAGATGTTAAAAAGCGTTGGTGACAAAATGGCGCCTTGGGGGACTCCACAGTCCAGGGTGGATTTCTTGGACACTTGGCCTCGCCACTCAACACGCTGCGAACCGCCCCGCAGGAAGGAATCGAACCAGGCCAAAGCTGTGCCTTGAATGCCAATGGCTGATAGTCGCCGCAACAGCAAGTCATGGTCCACCGTGTCGAACGCCGCGGTGAGGTCAAGCAGCACCAGGATAGCCGAACCTCCCTTCTCCAATTGGCGGCGGATGTCGTCCGTAATGGCCACCAGGACCGCCTCGGTCCCGTGTCCGGCGCGGAAACCCGATTGGCAGGGGTCCAGGCTTCCTGAGGTTTCCAGGAATTCCTGTAATTGGATCGCTGCTGCCCGTTCAATCAGTTTCCCGAGGAAGGGTAGGTTTGAGACCGGACGGTAGTTCACCGGCGCCGCTGGATCCAGATTCGCCTTCTTCAGCAGCGGGCGGACTCTAGCCTCCTTCAGCGCATCGGGGAAAACTCCCGGGGAAAACCTGTCAGAGTGGCCGAGAGGCTCCCGCACATGACTTAATCAGATGGGACGGGCACGGGTCTGTAGAGCAAGTAGTTGCCCTTGCTGCGGCCAGGATTTGATTAATCTCCTCTGAATTCAGGGCCTTGAACTGGTCGAGTTTCAAGCTAGGCGATGGAGCTGGGTTCTTACCCATCCCGCTCCTCTCCTCAGGTATAGAGGGTAAATCACGCCTAAGGGCAATTATTTTCTCAGTGAAGAAAACTTGAAATTCTTCCGCTGAGATAGCTGAATTTTCATTGTCTCTCGGCAGTGAGTTGGGCATAGCTAGGTCTCGAACGATCTTAAAGATCTGTGCTGGGCGCGATCTTGCTGCCGCTATTAAGGAGGAGTTATAGGTCTTCTTGGCCTCTTTGACCGCCCGTTCATATGACCTGCGCATGTCTCTGAAGGCTGATCTCGACGTCTGAGTTGGTTTCCGACGCCACGCGCTCTCCAGCTGCTTCCGCCTTCGCTTCAGCAGTCACAGGTCGTCCGTGAACCATGGAGAATGGACTCTTCGTGGCTGGATCAGGCATCTGGGGGCTATTTGGTCGATGGCTTTCGACAAGACTGTATTCCATCTGTCCACCCGTTGATTCAAGGTCCCACCGGAACTTCCATCGGCTCAATGGCTGCTGCGAAGCAGCTGGGGTCCATATGCCTCTTCTGGCGTGCCAGTATAGGTTTTGGCTCTGGCCTTGCTGGTAGGGGGATTCTGATGTCGACCTTCAGAGTGAAGTGATCCGACCAGGGACCTTCGTTGTTGCTTGCTGCGTAACCTCAACCCGCACCCAAAGATTAGGTCTAAGGTATGTCCGGCCTGGTGTGTGGGGCCGGACTCCATCAAAATGAGACCTAATGTGTCCATGGATTGGATGAACTCCTTCGCTAGGGGGGATGGCATATTAGCGTCTGCATGGATGTTAAAATCTCCCAAAACAATGAGTCTTGGGAATCTAAGTGTCCAATCCGCGGCAAGATCGAGCAGATTGAGTAAGCTCTCCTTCGGAGTCCCGGGGGAGCGATAGTTAAGAAGAATCGCTAAGCACTCCTTAGCTTTTAGGGTGATTCCCAAACACTCCATGCCCGTGATATTCGGGGCCTGGATAACTGTCACCGGGATGTCATCCCTAGCTACTATACCCACTCCTCCTCCCCTACCACCAGTTCTCGGTTGATGGACCCTCCGAAACCCGGAGGGACAGCTCATGGAGAGGTATAGTGTCTCCATTCTGTGTCCAGGTCTCCGTGATGCAGTTAATATCTGCATCTTGCTCTATGATGAATTCATTCAAGGTGGCCAACTTGTTCCGTATAAAAGTTGTTAAAAGTATCTAAACTAAAACAGTTGTGTTTTTTAAAATTATATGTTTCTGTCCTTTATGGTAAGCAAGATACTAAAATAGACATTGGCACTCTAGGAAGGCATTTGTCATGTTTTTGTGTTTCTCTTATTTAATTTATTTGTTCTAATATATTTGTTTCTCATGTTACCACATGAGGAGATGTGTTCGGAGCTCAAACACACACACACACACACTTAAAGTCACTTTATCCCTTCTAAGGCCTATAAAATAAGGTTCTGAAACTGTGTTAAGCAGTTTGTGCAATCCAAAAAAGGTGGTTCAAAAGTCATTTCAAAAGTTGGGAGGAAGGGAGGGGGGCCTCACTGGCACTTTGTTTCTAAAGTGTTTCTAAAGAATACTTCATGGAAATTTAGTTACTATAGCGAGAGAAATGAAATTTCATTACTATTTTGTTACAGTATTTGCACATAATTAAATGACTATAATTGGGGAAACTTCAGGGGTTCTATCATCCTCACTTTTAAAGTCATTATTTTTTTCCAGCCCAGATCAGAGATTGGTTTACTTATTAGAGAGAGATGTATCAGTCTTTGCAGATTCTGGCTGCTATTAGGGAGGGACAGACCTCTCTCTGCTATCCTGATAGGTGCTGATGCTGATACAGTCTGAGAAATGTAGTTTAGGGCAGGCATATGGCTCCTTGCTTACCATGACTATAATTGGGCTCCTATCTCCATAATTTTTAAAGTGATTGGGTTGAAACTTGCTATAATGATAGAACACATTTGTCACTGTTACCAAACCAAATTTCAGAATGTTTCACTTATCCGTGAATTTTTGGCAAATTTTCAAAGTTTTAGGGAGTGACAGACTTCTCTTTCAGCTATCCTGATTGGTTCTTTCTGGTGCTGATGTATTCTGGGAAATGTAGTTTCCTTTTGAATTCTCTGGCATGGGGCTCCTCCCTTCCTAAACTACATTTCCCAGAGTTCTGTGCTTTTCCCAAAATACCCTACTCTCTCTCTTGCCTGCTGCTAATACTGAGACTACATTAATTTCACAGAGGAATGGCAAGGCACTAAGGCAGCCTTTGGCTTTGCTTCCTTGCCTTCCATTTAATATGAAACTGACTTTGAGAGCCTTCTGAGATTTACCAAACTAAAACAGAAAAGTATGGGGTAAGTTTCCATCCTAAAATATTTGGTGTGGGCCACAGAAATGCTTCAAATATGGCTTCTGACTTACAAAACTTACAATTTTTCCCCACAAACCTAAGCCCAGGAGAGTCCTTTTCCTCATCATATCAGATGCAGCTAGATGAACTGTCCCATGTTAGATCCAGTTTTTTAAAAGAATGGAATTGCCTCCTCGTGTTTCCTGGAGGGTATGAAGGGCCTTTATTGAGGAAATTTAATAAGCTACATTTGTGAACTCCTACATTGAAGAACTGGATTAATTTTCATACTGGATGTAATGTATAAAGACCCTATGAACAAAGCAATATGGCAGAAACTAACAAAACTTGCATGTAGTTTCAGGATGGGAATTCTAGAAACATTTTGGTGATCTTCACTCAAGAAAATAAATTAGCTAATTAAGGAGAAAGTTTCTATTTATCCAGGGTTTGGGGGGGGGGGAATCAAAGTCATTTGTTATTCTCTACAACTGCAGAATTACTCTTTGATTGTGTGAACAAGTATGAAGTTTAACAGATGCAACCTCAAGGCAGCTTTAAATGTAAACACATCCTTTGCCTTTGGCTTAGTGTCAGCAATGTCTCAGCGTTTCCCTAGAACTTCAGCTGGTGAAGGGGAAAGATTCTCCAGAAGTCTTCCATCCCCTCACCCCAATTGATGATGTTGATTTATCTAGCTGAGCTTTGTTTGAATGACCATTGCTGACATGTCCTTTGTTTCTGGTGCTCTGTCAAGGATCTATTTGACAAACATAAGCTTGCCAAGTTAAGACAGTGCTTTAAAAACATATAAATTGTTCGGGATATCTGAGGTAAACTATTGGAGACACACGGATACCATGTATGTTGATTTCTCGTCGATGACTGTCATTGGGGGGTTAATCAAGTCAACCTTTGAATAGTAATGAAATAGAAAAAGACACTAAGACTAAAACAAGTTCTTAAGGATTACATAAAGGAAGAACAAGTGGGTTTCTTGCCCAATAGACACCAAAAACATAACGTAAGAACAATTGTGGACTTGATTGAATATTATGAAATTAACCACCAAAAGAAGGTAATGTTTTTAACCCTAGACATGGAAAAAGCATTTGACAATGCTAATTGGAACTTTTTCAAATTCTTAACAAAAGAAATGGACATGGGATTCTACTTCCAAATTGTAATAGAAGCTATATACGAAACACAGGAAGCAAAAATAATGATAAATGGTCAAGAAACAGAAAAACTGGGAATAAAAAAGGAACAAGACAGGGCTGCCCATTATCCCCTTTAATATTTATATTAACCCTTGAAATATTATTAAACAAGAGAAGAGAAGAGAAAGAATTGATAGGGGCCAGGATACAAGGAGGGGGCTGTAAATTCAGAGCTTTTGCAGATGACATAATTTGTATAATTGAAGAATCAAAGAAGAAATTAGGGGAATAGATTAATATGATTACAAATTTTGGGGAGGTCTCAGGATTTAAGATAAATATGGAAAAAACTAAAGCAATAACAAAAAATATAGGGAAAAAAGAACAATGCCAAATAATGAAGAATTGGAACATACAAATTACCCCAAAAATAAAATATTTGAGAATCATTTTGACAAAAAAATCTACAATTACAAAATAATTATATAGATAAATGGAAATAAATTAAAAAAGAAATTGAAAGCTGGAAAAATATAAACTCCTCATTATTAGGCCAAATAGCTACAGTGAAGATGAAGATTCTTCCAAAGATGAAATTCCTTTTCCAAAATCTGCCCATTATAAGAAATCAAAAACTTTTAAAAGAATGGAATAGAGATATTACAAAATTTATCCGGAACAATAAAAAGCAAGAATAAATCATAATAACTTGATAGAACAAAAATAAAAGGGAGAGCTGGCAGTCCTGGACTTAAATTTGTATTATGAAGCGAGCGCATTAACATGGACTACAGATTGGGAGAAATTAAAAAAGAAAAAATAATAATCCTAGAAGGAATAGAATTAAGAGGAGGCTGGCACTCACGCATATGGTATGAGGGAAAAGAAAAGGAAAAAAATGGTAACCATTTCATAAGATCTTCACTTTTAAAAATATGGGGAAAATATAAAATATATACAACAATACATCCCTTTGGATATCTCTTTCTGTTTAAATACTTTAAACATTTTATACTACCTTTTCTAACAATTTACTTTCATTTCCTGTAATTTATTTCTTAACTTTATTAATACATTCTATTGCTTCTCTTCTCTCTTTATTACTATTAGAATTATTGTTTTTGTTTTATTGTTAATGCTTTTAAGTTTCAAATAAAGATGATTAATAAAAAAGAAATAAAGGCAGAAGCCATGGTCAATAAGGCAAGATCAACATGTTGCTTATTATGAGAATGCAGTATGGTCTTGAGGGATTAATGAAGCCCAGTATTAACCAATTGATTTATGGAATAAAAAGACCTCATGAAAGTTCTGAGGTGGTGGAGTTCAACTGATTCTTTTCTACCCTACCCATCATTAAGTGAGTGGCTGCTTGTTCCTCAAATAGTGTTGCCAACATGTCTGTGGCATCATTCTCATGTAAATGAGATTTTTCTCTCTCTCTCTTTTTTGATATCGGGAATACCTCTGCTCATTTTTTTTGGGTGGGAGGAGCAATGCTCATGTAGTCACTCAAATTAATTTTCCTCCAGCCATGACTATTTTCCTTTTCTTGGTTGGTTCAATAGTTAAGTCAAGGATTTAAAAGGTTTTTCAATCCTCTTTGTTGCTTTCCTCTATTTGTATATGTTTTTTAAAGTTCATTAACATCATCATCTTTATTTCTATCCCACCCCATCTCCCCAAAAGGACTCGGGGCAGCTCAAAGCATGAGTAAAACACAATAAACAATATATACAAAGTAAATGATAAATTAATAAGGAAAACAAATAAAACAACAAAACAATTAAAAAATAAACAGTAAAAGTATTAATTAAACACATTTAAAACATTATTGTTCCAATCAATTAAATAAGTTAAGTAAAAGCCAAAGTGCCCGAGTGTATCCATAAAAATAATGACCTCGTGCACATTAAAGATTACTAATCATTTTCAAAGGCCTACTTAAATAGCCAAGTCTTTAAGTCCTTCTTAAAAGGAGGGTGGCTGCTTGTCTGAACTCCCTGGGGAGGGTGTTCTAGAGTCGGGGGGGCACTATTGAGAAGGCCCTCTCCCTTGTCCCCACCAACCTTGCTTGTGATGGAGGCGGGATTGAGAGCAGGGCCTCCTCAGCCAATCTTAAAGCCTGAACAGGTTCATAAAGGGAGATGTGATTGCGTAAATTGGCAGGACCCGTACCATATAGGGCTTTATAGGTAATAACCTGCACCATGAATTGGACCCAGAAGCTGAATAGAAGAGCAGCTTTAACACACGGCACTGGAATCCTAATGAAGATTTACAGTAGGGTAACCAGGGCTTAAGTGTTTTTTCTGGTGCTGCACAAGAAGGTATACAGTACCTCTGTGTGCAACGGTTTTTTCCAGGTGCCTGGACACAACTCTGTGTCCCAAAAGTCCACTGATTGGATCCTGAAGTGACATACTGTAACCCTTGTGCTAACACACATGGTCCTTCCTTTATTCTCCATGTCCACCCCCCAGAATAATTTCTTCCTCTTGCCTACTTCCCAATTAGCACTGTTCTTCCAAAAACATACCTGAACGTCCACATAAAGATATATACACTTCACTAGCTTCTATTTCCCATTTTTAAAATTCTAATTTTAACAAAAAATTTACAAAATCAAGGAAACAACAATATTTATACATTCATGCTTATAAATATACTTGAACAACAACTACATAACTAACTGCACAATTCCTCTTACCTTCCTCAGATACATCTCTACGCTAATTACATGTAATAAAATATGCATGTATTAATTAATTTTTAAAAATGATTTCCTGTTTCCCTTTTGATTGGCTTCTCTATAGTTTAATATTTATTCTTCCTTCCTATATCCAGAAAATTACTTACTTCTGCTTGTTTTTCAAGTGAATACCCCAAAAGTTTATATCTCTAAACCACAGCTTCACTCGGGATCTCAGTCAGGAGAGGTAAAGGAGACTCATTTGGTCAGTTTTCCATGAGCAAGACCCCCTATTTCACAGTACACAATTATAATGCCATGACTCATGGTTTCATCCTAACGGATCCTGGGATTTGCACCTTAGAGATGGCTTCTTGGCATCTTCAGCCAGGGAGCTCTAGTCCTTCATTAAGCTACAAAGCTCAGGATTCCATAGGATGCAACCATCATAATTAAAGTGGCATCACAGTTCTGTGTGAAAGGCCCCTCACTGGCAAACACTATCTGGTAGAAATGACTGTAATTGCTTCCATATTATGACATGTCCTAGCACTGAATTTCAGCAAAACAAGCACTGTGAAAAGCATGGTTATCGGGCAAAATCTGGTCACATTCCCTTTGTTTAAAACTGCAAATCTCAAAATCCTAAAGTGAAAATGGCCAAGTAATTCTGGGAACTGTTGTCAAAACAGTCATTTCCCATATGCTGATTCCTTTCTTTTTTTCTGGTCAGGTGGGACTCTTGACCCACCTCTGTTTTGAGTTCTGTCTGAAATAATCTTCTGATAGAGTTCACAGCATAATAAATAATGCCAGGTTTTTTTTTAAAAAACCCATTGTCTATTTCATTTCCTGTACAGGTTCACAGGCCTCACTGCTTTTTAATTCCTTTATAGCAACCGCAGAATGGCTGATAAAGTACTTTAATAAGTTGTGGCATAGGAAGAGCTTTCCTATTATCCTAGTCTTGAGGGGGAGTATGATGGCTAAGAATGTAATAGTTGTTTCCTCTTTTCTGTCCTTCCTATTGCTTTGCGGTTTCCGACAACACCTATAATATAAAAGGTGCCATATAAAAAGCAAGCCTTAAGAGATGCTCAGCTGACAGAGTTCCGAGAGAACAGGAAGCGAGTGAGAGGAATAATGGCAAAGTTAATAGTCTGGCACAAAGTCAAGATAAATGAGAATGATCAGACAAAATACATCCAGCTTTTAAAAGCAAGAGAAAGAGCCTTCCCCAACCGGGCACCCTCTAGGTGTGACTATATTGCTTGGAAATGTCAGTTCTAAAGCAACACATCTTGTGCGCCCCATGTTGGGAATAGTTACATTACTCTATATAAACAGAAAAACAATGAAGACATGGAAGTAGTTGTAGCAGTCATCTGCCTCTGTCTCAGGCTGGCTGGATAAAAAGGATGGCAAGGCTTTTGCTCCTTTAAGAGTTGGGTGGAATGGGTTATTTTGACCATTGTACCTTGAACCTTTCTGTATGTGCCAGTGTTATTGGTTCCACTGCCTCAAACATGGCTACATTTAATGATAGTGTTGAGTGTCCATGTTAGAAAAGCAGTGAATCTATAGTGGGTTTTAGCCTGAATTTCAAAGAAACTAGACAAGGTGGGGGACAAGCTTCAGCACCTTGGATTGCTCCCTTAAAGTTTAGCCTAAAATACAGAATAGCTTTGCTGCCTCTACTGAAAACCACAAGCTACCACTGGTTGCATTGTAAGCAAGCTAACGGGAACTTGGTGAGATAGAAAACAATGAGAAAAGCTTGCTTGAATTGCTTTTGTAGTTTAATAGCAACCTAATACAGAAGAATAAGAAGCTGATGTTTTTCAAAGCACAGGCGTATAAAAATTACCATCTGTTTGCCCAGCAGCCTGCTGGCAAAGGGACTGGAACAGTGCCTGCTTAAAGAGTTGGCATTTCTGTGGCCAACAAAAACACAAGGGGTGCTAATAAATTACAGGAAAGGCTATTGCACTTGAATATTAGGAAGAACTTCCTGTTCAACAGTGGAACTCACTGCCTTGGAGTGTGGTGGAAGTTCCTTCTTTTAAACAGAGGCTGGATAGCCATCTGTCAGGGGTACTTTGATCGTGCTTTTCCTGCATGGCAGGGAGTAGAAAGAGATGTTCCATGCAGTCTCCTCCAACTCCACGATTTTATATTGCATTTTGTAAACCACCCTGAGCCAATTTGGAAAGGGCGGTATATAAATTGAAATAATAATAATATGAGAAAAATCATGTTTGTGAGAAAAATCAGCCCTACTTTTGGCTCTAGTGGAGGCTGATGGTTCTCATGTCATTGGCTCAATAAATACATTATGTGCTTTTGTCTGCATTTTAAAGGAACTATCCAAAGCACTGAACCTATGGAGGATAAAAAGAGAACTAAGCTCACATCAACACTATAGAATTAATGCAGTTTGATACCACTTAGACTGCCATGGCTTAATGCTGTGGCATGACATGAATTGTAGTTTGTTGAGGCACCAGCATTCTTCAGTAGATAAAGCTAAATACTTTATAAAGTGACAAACTCCCACAATTGAGCCATGACAGTTAAAATGGTGTTAAACCGCATTAATTCTACAGTGTAGATGTCTCTTAGTTTCTGTTTGGAACCCATTAGTCACAAAATGCTTATTCAACATAAAGAATAACTCCTCAAACATATTCTGGTGTAGGTTTAATATCCCACTTCCTTACTCCAACCACAAGGTAGCTTTATCAATTTTAGTCTTGCTGGAAGGTGTGTTCCCCAAGATGCTTGCTGCTGACCTCTTTACAGCTTTCAGAGTGAAACTCCAATCTTCTTCAACGGTCAAGTCAGCACATGTTGTAAGACAGGATATCAAAGGAGCTACAATTGTGGGTTCTAGCTCCTTCAATTTCCACCACTTAATGCGCAGGGTGTCAGGCATAGATTTGACTTTTCTGGAGCAGTTTATTCTGAAGTCCATAACAAGTAGGTGCTGTTGTGCAGTGATGTGGTCAATATTTCTGCCTATGCGCTGCAACCAGAATGTACAGATGAGACAAAGGTTGCTTTCTAGCAGGATCTGGATGCTACGCCAGAAAGACAGTAGTATTCTGATGGATTCAAAGGTCATTACTATTGACCACATCACAGTTCCTGCATCCACTTTGACAGCCATCAAGTGATCTGAGATGCAGTCCACAAATCTGTGGTGACAGATTTGCCCTATCTAATGATAGCTTTCTCCACCAGAACACATTTTAAACTTTTGTTTTTGTATTTCAGCAGAGTTCTTTCACATTCAATGTGGTTGACTATTTGGAAAGTTTCATATTTTTGTGACCTGAGGCAACAGGCCATTCTAAGGGGTCAACTTTAGAAACTGGTGAAAACCCATGTGTTTATTCTTTTTGAGATCCTATTGACACTATACGCTTCACATGGGTTTTTGAGCAGTCAAAACTGAGATCAGGAATCAAACAAAGACTGAAATCAAGAAGCAGAGCCTGTCTTGAGATGGATTCTACTAACCACAAATTCTACATTTTTGACTGAACATCATCTGCAAAAGGATATATGGATACTTGCTCTGAGGATTTTGTTATTGCTGCTATCTCAAAATATAAGAATAGCATTTTCTGTGGTCAGGCTACCTTTTGATGGGCCTTTGCTATTTCCTGTCTGATGACTGTAGGGAAAAATAAGGAAGGAAGAGAAATATGCAGCAAGCAATTATATTAACTCAGCAGTTTTATGTAATTGTAATGACTTGTTTTGGACCATACTGATTTTTTTTGCAAATTTCCCCAGTCTTCTGAAGCCAGAGGCTAGATCAGGGGTGGGCAATTGCCAGCCCTCCAAGTGTTTTGGACTTCAACTCCTAGAAATCCTAACAGCTGGTAAACTGGCTAGGATTTCTGGGAGTTGAAGTCCAAAACACCTGGAGGGCCGGTAATTGCCCACCCCTGGGCTAGATCTATGCATTTCACATTAATAAGAGGAAAATGCAGTTTTCTTATGTAATGTCCTTGTTCCTGGAAGACCAGACTTAACAAAAGCTTTCCTAAGCATATCATATTGGTGCTTTTATACTACCTTTCCTACCTCCTATGCAAAGTCAGAGATACATAGCTTGACAAAACAACAGCAAAGTATTTGTATAGTTCAATTAAAACAAAAGTTCAAATATTATCTAAGCTAACAAACTGATGCGTGGTGTACATTTTCATTGCATTCTAAATATCCCTCATCTAAAACGTTTGAGACTAGAAGTGGTTTGGATTTTTTTAAATTAAAAAAATGAATACATTTAATTCCATATCAATAAATATTTAGATTTCTTTAAGATATCCAAACACAAAATTCATTTATGTTTTATATTCACCTTATACACATAGCTTGATGTGATATCCAATAATGTATGGCATTGTCCATAACTATTAATATTCTGCTTACTGAGTCCTTTATCTGGGGAAAGGAAGAGTAAAAAGCTCAGTTTATGACACTTTGTAATGGATAAACATGTGTGAAGACTATGTTTAGTAGCATTGTTCAGAAGTAGCAAAAGTGTTTTGCCATCCCAAACCCTGTCCTCACACAGCCAGTCTACCCTTTCCAATGGGAGTGGGAATTGCCTCCAAAACAGAAAAAAACATGTCACTTGATGCTATTAGTACTAGCAGTTTTGCTTGGAACATTCAAAACATCTGTCTCCCAAATACAGTAAAATAACCCAGAAAACCAGAAATTGACTCCCTGGGTACTTCTCTACTGTCATATTAAAGTGCTATGATTTCACTTTAACTGCCAAGATGACACCCTATGCAGTCCTGGGACATGCAATTTAGGGAGTTACATTTATAATTTAGTACCTTACCAGACTTCAAACTCAGGAGTTCCTTAGGATGCAGCCATGGTACTCAAAGTGAAATCACAGTGATATAATTTTGTAGTTTGAAAGGGCCCTCCTATCTGTTTTGGGTGCAATTTTCAGTCATTTGGGGACTAAAAATCCAGCAATGGCAAGCCATTACTTAGAGGTAGGGAAATAATTGGCCCCTGCACCTGCTACACTTGTCCAGCTCTTATCTGGCTCAATAACATCTGAATAGATCGGCAACAGCCAGGCATTCTCGGGGTGGTCTGCGAGAAGGCCTTACTGGTATGTGGCATGGTGGTATCCTTGTCTGCGCCTGTTCCCTTGGCACACTCTCTTTCCTTTTCGGTGCCCCTGGTTTCAGTCTTTGGTTCCGGGAGAGGAAGGGGAGTGCTCCAACAGCCCAGACGCCAAAGAGGATGGCACAGCACCACAGACCATTTGGCTGCCTTCTGGTACTCTCTAGATCCAGGTAAACAACAACTCCCACTTGAAAAAGGGCAATCATTCCCAAATCCCTGCCTCTGTGCATAGGCTTTATTTGCCAAGTTTAGTCCAGATTCAGCTTTGGCTTGGTTCAATGCCCTCTGGATAAGGGTGCACTGCAACTCCCAAATCCAAGGTCAATCACCCCCAATCCCCACCTGTCCTGTATGCACAGTTGGCCATGTGTGATCCAGATATGATGTTGGCTGTATTGATTTTATTATGTGTTGCTATATTGTTTATCTTATTTGTCATTTTATATATTTTGTTTTCTTCTTTTGCTGTTTTATCTTCAGCTGTGTTTTATTGTTTTTTGGGCTTGGCCTCATGTTATCTGCCCCGAGTCCCCTTTGGGGAGATGAACGTGGGTTATAAATAAAGTTTATTATTATTATTTATTGGCTGCCTTCAGTGCTTTTTGGATATTGGGATAATAGTTTGCTAGGGTAGATCCTCTCTGACTCAGACTCACCCCCCCAATCAAAAATCTTGGCTATGGGCCTGGCAACAGCTCTCATAAATTTTGAACAAGAGCTATTCTCATGGATATCTATAGAATAAGATGAGGACTTAACCTGATATCTTCTCCCATGAATCATATTAGTTCTCGTTCCATTAAATCCAATACTGAATAGTGGATGAAGACATAGGAAAATTCAATTGGTCCAACTGGAGTAGACATTTAGACTAGTCACAGGCCTTCAAGTGCTTTATGTGAATTTGTAGCCTCTTCTGTACGAACAACCACAGTGAATAAATTGTCACATTTTAATAAGAATGATGGAATTTGTGTGAAGAAAAGAAAGATGGAAGAAGAGCTGCACAAACAATTTGGATAACAATGAAAGTTTGCATGTGTTTATGTGTTTATTTTTAAAGAAAGCTGAGGTTTTAAAAAGAAACAGACAGCAGTAATGTTTTATTGTTAACATATGCATCAGCTTATTGAAAAATCTCTCTCTTACACACACACACACACACACATGAAATAAAAATGAATTTTTTCAAGCATAAATGCATCATGTTGCATTATGTATTTATTTTAGAAGAACTATAGTGCATTCACAAATGCAACATCTCTTACGTATTATTTAAAAAATATTTTCAAGTTGTGGGTAGTTGATCTGTAGATGCAGAATTTGTGGATATGTTGTGCTAACTAATGACAAGGATGTGTACAGGCAGTATTTGAGTTACAAGTATCTGACTTACAAATGGCTCATAGTTAAGAACAGGGGTGAGACAATGGGAAGTGAGAAAAATCTACCCCTAGAAAGAGAAATTCACTCTTGAAAGAGTTATAATGGGGAAAAGATGTCTTCACTGAACTTTTATCGCCAATCCTTGTTTCCACAACAAGCCATTTTTTTCCAATAGCAATAGGAAAGATTACCAGGCCAATTAGATTTGACGCAGATGACCAAGACGGTTTTAAATGGTGTATTTTAATGTTTATGTATGCTTATTTGAATTCTTGTCCTGGCATTGAATGTTTGCTATATATATGCTGTGCTCCGCCCTGAGTCCCCTTCGGGATGAGAAGGGCGGAATATAAATATAAATGTTTTAAATAAATAAAAAATAAATATCAGCTAGCTTTAGAACTTAAGAGGATTTCATCTTTCTCATGCATCTTATTTCCTCCAGCTTGAATCATTTGCATCTAGTGGAGCATGGTTATGCAGTTATGATGCACATGTGTTTCATACTCCATTGGTAACAGAATAGAAACAGTGCTATGTATTATATCCAAAGTTTTAAACCCTGCCTTTATAACAGGAGAAAATTAATACTGTAAAGTGGATTGTTCAATAATTTGTTCACAATATGTTTTGTGTCTATCTACCTGCCAGCTACAACTAATCATCAGATAGAGAAGTTAATTTGTGTGATGGTTTGAATGTTGGGCTATGAGTTTGAGAAGCCAGAGTTTGAATCCCTGCTCATGCTGGGTCTGCACTACCATATGAACTAGTTCAAAGCAGATAATCAGAAGCTGGATTATGTGACAGTGTAGATCCAGCCTCAGTTGTAGGAAACTTTCTAGTGATTTTGGTCAAGTCACAGCCTTGGAGCAAGATAATGGAAAAATGCCTGCTAAACAAATCTTCCCCCTAAAACATCTATGATAGAGGTCACCATGAGTCAGAAATGAGTTGAAGGTCCAAAGCAACCACAACAGCAATGAGCAAAGAGGAAATGCTGTTTTTACAAAGGGGCATGTTGCACTTGCAGTGCCATGACCAAGGGCACTCTCGCTCTCTTTTTCTTCCTTATCTTCACCCATTATAGATGTGCTCTCTATCTTTTCAGACAGCTACCTCAGGATGCCCTGGCTGTTATCTCTGACCTTAATGAGAGGAGTGAGCTAATGAGAAGCTCCTTGAAAGATAAAGAAGAGGTTTCAAATGGAAATCCTGTCTACCCTGGTGATAGACAAGAGCCGTAATTTGGCCTTCTCTAATGCAGACCTCTTCCATTTGTTCTGGACTGCATGGTTACTGTAGATAAGGGATCTCCGACATCTGTAGAGGACACTACTTTCGGGGTAAACTGCTGTGGTTTTTGAAAGTAGATTTCTGTCCAACTAGAAGTTGGTATTTCTCTCTAGAACAGGTGGTTGTCTTGTCAGAAAGAATAAGATCTCACAGAAAGATGGCATCCCTCTTTCCCATCCAGATTTGTTTTCTGTTGATGTAGATGAAATACTAAGTTGCACACACCACTAGTTGAACAAATTTTTAAAGCTTGCTTTAAAAGAATACAATGACTGTTCTAATATTCATTATTTGAAGAACACTAATTCTGGGTAAAAGGAGTAAGTCACTGAAACTCAGGAAATAATTGTTTCCTAGAAGTATCTCTTGCTGTTATGCTAGCATTTTTAGCAACATTTATTCAGAGGAATTTACATTGATTTCCTCTGAGGCTGAGAGAATAAGACTTCCTCAAGGTGACCCAGTGAGCTTCATTGGCTGAGTGGGGTTCAAAAACTATGTCCTCTGAAGCTCTGGTCCAAGACACAAATCATTACACTACACTGGTTTCATTTTTATTTAGTGATACAATCCAGACAGAACTCAGATGTGTGAACCAACCAGATATACCATCTATATATGCATATAGATAAATACACATACATATATACATGCACACAAACATACACACACAAATAGAGAGAGAGAGAGAGAGAAATGAGAGACCAATTTTCCAAAGTACTTTTAAGCATTGGCCTCTGAAGGCCATGGAGCAATAACAAGTCCTGCACTCGGCTGAAAGATTTGGAACAGTGTAGAGATATGTGATTCTAGGAGGCAGACCAACAATGAGTAGATAATGTTTGATTATGAATTTCTGAAGTATCTAGACAACGAGGTGTAAATCCTTCTGATAAGCCCTGTTAGTATTGCAAAGGTCAGAAGGATGAAGTCAGAGGCAGGCTGGGGGGGGGATGTTTCCACTGGAGCCAGGCACACAGATCTTGGCAGGTAGAAAGGTCTCTTCACTGTTTCCTTCAGTGGAAACTGATTGTCAGAAGAATAATTTAAACTGTAAAGTCAAACTATTTTCAAGAATGCCCCATGTGTCAGAGAGGAAAATAATTGATAGCAAAACAAAAAGGGCCATGGCCTGTGATCCAAACTCATGACCCAAAATTTCACTTCTCTTTTGTGGAATTTAGTTATTTCTTTCTTCCCCATAACTTTGGAAACATCTTTGTTCTTGTTTTTAACTGCCTTCAAGTTGACTTCAGCCTATGGTGAACTTATGCATGAGAGGTCTCTAAGTATTATCAAGGGTCTTGCAGACTCAGGGCTCTGGCTTCCCAGGATGAGTCTATCCGTCTGGAATGTTGTCTTCCTGTTCTGCCATAGGCTGAACTTTACCAAGGATCATCAAAAGTTCTGATACAGTAGACACCAAGCTGTAAAGCACTATGAAAACATATATCTCCATATTCATAGGTAGTTACTGCCACTTATGGTGAGGGTATCTGGGGAAAAACACTTCTCAACTTTGCACTGGAGACTAACAAGTGGGAAGGGGACATTAAAAAATTACTATGGGACAGCTGAAGCCATCAGATTGTATTTCTTTACTCAGAAGGCCTTGTCCCTCGGATCAGACTGTGTTTTGCAGTATCTCCTGACACATTAATTGCTAACATGTCCTTCTTCTCATCTTCCTGTTAGCATCATTAAATTTTGCCTTCTTATCCATAGCACACAAAGCGCATGCTGATTTTTTGTTTTTGATTGTGAAAGCAAAAAACAAAGGGGTTTTTTGCAGATATTAATATTCATAGACTACAATATCTGCCTCAAGAAATTTCTCGTCCCTTATTTTTCTTGCCTTTCCATAGTGTTTTTCATAGTGCTGCTACCACCTCTCCATAGTTCTTCTAGATTCCCTATCTCCATAGTTCTTCTACCTTTCCCCCATATCTATAGAGATAGCAAAGATAGTGATGTAAAACATAAAATAAATATCAGCAAGCAACTTCAAGTTTTGTTTCTATACTTTGATAACAATGGAGAGGGTGCCCAGGAGGCAGCCTTGACCTGACCTGCCTCAGGCTTTCAACTGTTAACATCACCCACAGCTATGAACATTTCAGTGAAACACTGGTTTCTATCAGTACTCTAATTCTTAAGACATTTAGTTTGAAGTAAGTAAAGCAGGGGTGAAGAATCCAAAATCTATATCTAGGATCCCCAAACACCCCAGCATTCATGGATAAAAATCAGGACATGTGTGACCAAATAATGTCAACATGTGGTCAAGATGACAAATATTAATAAGAATAAACATGCAAGTTAGGAAATGTTGTGGCTGATTCCCAGTGCCTAAATCTACTGGGAAGGGCAGTATTTCTTCATCTAATGCGTTAACTGAATTTAAACTACTTTTGCATTTTCAACTTGGTTTGCAGTGACTGAAGTATGCTGAGGACAAAGGGGACATTTTACAAGTGGAATGACAGAGGCTAAATCAGCAGAGTCCTTCCAAATTAAAATTTATGGGTTCAGTGCCAGTTCCTTCTCTTCCTGATCAGATTTTGAGCTTACAGGTGAATCTTCTTTCTTTCTCCAAGTAGACTACCCCTTCCAAGGAGAATACTGATGACAAAGCTTCCTGGTAATCAGAGGATATGATATTCCAATTCAGCCTTCCAGCCTTTTTGAGATGGTCAAACTTCTTTTCCCAGGAAAACACTGCAGTTTTTGTATAGTCTCCCCACCTCACCCATCTCCGATCAAAATGCCTCTCCTAAGGCTTATTTAATGGCATTAAAGGCTTTACGATGGAATGTTTCGCACCTTTCTAGACTTTGAATCACCACTAGAATGTGGACCCTCTAAAATCTCTCTGCAAATGAATTTGTCCTGCAGGTTGAAAGGAACCCTCCTCCTTAAAGTAAGTCATTTTGAATCATTTGAAACCCCACAGAAGCTATTTAGGAGTACAGCTGTGTGTACCATGTTCATCTTATGCATCTGTTTTGGGATTAAATCATAGTTTAGACACTGCTGAGGAAAAAGACCAAACCCCAAACACTCATGTTGGGCAGGTGTTAAAAGCAGAAGAGCCCTAGCTGATGGGTATTGCACAAGTGCTATACCATGTAAGAGAAATATCTTGTGGGATATCTGATTTAATGAAACATTGAATACTGGAACAAAGTACCAGATTTAGAAAAGGAGGAAAATGAAGGCAGTGCTGTGGAAAGATCAATGTACATATTGCATCCAAGGCTGGAGTTACTTTGGCAACTAACAACAGATCATTTTACAAATGTCTTCATCCTCTAAATAACTAATAATGTATTGCCCTTTCATGATAGCTCCAATTGCCCACCTATATCTGACTCATGACAGAACCAGCCCAAAACAAGCTTGCACTGTTGGTTCAAATCTGCACTAAATCAGCAGATTTAGTCTTCTGATCTGATCATAACACACACAAGTGGGTATTACAGCTTTCACCTTACAGTCCATTAAGCTCCCCTTCTGAGCTTTAAGTTGCCTTTAAAACAGGGAACCAAGGCTGCAAAATCTCTTTGCAGCTAATATGTCTGAGCATTTATCCTAATCTTTCCTGTTTTTTTGCAATTTCTTGTAAAAATAGTGATTTCCTAACAATCTTGACACTTCTGCTTCTTGCACCCAAATAGAGTGATTCAACAGCTGGCCCTTTTAAAAGGATGTTGTGAAGTACAAAAATAAGCCCCACAAAAACATGCTAGTCTCTCTTATTTATATTAAAGGATAAGAGTGCTTCAGAATAAGTTGTAGCTAAAGGTCTCAGGTCAGCTCTTGTTTATTCATGCAGGTTCGTGTCCATGTGCTGTGCTCATGTATCACATCTGTAAGTGGAGCACCAAAGGGGAGGGGGAAGTAAGTGGGACCTAAAATTTGCCTTCTTTTGACTAAGTATTTCCCACCTTGTCAAAGGTTCATGCCGTTATGTCTCTGACATATACTACATGTGATGATGTGTGATGTCCGACGGTGCATGATTAACATGGCCACTCTGCTGTACCACTATTTTTCTGTATGAACCAGCCATGTCTGGCTATGATTCTGTGTGACTGTTTTTAAGATGTAATCTCATGTGTTTTAACCCTATGTGTTTTATATGATGTTTTACATGCTGTTTTATATGCTGTTTTTATATGCTGTCGTATGTACTGATTTTATATGCTGTAAACCGCCCTGAGCCTTGGGAAGGGCGGTTTATCAAATTGAAATAAATAATAATAATACGTATTAAAGTATGGTGCATGTTTTTTTTTTAAAAAAAAGCTTTAATCCTGACAACCACCTCCATCTAAGGCAGACCTGTAAAAACTGTGATATACAGCTTCTGCAGACCTCCAAGTAAACTATGGCAACTCCAACAACAATTCAGAAATGTCCAGAGAAGCTTTTAGGGACCTCTTCACAAAGCCCACGGGGGCTGTGCCATTGCCCTGGCAGTCTCCGGCAAAAAGGGAGGCATCATATAGTGGGGAGGGGACAGGGTTCATTGCCCTGCTGCACTTTTCCCCATTGTATGGGGAAAAGGGGATAAAAGTGTGGGTAGCTCCGTCAAACCTATTGGAAAAACATTTTCCTTCTAGTGGTGGATTTCCATGCTCTGCTTCCTTGCATCTTATTCTGAAGCAGGTACACACTGCTTCAGAATAAGATGCAAGAAGTACATTTGGAGATATGTAGTGAGATTTTCCATTTCCTTCAAATGTTTTTGCAAAATAGCCACTGAAGGCTGGAGAAGGGGAAACTGTTTTGAATCAGGTCCTGTGGAAGGAAAGGACTAACTTTTTCAACTCCCACAATTTATATGCTATTATCTTGAGGTAAATCCCTACCTATATTGTGCTGGAGAATAGTTCTGTGGGTCCCATGAACGAAAAAGCCCTCACACATAAATTCTGAATTTTCCCTAGAACAGGTATGGGCAAACCAAGACCTGGGGGCTGGATGTGGCTCCTTGGGCTCTTTTCTCAGGCCCTCCTCTCTCACACCATCCTGTACTTCCTTCCTTCTCTCTTTCCTTCCTCCATTCCTCCCTCCCTTCATTCCCTTCTAGCCTTTCACCCTTCCTTCCATCTTTCCCTTTCCTTCCCTCTATTTTCTCCCTTCCTTCCTTCCTTCCTTTTTGTCTTTCCTCCATCCCTCCATTTCCTTCCACCCATCCTTCCTTCCATTCTTGTTTTCCATCCTTCTGTCTCCCCTCCCTCCCTCCATCCCTCCCTTCTCTTTTTCCTTTCTCCTTTTCTCCTGGGAGATGCTTAGCTGGGAGAAGAGAAGATTTAAAAGAGTTTCCCTTTGAGGAAGGGGGGGGCTGACTTTCTGGGGCTCTAGAGACCAGGGCACAAGGGAGCAGTTTCAAATGGCAGGGAAAGAGATTCATCTGTAAAGATAAAGAAGAACTTTATGAGAGTGAGAGCTGTTGGAGAGTGGCATAGGCTGCCTTCGCCTTGGAGTGTGCTGGAGTCTCCTTCTCTGCAGGCTTTTCTGCAGAGGCTATCAGGAGTCCTTTCATTGTCCCTTCTTGCATGGACAGGGAGTTAGATTGGATGGTCCTTGGGCATCACTTCCAGCTCTAGGATTCTATATCAGGAGTAGGCAATATGGGGTCCAATAGATACACTTTTTCTCTCCTGTCTACCATCTCACCCTGACCAAGACTAACCCTTTTGGGATCCAGACATTTCTCCATGGCCTTTCTCCATGGAGTTTGGCCCGTGCATAACTATCTACTAGACTGTGAAACGGTGGATGCCTCAGTTGCCATATTGTGATAGTGGTTTTGATAAAGCGCCTATCGGTGCGAAACGGAGAAGGATTCCTTATGCTGCCGTCAACCAGGCTTTTGATGTTCTAAACATTGGCACCACTTGATATGATTTCGCTTTTCATATGCACGTCATCTACTATTGGACTATGACAATGAACTTTAATTTGTGATATCTCCATTCTCCAGACCAGTGAACTCTATGTCTATGGACTTAATATTGACAGAATGTACTGATTGAATTGCGGTCTGTGAGTACTACATTGACTGATTGAATACACAAGAATATTGGTGTTTCAGATCTAAACAGTTTTGATTATTGCCTTTATTTCATTTGGGTCTTTACACTTGTGCCTTACATTGGTAATACCAGTACCTATATTTCTTGGATCCAGACATTTCCCATCTTTCCTTCACTTTCTGCTTCCAAAAGAAAAGAGGAAGGGGACTTGGGGAGAACCCCTTCCCTCCCAGCCCACCCACCCTTTTCTGGCCCACCATGAAAAGATGTGCCTTCTACTTTCTTGATTGCTTAGTGAGGTGGAAGGCAATAGTAAAAGAAAAAGGCCACACTCCAGATGGATGGACTGAATCAAGGAGGCTTGAAAACAGAGCAGTACTATAGATAATAGGGTGACTATCCATAAGTTAAAGTTGACTTGATGGTAATTAACTGTGACAAGATCCCATCTCCAAGCAGCTCTTTATACCAAGATATTCTGGTTGGTTTTTTTAAAAAAGAAACTGCCTTTTTGGTTGAACCACCTTTAAAACTATCACAGAGTTTGGAAAAAAATTTTATTTGAATTAGAACTCTCAGAATACTGTGTTAGTTAGGATATTTTTGATTAAAACCATATTATATGGTCAGTGTAGATTTATATAATGCAGTAAAACTGCATTATATGAAGCTACATTGACCATATAATGCAGTTTGGGGCTCCAGTTAAGTAGTAACCAATATCACAGCCACAGCAGCTTATAAAGCCTCCAGCTTTTCTCTTTCCTGCCTTAACACATGAGTGCAAGTTACTACTTCCTTGGTTATTTCATGGGTAATTTCTTGCAGAAATTCCCTCTATGTGAAGCTTCCATTGAAGAGCTCTCATAAATCTCAATGAGTGCAATATGTGGCAACAAGGCTGCTAGCTAATCCATGCTTTCACAGCAGTCACACAATTCCAACACCAAAGACATCACTCCAGTACTGAACACCAGATCAGCAGAGAAGCCCCTTTGAAGACATATCTGCAATGTGTTTACTCCCAAATTCTGGAATGTAAATGTGACTAGTCCCTATTCTCTCTAAATTCAAATAAGGGAGGTGGTTTGAGATCCTTAACTTGACTTTCAAAATTGTTTATTCTATTTTTTTAAAAAATTGTTTATTGGTCAGAATCACATTTTCCAGGGTCATGTCATGTGGGCAAAGAAGGCAGACAAAACCTGTCTATTTCAAGCTCCATATTTCTCTCGTGACCATCGTCCTTCATGGCTGCTATACCCCACCTTTTCTTTCTTGACAGCATTGATGAGATTGTTTTCATTACAGTGGTGTAGTGCAACAATAAAATCTCTTAATTTTATGTGATCATTCACTTGGTTTGGAATATCTTTGTACTCTATCTTGTTGGGTTTGATAATAGCATTTTAGAAGACTTAAGTTGACTAATGCAGAATATTTATTAGCATAATATCTGGCATTTCTAATGGGTAAATTGGACTCCAATCTCAACAGGCCAGTTCCTTCCTATTGCAAAACATCAACTCCACAGCCACATGCATGCATGCACACAGAAATCCCATTGAGTGATAGCAGACAGCCAGGGCCGGCCTTCCCCATTAAGCGACCTACGCGGTCGCGTAGGGCGACGTTCCCGGAGAGGGGCGTGGCCACCTGGGAGGGGCACCGTCCTGCCTCGCTGCCGTGTTGCCGCAGCCAGCCGGCGGCGCGGAGGAACAAGGGGGAAGAGGGGACTCACGGGGCGGGCTCCCGGACCCGAGGAGGAGCAGGAGGAGGGGGGAGGCCACGAGGGCGGCCCCCATGGAGACGCAGCTGCAGCAGCAGCAGCGCCCCCGGAAGGGCCCGAGCCAGAGGCGCATCTTCCTTACGTCACTTCCTCGTCGCCGCCTCTGCCGAGGAGGAAGGGGAGGAAGGCCTCGCCGGCCGCACGCTGCAAGGACGCCCGGAAGGAGAGACACCGGAGGGAGGGAGCCCTGCGGAGGCGCGGCGGCCTCTTCCTCCTTCCCTCCCTCCCTCCGGCGTCTCTCCGCGGCAGAGGCGGTGACGAGGAAGTGATGTAAGGAAGATGCGCCTCTTGCTCCGGGCCCTTCCGGGGGTGCTGCTGCTGCTGCCGCTGCGTCTCCATGGGGGCCGCCCTCGTGGCCTCCCTGCTCTTCCTCGGGTCCGGGAGCCTGCCCCGTGAGTCCCCTCTCCCCCCCATTCCTCCACGCCGGCGCGCTCGGGGGTCAGTGCGAATTTCTGCACATGCGTGGGCGCAGCCGGGAGCCGCCAGGGGGGCGCCAAAATAATGTTTGCTTACTCCCCCCGGAGAGCTCGGACCGCCCCTGCGGACAGCCCTGCCTCACCCCTTTTTGTATCTTTATTTTTTGGATTTATTCTGGTTTATAATAATCCTGGCTAATTGTTCACTGTATATTGCTTGTATTACATTTTTCATTTGAAATCCAATATCTATTTCATTCAATAATAGTTTTAGATAACTCCAATTTAGATAACTCCAATTTACTTTACGCTATCTCCCCTTCTCTTCATATTAATGTTAGAAATCTTATTAGAAGATATTTATTTGTTTGTTTATTTATTTGTCACATTTCTATATCGCCCCTCTCAGCCCGAAGGCGACTCGGGATGGTTTACACAAGGCAGTCTCTGCCCTCAACACAACACAAGCAAACAAACAAACAAAAACCCATATAACAACAAATTAACTATTAAAAACATATAATCAGATATCAGAAATGATAGTAAAGTCAGGGCCCTAAGGATTAAGAAAGAAATATTTAAAGTACAGGCTTTTGTCGATGACCTGGTACTGATTATTGAAAATCCAAATGATCTGTTGCAGTGGTCAGAGAAAAAAAGCAATTCGGAAAAATAGCTGTTTTTAAAATTAATAAAGGAAAAACACAGATGTTGGTAATGAATCTGTCTGAGAATGAGAAACTCGATCTCCAAACGAGATCAGGCATGAAAATTACAAACAAGGTGAAGTACCTAGGGGTGTATCCCACCACCAAAAACTCACAACTATTCAAGAATAACTATGAGTGCAAATGGAAAGAAATATCAAAAGAATTGGAAAAATTGTCAAAACTAAACCTTTCCTTTTTGGGCAGGATAGCCACATTCAAAATGATGATGCTCCCAAAAATAAATTTCTTGTTTACATCATTACCCATTATCAAAATAGAGTCCATTTTTAACACCTGCATAAGAGATATTTCAAAATTTATATGGGGAGGGAATAAAAACCAGAGTGAAAATGAAAATACTGCAAGAAACTAAGGAAAGAGGAGGGTTGGGGGTCCCAAATCTGAAATTATATTATGAGGCAAATTGTTTAGCTTGGTTGGGGGAATGGTGTAAGTTAGAGAATGATAGATTGCTTAATTTAGAGGGTTTTGATCTAAGGTTTGGATTTCATGGTTATATGTGTTTCAGTAAATCAAAAGTTGATTCCAATTTTAAAAATCCCTTTATAAGGGATGTCCTAATTAAAATCTGGTTGAAATACTACAAAACATGGATTTCACCTATAGAAACAAATTAAGGTGGGGTGTGTTTCAGTTCCAAGTAATAAAAGATAAATGCGGGAATCACTTTCACAATGTTCTCAATTTATTTCATCTTCATTCTTTTTCAATTTTAAGTGGATGGTGGGTTCAAGATCCATATGGCATCAAAACATTGGTGTTTTCCTTCACAAAATTATAATCCATAAAGTGACATATTTTCAAATATAATCCAGATTACACTCAATGTTGGGTCGACGGTATTAAGCCATCCGTTTCACCGTTTCCGGCTTCTTCGGGACCTGCCACATACTATCTATTGTCCAATCCACTGGTCCAATATCTATTAAATTAAACATAAATGATTTACAATATATTCATGCTTTTTTCATATATACATATTCGTAACCTATACATATAGGTGTGATCCCACATAAGAAAACACATTCCCCAATAGTAGGCAAGAAGCAATCCATACATCAATACATTTTAGGAGGCATTACATACATATAGCACAGTCAATACATACCCAAAACATTCAGTCGTAGCATATATGTATGTGGACGCAGCCACTTTTCCATTCGGTTGGACAATGCTACTGAGAAAAGCCGCGGCTTAAGAGGGCTCCCTCCGCACCTGGCGCCAGGTGCAAATTATATCAGGATTTCTCCTATGGATAAACGGTCGTTTAACCCCTGGGGCTTCGCATTTTAGGGATGTTATCCAGAAGCATTCTCTTCTCCTTAGGGCCAATTTTATGTCTTGGTGCATCTTAACTTTAACCTGTTCGAGAACTACTACTTTAAAGTCGTCATATTTATGATTTTCCTTAAAGAGTGTGTATAGTACAGAAGATTCGTTTTTGTTCTGAATCTCGAACGATGCTCCTGGATCCTTACCCTCAGGTCACGCCCAGTTTCCCCTACGTAATATTTTAAGCATTTGCATAAATTACAATATATTACATTTTGGATCCGCATGTGGCCTGACAGTGCAGTCTATATGTTTTTTCCCCTCCAGATCTTGTATCGTGTTAATAGTTGATATGTGTTTGCAAATAGAACAGTGGCAACATGCCATTGTGTTTCTACTGGGATGTGGGGGTTTAGTACGGATAGTATGGTCAGCATGGACTAGTAATTGTTTAATATTAGTAGTCCTCTTATTGGCGATCATTGGGGTTTGTTCTAGCCCGGGTATCGAATTTACTAGAGGCCAATATTTGCGTACGATCCCTTGAATCTTTTTGGAGTGGGGGAATGGGTAAGTGGCCAAATAATGCGGTCTATAGGCGGTTTTCCTTTTGGTGAAAAGTTCTGTTCTAGCAATGTTTCTTGTTTTATCCAGAGCTTTGTTTAAGACTTGTTTGGGGTATCCCCTTTGTCTAAGTTGTTTATTTAATAGTGACGCCGAATCCTCAAAATCCGATGTTAGGGAGGAATTCCTTTTAAGACGGGTTAACTGGGAAAAAGGTAGGTTATCTTAGACAAAGGGGATACCCCAAACAAGTCTTAAACAAAGCTCTGGATAAAACAAGAAACATTGCTAGAACAGAACTTTTCACCAAAAAGGAAAATCCGCCTATAGACCGCATTATTTGGCCACTTACCCATACCCCTCCAAAAAGATTCAAGGGATAGTGGCAAATATTGGCCTCTAGTAAATTCGATACCCGGGCTAGAACAAACCCCAATGATCGCCAATAAGAGGACTACTAATATTAAACAGTTACTAGTCCATGCTGACCATACTATCCATACTAAACCCCCACATCCCAGTAGAAACACAATGGCATGTTGCCACTGTTCTATTTGCAAACACATATCGACTATTAACACGATACAAGATCTGGAGGGGGAAAAACATATAGACTGCACTGTCAGGCCACATGCGGATCCAAAAATATTAAGTAGGGGAAACTGGTCGTGACCTGAGGGTAAGGATCCAGGAGCATCGTTCGAGATTCAGAACAAAAACGAATCTTCTGTACTATACACACACTTTAAGGAAAATCATAAATATGACGACTTTAAAGTAGTAGTTCTCGAACAGGTTAAAGTTAAGATGCACCAAGACATAAAATTGGCCCTAAGGAGAAGAGAATGCTTCTGGATAACCTCCCTAAAATGCACGAAGCCCCAGGGGGTTAAACGACCGTTTATCCATAGGAGAAATCCTGATATAATTTGCACCTGGCGCCAGGTGCGGAGGGAGCCCTCTTAAGCCGCGGCTTTTCTCAGTAGCATTGTCCAACCGAATGGAAAAGTGGCTGCGTCCACATACATATATGCTACGACTGAATGTTTTGGGTATGTATTGACTGTGCTATATGTATGTAATGCCTCCTAAAATGTATTGATGTATGGATTGCTTCTTGCCTACTATTGGGGAATGTGTTTTCTTATGTGGGATCACACCTATATGTATAGGTTACGAATATGTATATATGAAAAAAGCATGAATATATTGTAAATCATTTATGTTTAATTTAATAGATATTGGACCAGTGGATTGGACAATAGATAGTATGTGGCAGGTCCCAAAGAAGCCGGAAACGGCGAAACGGATGGCTTAATACCGTCGACCCGACATTGAGTGTAATCCGGATTATATTTGAAAATATGTCACTTTATGGATTATAATTTTGTGAAGGAAAACACCAATGTTTTGATGCCATATGGATCTTGAACCCACCATCCACTTAAAATTGAAAAAGAATGAAGATGAAATAAATTGAGAACATTGTGAAAGTGATTCCCACATTTATCTTTTATTACTTGGAACTGAAACACACCCCACCTTAATTTGTTGCTTGAGGAATACTCCAGTTGGAGAACCCACGAGTATGGCAGAAGCTACCTTTTTTGACACATTCAATTTGGAGCAGGAGGAAGAACTTACTAAACAATACTCCTTATTTTTTGATAATGCTGAAGACGCAACCCCAGGAATGCACTCAAGGATAAATGAAATAAACACCCTTACGAATAAGGAACTCCGCAAAATCAGAGTACAATTAAACATAGCTACACTCTCTGACTACATAAGAAGGAAAATTACACCTAGAGGTCTACGCGTCCACGTCCCGCCAGGAATCTACGAGCCAGATCCCAATTTCATTCAAAGCTGGAAAAACATAGTCCACCGTTGCTCAAAAGATTTGATGCTATTAGTAATTCAAAAAGGCACGGCGGAAATGACTCTTTTGAATCAGGAAATTGTTAATATCAAAGCTACAATCGACCCACCGGTAGGAACTGTGGACCTGGACAAGATACAAACGGAGTGCGATAAACTTTAGCAAGAGCTAAAAGAGGATAAATTAAAGAAGATCAAGCGGGATGAGAACGACTTTGCAAACAATAAAGTTTATCGGTGGCAATATCGACCTTTCAGAAGATCTAATTACCGCAGAGTGCAATTTCCTGGTGAATCTGGCCCATCGGGAGGCAGATCTGATGAGGCAGGTGTGCTATCGGAGGACTCCACCGGACCAGGTGCAGGAGCTCAACCTAACACCACCAATTCCAGAAACAAGGGTCCCCCAAGAGAACGGCTTATTTTCGCAAGGCCAAAACAAAAAACCGGAGATTTAATTATAAATTTGTCAAATCTCTCATTATCGGAGGACGACATCAGAATATTAAATAAAGGAATTTCATTTGTTCCCACACCGCATTGCTCAAATTTGAATATTCGACAAGATTTAGCAACTTTATTTCGGCAAATGCTGCTAAAGGAATACTTTCAAAACCAACCGACATCCAGACCTGATGACATCCCACCCAGATTAAAAGGGAGAAATACGTTCGTACCACCGATCATCTCTGACAAACTAAATTTTTTTGAGGCTACAGTGTTAAAGGAGGTGGACTCTATAAATCACCGACATGACAAAAGGAAATCTAATTTAATGAACAAAGATATCAACAGGCTTAAAGAATTGGGGAACCATCCAAATGTGATTATTAAACCAGCGGATAAAGATCGAGCATTGGTTATTATGAACAGGAGTGATTATATGAAAGAGGCTATGAGACAATTATCAAATACCACTTTCTATCAACCCTTGCCTATGGACCCAACAGCTAGATACTTGAATGTCATCAAGGATACAATTCAAACCGGAGTGGACAAGGGTTACATCTCATCGAAACTGGCAAGTACACTAATTAATTTTCATCCTTCTATAGCAAAATTTTATTTGTTGCCAAAGACACATAAAAACAACCCGGTCCCAGGACGACCCATCGTCGCGGCTACGGACTCCCTGTTACAACCCCTGGCAATATTTGTGGACACCTTTCTGCAACCTTTTGTGATACAAGCTCCCGCCTTCATTAAAGACACAGGGGACTTTATCTCTAAAATTGATGGAATTTCTATAAAAGATACAGATGTACTAATAACTGCGGATATTGTATCCCTATATACAAATATTGATTTAAGACTAGCCAGAACTGTGATACAGGGTTTGTTGAGCTGCGTCCACCCCCTAGAGACCCCCCTACATCTTTTTTGATGGAAATAATCGATATAATTTTTGATTACAATTATTTTATGTTTGATGGGGTATTCTATGAGCAACGGGGCGGCATTTCCATGGGACTCTCATTCGCCCCCTCCGTAGCTAATATCTATATGAACGATCTAGAAATGCAATTTCTGTATCCTGATATCGATGTTGTGCAGCCCATTAGGCAATATTACCGTTTCATAGATGATGTATTTTTATCTTATCAGAGGGAGGGAACTTAGAACTTATTATGCAATACTTTAACTCATGGAATCCCTCCATTAATTTTACGTTTGAAAAAAACGATCAAAGCATTACATTTCTAGATGTTACGGTATACAAACATCAAAATACCCTCAAGGTTAAAAACTTTGTTAAACCGACTAGTAGGAACTCATACCTTCATTATCACTCCTATCACCCCCACTCTCTTAAAGATAACCTACCTTTTCCCAGTTAACCCGTCTTAAAAGGAATTCCTCCCTAACATCGGATTTTGAGGATTCGGCGTCACTATTAAATAAACAACTTAGACAAAGGGGATACCCCAAACAAGTCTTAAACAAAGCTCTGGATAAAACAAGAAACATTGCTAGAACAGAACTTTTCACCAAAAAGGAAAAACCGCCTATAGACCACATTATTTGGCCACTTACCCATACCCCCCACTCCAAAAAAGATTCAAGGGATCGTACGCAAATATTGGCCTCTAGTAAATTCGATACCCGGGCTAGAACAAACCCCAATGATCGCCAATAAGAGGACTACTAATATTAAACAATTACTAGTCCATGCTGACCATACTATCCGTACTAAAACCCCACATCCCAGTAGAAACACAATGGCATGTTGCCACTGTTCTATTTGCAAACACATATCGACTATTAACACGATACAAGATCTGGAGGGGAAAAAAACATATAGACTGCACTGTCAGGCCACATGCGGATCCAAAATGTAATATATTGTATTTTATGCAAATGCTTAAAATATTACGTAGGGGGAAACTGGGCGTGACCTGAGGGTAAAGATCCAGGAGCATCGCTCGAGATTCAGAACAAAAAACGAATCTTCTGTACTATACACACTCTTTAAGGAAAATCATAAATATGACGACTTTAAAGTAGTAGTTCTCAAACAGGTTAAAGTTAAGATGCATCAAGACATAAAATTGGCCCTAAGGAGAAGAGAATGCTTCTGGATAACCTCCCTAAAATGCGAAGCCCCCAGGGGGTTAAACGACCGTTTATCCATAGGAGAAATCCTGATATAATTTGCACCTGGCGCCAGGTGCGGAGGGAGCCCTCTTAAGCCGCGGCTTTTCTCAGTAGCATTGTCCAACCGAATGGAAAAGTGGCTGCGTCCCACATACATATATGCTACGACTGAATGTTTTGGGTATGTATTGACTGTGCTTTATGTATGTAATGCCTCCTAAAATGTATTGATGTATGGATTGCTTCTTGCCTACTATTGGGAAATGTGTTTTCTTATGTGGGATCACACCTATATGTATAGGTTACGAATATGTATATATGAAAAAAGCATGAATATATTGTAAATCATTTATGTTTAATTTAATAGATATTGGACCAGTGGATTGGACAATAGATAGTATGTGGCAGGTCCCGAAGAAGCCGGAAACGGCGAAACGGATGGCTTAATACCGTCGACCCGACATTGAGTGTAATCTGGATTATATTTGAAAATATGTCACTTTATGGATTATAATTTTGTGAAGGAAAACACCAATGTTTTGATGCCATATGGATCTTGAACCCACCATCCACTTAAAATTGAAAAAGACTGAAGATGAAATAAATTGAGAACATTGTGAAAGTGATTCCCGCATTTATCTTTTATTACTTTCACCTATAGAAACACAGAGGATAAGACAACTAGATGATTGTAAGTGGTTTACATATAAAGAATTAGCATACTGGGATGGACAAAAATATACCCTGAAATCCAGACAAGAGTTAATAGAGGAGAAAATGGAGATAAACTGGTTCCCTTACTATCAGATTAGTCAAAAATTCAAAGAAGATGAAAAGATTGGATTTAATAATGAACATAACGATTTAGAAAACTTCTTGTTAGATAACAATAAAAATCTGGTGGGTAAAATATATAAAATCTTAGTACAAAAAGAGATGGAAGGGGATGAGATAAAAGAATATATGAAGAAATGGGCAAGGAATATAGGTTATAAAATTAACCTAGAAACGTGGAAAAATTTATGGAAGAAGAACATAAATACATCAGTTTGCTATACATATAAAGAAAACTGGATCAAACTGCTGTATAGATGGTACTTTGCACCTGACAGAATAGCAAAAATCTATAAAAATACCAAAACAAATGGTTGGAATTGCGGTGAAAAAAATGGAACTTTCTTCCACCTTTGGTAGCTTTGCAAAAAAGCAAGAAAGTTTTGGAATATGATAGAGAACTAGAGAAAATATTCAAGATCGTATTGGTAAGGAAACCAGAGTTGTTTTTGTTGGGTATAGTGGACCTCAACCTCGGACTTAACGAAATGAAAAAAAAAGGTTTTCTTAGTATTAACAACTGCTGCAAAGTTAACATATGTTAAGTATTGGAAGTCAGAGGGACCACCAACAAAGGATGAATGGGTTTTTAAAATTATAGACACTATCCAAATGGAATGGCTCACAGAAGCACTGAGAGACAACCATGGAGAAGGTGGTTTAGGCAGAAAATGTGACTGGTTTTGTGCACAAGAATATTGTAAAAATGAATATAACATTGATTTAAAATTAAATTGGGAGTAGAACTTAAGTTTGATTATAGTTAGATCATTATTAGAAACATGATAGCCTGGATGCAGATAAGCAGGACGGCAAAAAGAATGGGACGCAGCCCAATAGAAAGAGAAGCTGGGCGGGAACAATCCAACAAGGAAGAGAGAAAAACCTAAAGAAAAACTGCCCTTACTCTCTTGAGGCGTACTTCAGGCCTACGAGATGTGGCATCCTGGGGATGGATACGGAAGGCCTTGAATCACCTAGGGAGAACAGTTAGAATGGAGGCTGAGGGCCGTGAAGGGGCATGGGGTACGGCTATGTTGGAAGACCGGGAACAGATAATGGCCACCAAACGCTGGAAAGGACAAAAACTAAGCACAACAGACTGCTCCAAGATGCAGAGGGATATGAAGACCCATCTCGGGAAAAAAAAAAAGAAGGGAAAAGAGCCTAAAAGGAAGACCAGGTAAAAAGGAACGTCCAGCTTAACAAGGAAGGAGACTGCAAGAGGGCAACAAGGAGCGCCCATAAATGAGGATCTTAGAAGGAAACAAGTTACTCCTATCCTTATCTCTTCCATCCACCATTACTCATCATTAGCCCTCCCAGAACTCGGATCAAACAGCCTCCTTCACCGCCCCTGACTCTTCCCCCCTTCTACCCCCCCATCCCTTGTTACCAACCCCCCAGCACCCCCTTCCCACTCCCTCTACCCCCCTCCCATCATTACTCTCAGCCTCTCCTTTATCTTTCCTACTGTCCTCTATTTGAAACTGTTCACCCACTTTCACTGTTTGTTTATGGAAAAACCCCAATAAATATAATTCAAAAAAAAAGAAAAGAAAAGAAACATGATTAAAGAGAATTATAATGAAGAAATTGATTCCACACTGGAGATAGAAAAGTATATTAAATGTGATATAATTAATGGTTGGGTAAGATCCATAAAAAAGATCTCTTACATTTTTAGGCATTTAGATGAAGTGCAAGAAGATATGATAAGAGCAAAAGAAATAAGCTCATAAAGACTCTAATGGTTTTATATGATCCACCATCTCAAATTTTCTGAGCACCTTTTAAACTTAAATATTTATTTTCATGTTATTGACTTCTGTACCTTTTTTCCATACTTTTTTAAATCTGTAATTTGTGAAACTTAATAAAGACTTTTTTTAAAAGTGAACTTACTAACTTGGTCTTGAATTTGCTCTTCGTGCAATTGCGACATTAAAGTTTTTCACCAGGAGCACAGTCTCTGGCTAAATCTGACTGTATGGGTGCACTGAATTAATACTAAGCAGATGTTGTCAAGTAATTAAGGTTACACTTAGCAGCAGCTGTATTGAAAATGTGTAAGAAGATCCCAAATGGATTGAACAGGACTCTTTTGTTGTACAAATTAGGGTAGATATTTTTTAAAAAACAATGGACATTTTACTAGAAGGAAATAATTAATTCCTGCGGGGTGTGAACATTTGGGATTTTTCACATATTAAAGCTAGCGGAATGCCATATTATTTATATAGAAGTGTTTTCAGCATGTTTACATGCAATTAGCTAGCTGTTTGTTACCATCTTAGGTCCCCTGCTGGGAGGAAGGCAGAGTACAAATGAATAAATAAAATAAGATTAATGGTATGTGGGATTCTTGATCTCTCTCTGTCTCTTGCGGTGGGAAAGGATGAAGCTAACGCCTTGCTTGGCTATATTAAAGGTTTGTTCATTATAATGTCCTGCAAGTATTTGTTAATGACATTAAATTCATGTTTTTGGTTAAGAAACTAACACTAAAAATATATAAAGAAATTATGAGAGCAACTAATCACTTAGTAGGGAGGAAAGGCGCCTTATTTATATTTCAGAGACTTGGCTGTGATATACTTGAGGTTCTGTGCTTATCCCCAAGCTGACCTCCCAGTTTTGCCCAAATCTGGTTTGAAACTCCTCCACTTGAAGTTCACTTGGGAAAGGACCAAAAACCATGCCCCTTAATTTTATGCTCCTACCTTCACCACCAGCCCATTAAGAATGATCAATGATCACCATTCCCTTTGCAGACTCATTACCCTGAGATTACCTTTCAAGTGATGCATCGGCTATAGATTGAGTTAAGGTAGGTGGCTCACACAGGTAATGGTGGAAGTTTTTTTTCAACAGGCATTTGTCTTCTTCAGGCAGGGGAAGCAAGGAAAATGAGACATAGGGAAGAAACATGGGGGGAAAGATAAGGGGAAGCCCAGAAAAAAAAGAATGTGATTTTGTTTTTAAGCACAGATATAAAAAAATAGTATGTTATATAGGGTGCTGAAACCTGTCCAAATTCAACACCTTAGTTCAAAAAGTTAATGTTATTCAGGTTATCAGATTGAAAACTGGAGCTGTCTCCTGTATTTTTGATGGCTGTATAGAAAAGGGAAATTCAGCAGATGTCGCTCGTTTTGCAACCAGCTGAGAAGTGATGCTTGATGAAATTCCCTCTTCTATACAACCATAGTTGAGTTACAGAAATCTGACTTATAATGACTCATAGTTAAGAACTGGGGTGAAACAACGGGAAGTGGGAGAAATCCACCCCTAGGAAGGGAAACTCACTTCTGGAAGAGTTATCATGGGGAAAAGGTGTCTACACTAAAGCTTTCTTGCCAATTCTTGTTTCCACAACAAGCCAAATTTTTCAAAATTCAATTATCATAGGGAAAGAAAGTAAGGTGAAATCTTCTGAACACAGATGACAAAACAAACACCACAGGGTGTTAACATTTCCCTTTGCTAACCAAAGCTAAGCAATATATATATTACAGGCAGTCCCCAACTTACAAATAAGATTGGTTCTACAGGTTTGTTCTTAAGTTGATTTTCTTGTAAACCAGAACAGATACACACACACACACACACACCTGTTCTGACTTACAAAAAAATTAACTTAAGAACAAACATACAGAACCTATCTTGCTCATAGGTTGGGGACTGCCTGTAATGCAGTTTAACTGCATTATATGGCAGGGTAGATGGGGCCTGTGAGAACCTTACTTGTAATATTTATATATGCCTGCCTGTGATAAGAATATATACTGTATGTGCTCCAGAATTTCATTTTATTACTTAGTACGTTCTGGGGTATGCACCTGCCTCAGACCCAACACTATGTCTGACCAAATTAAAACCATCCACAATTCATTTCAGTTTGCATTTTATTTCATCCGAGCAGCAATGATTCCTTTCTATTTAAATCCAATGTGTGGGATGAAGGAAATTGCATCAGTGCTTATTCTGATCAAGAGAATGTTGCTCCAGAGGAGCCAAAAGGTACTTCAGGAAATAAGGATTTAACTAGTGTTGGATGGATAACATTTTTTTCAAGGACTAATGTTTCTAGTTGAAGTATACTTTTATATTAAGTTATCTTCTGAGCCAAGCTTTTGGTGGTGTCCAGCAGTGCATTTGTACCACTGGTACCTGTTTCTGGAAGCACCACAGCACTGTGATGTGCTCGAAAGGAGATTGCTTTTGAAGTGCTACCAACACAGAAGGCTGCATCCTGAGTGTTGCCTGTGGCTGGCTACAGGAAACATGTGGCTTTCTTGTAACAGCTACCATTCTGAAACAAAGACACATCATAAAGCAAATAAGTCATGAAACATCCATAACTGAGATCTTCACTTGTTACCAAACTGCTGCCAGGGAGAATTCCAGATGTTGACTCTGAAGAAGTATGAGACTTGGGGTCAAACTATTGAAAAAGACCTTGCTAAAATTCCTCAGTGCATTTCTTCGGCTAAAGAAATGCATGGATAGAGAACTATTCCGGAGCCACAGGAGAACTGCATGCCGTTGATATATTGTGTGATAGATAGATGAAGCTGGGGGATTCCTGCTCGGACCCCTGGCCTTTGACCTGTGGGGTCCCGCAAGGATTTATTTTATCCCCCATGCTATTTAACATCTACATGAAACCGCTGGGTGAGGCCATCCGGAGTTTTGGAGTACGGTGCCATCCAACTCCACTACTCTTTTCCATCAGATTCCAAGGAAGCCCCTTGGATATTGGACCAGTGCCTGGCCAGTGTGATGGTTTGGATGAGGAGGATCAAGCTGAGGATCAATCCCGATAAGACAGAGGTCCTCCAGGTCAGTCGCCCGTCTGATCAGGGTATTGGGTGGCAATCTGTGCTGGACAGGGTTACACTCCCCCTGAAGTCACAGGTCCGCAGTTTGGGGGTTCTCCTAGATTCAACACTGACACTTGATGCTCAGGTGTCGGCAGTGGCTGGGAGAGCCTTCGCACAGTTAAAACTTGTGCGCCAACTGCAACCATACCTCGTGAAGTCTGACTTGACCATGGTGGTCCACGCCTTGGTTACCTCTAGATTGGATTACTGCAATGCACTCTATGTGGGGCTTCCCTTGAAGACAGCCCAGAAACTCCAACTTGTCCAATGCTCAGCTGCCAGATTAATAACCGGGGCAGGTTACAGGGAGCGGTCGACCCCCCTGTTCAAAGAGCTCCACTGGCTGCTGTTCATTTTCCGAGCCCAATTCAAGGTGCAGGTGATTACCTACAAAGCCCTAAGCAGTTTGTGATTACCTACAAAGCCTTAAGCCTACCTTTGTGATCGGCTCTCTTCCCATGAACCAGCCTGAGCCCTTTGCTCCTCAGGGGAGGCCCTCCTCTCGCCCCTGCCAGTCTCACAAACTCGGCTTTTGAGCCCTAGGGAGAAAGCCTTTTCCTCTGTGGCCCCCCACCTTTGGAATTCCCTCCCGAGAAAGATTAGGAATGCCCCCTCATTGGAATCCTTCAGAAAACAACTGAAAACCTGGTTCTTCCACCTGGCCTTCGGAGATTAAGCTTCCAAATGCCCCCGACTCTGTGAGACCTTTTTTCCCTTATGTGACCCTTTGTGTTCGACACTACTCCAGTTATCTCCCCGAGTTTTTAAATATCCTATATGTCCATGTGGCCTGCCCTGTCGGTTTTGTTTTTAGATTCACCTGTATTGTTGTGTTTTCACAGATGTATTTTGTTGTGTTCGTTGCTTTTATTATGTTTATTGTTTTCTTATGTTGTTGATATTTTATGATGTGTTGTTTGGGCACGGCCCTATGTAAGCCGCTCTGAGTCTCCTCCGGGGAGATGGATGTGGGTTAGAAATAAAGTTTTTTTATTATTATTATTATGATAGATAGATAGATAGATAGAGAGGAGGGGAGTCTGTCCTGGAATGGGAAATGCTTTTTTAAAAAATAAGCTGAATAAGACCATGAAGACAAGCCCAAATGCTAGACCAGAAATATAACTTTATTATGAATAATCTTAGTATCTCAGCAGCAGCATGACTTACAACTGAGAGACAAATACGATCATTATACAGCAAGACAGATCTAGCTACACAGCAGCAGCAGAGGTGGTGGCAAGCAATAGCAGCATAGCATTGAGACCCATTCTTTGAGGCTTTTTTGCACCCAAACATCATGAATAAACTAAAGCCAGACAGAAAAGGAGGCTTGGTGTTCCTTATTTTTATGGTCTTCTTGAGTCTCCTTTTTCAACTCAAGAATTTCACCTAGTGGAAATTCTTTAGCTACCTCTCCAGGCCATCCTGATACATACCTCTTCAACAATCATTGCTACACTGAACCACTGGATATTGGCCTAACACTCACATAGCATTGGACCTTACAGGCACTGGTGCTAGCTACTTGCCAAATGGCAATGCACTGGGGAGACCAGGGAGCATTGCTGAGAAATATTTCCTTAGCCTTTGCTCAGATATTCTTTCACTGTGACATTGTCTCATGGCAAATTACCATGACCTTCTTTCAAAGGATGGTTCCAGGATAAGTCAGAGTACTTTTTTGACTGACAACTCCCAGAATCTTCTTGCGAGCATGACCAGTGACCATATTAGCTAGAGCAGTGGTTCTCAACCTGTGGATCCCCAGGTGTTTTGGTCTACAACTCCCAGAAATCCCAGCCAGTTTACCAGCTGTTAGAATTTCTGGGAGTTGAAGGCAAAAACATCTGGGGAACCACAGGTTTAGAACCAGTGAGCTAGAGGATACTGGGAATTGTTCCCTGAAAGTCACCTTTCCAAGCCCTGGAAGTGCCCATTATACGGAAAAGTCCCCTGTAGAGATCAGATGATCCTTTAATTTGGCAGATTTGACCATTTAAGACATATTTATTTAGGTAGACCTTTTCTGGATGGCCAGTACAAAACCTTCTTATTCTGAGAGATTCTGTTGTGCTATTCTCTCATTGATTGGTGCTATTATATTGAAGTTTTTATAGTGTGAACTCTGTTTTTGTCAACATGTCAATTGGTATTAGTATATATAATAATAAAATAGACATTTCAAATGTAGGCTCCTCACATTGGCCAATGCTTTCTCTGTCTTTTTTTTACCAGAAAATAATTACAACAATGCATTTTTCTATTTTGAAAGAAAATAAACACAAAAGAGGGTGGTGTGCCATTTTGACACCTGTATCCCTCTCATCAGACATTTGATCTTTTTTGAATGTATGTTTAACTAGCAGCCACTGTTACCACAAACTAAGAGGATAAGAGGAAAGAACTGGTTTATACTATTCTTATGCTGGAAATCAAACAATATCAGAATATTTGCACTTCTACCTTGACATACATTCTATTGAGATGGTGCTGCCAAATACCATTGGACAAATATGACACCTGAACTTTTAACTTTTCATAAATGCCGTAATAAGCCAGAGTTATTTGTAGTTAATGAAGAATTCAACACTGACTTCCCATTTATTTAGCCAGAGGCAATTCTTACATTTTAAAATAACACATGCCTCCCTGACTAAAAACCTTCAGATACCCTCCCTGATAATATTATATATCCAAGCTGGTGTTTTTATTAATTTCCTTCTCAGTAAAAATGAAAAGGGTAAGCAAAATAAAGGATATTTCTTTCTTTCTTTTGCAAAAATATAATCTCTGTCTTAACTTCAAGTGACCAACAAATCTTTCTCCTTGCTTCTAATCGATGTGATTTTACAACTGAAAGGCCTTAGAACTACTGTAATTACTTTATTTCCTGATGGCTCCAGAAAAACTTCTAAGTTTTTTATAGTCCCTGAGCAGAATGCCATAGTACAATTTCTTGTACCATGGCAGCCTTCATGAAATCTAATAGGAAGTACTTCCTTGGAGCCTTCATAAAATGACAGGATGTTTTTATCCAAAGGACTTCTCTATAGCACAAATACCTCTGGAACAATGTTGAAGCTTGAGGCTTGATGTTGATTCCAGCAGTTATAGAGGAGTCATAGTGCCACAATTAAGTAATGTGTAACATTGACTGTTTTAGTTATTTTTTCTGGTTATAGGGTATGTATGGCCTCATTGCTTCTGTGTCTTTTGTGGTGGCTTGCAACATCTGAATGTTATTTTCACCCAGCAAAATTAAGGCTACAATTCTCTTGGCCGGTCTAATTTTACTGATGGGGTTGGGGACTATGGTGATGGAGGGACAACGCAAAGCAGCAGGGACAAAATAGCCACAGACACCACAGTAATGAGAGTTATGTGGCATTGGAAATGGTTTCTGTCAAAAGAGACAGAAGCTGTTCAGAGTGGCTAGCTTTTTGTAATGCTCCAGATTGCTTTTTCTTGTGTCCTTCTACTGCACCACTCCCAAAATTGCCTTACACTGGTACAAAAAAGCACTCTGACAGTCAGCCTTCAATATTATTCCATAAAGTTACATTTGAACAACAAATATTATGTGTAGCCTAAGCCTTCTAGTCATTTCCAATTTATGGTGACGGTATGATGACTACATCATAAAATTGACTGCAACTGAAAGTATCAGGGTCAGCTAGTGGGTTTTCATGGACCAATTGGAATTTGAACCCTGGTCTCCTGAGCCATAGTTCATTACTCAGACCAATACATTGTGCTACCAATTGTTTGCTAATAGTAACTGAGTTCAACTGAGTTTCATGTCCTTTCCTGTCATTTGAACCCATTGTTCCTAGTTTCCAGGCCAGTAGAAAACAAGTCTGTTCTCTCTTCCTTATAACATCCTTTCACATATTTATACATGGCTATCCCTCTCCATTGGCACCCCCTTGTCGCGGGGAGAGGCTTGCGTACCCTAATGAAGTTGTGAGCTATGCTGGCAGTGGCATAGCCACTGATAGAGCCTCCCATGCCAGACAGGTCACAACCGAAGGGTCTGACAAAGAGCGTCAATAGTTAGGATGGCCTCTCTAGCCTTTTGGCAACCATCCTAAGAGAAAGAAAACTCTAATTTCAAACCCGGGCAGATGGTGCTCGTCTACGGGGTAAGGTCAACCATCTAGAGAAGGAAACTCAAATCAAGCCTACAACCTGAGGACCTCGCTGCTACCGTCCAAGCTTGCTAGGCCCCGGCAGATTAACCTTTGGTTAAAAGGGTGAGGCCAGTTCTGTGCATGCTGCGCTCCACCAGAAAGGTCCATTGCACAGGCTCGAAGGGCACATCCAATCTCCTTGGTCATCAACGCACTTGTAAAAAGCGTGGGATAAGTCCTTCCTAAGAATCTTCATTCGCGAAGTAATGCCAGAGACATGGCTATCATGTCTTCTCTCAACCTTTTTTTTCCCCGGGTATGCAGAAGAAAAAGTTGAGAGACTATCTGTCAGGGGTACTTTGGTTGTGCTTTTCCCGTATAGCAGGGGGTTGGACTAGATGACCCACATGGTTTCTTCCAACTCTATTATTCTATGAGACACTACTAATAAAGTACACAGAAAATTGTAGACAGGGTCTTTTCTCAAATGTTTGCTTCATCCTAAGGGAATTCTTCCCAGACAAAGGGATTAAAATTGACGAAAAGATTGTTCCAATCAGATATTAGATGTTCTGTGGAACTTGTTCTGAATCATTATATTGAAATTTTGAGAATTCATCTCATAATCAGAATCTTTCTATGGGTCAACAAACATACTAGGGGTTGTAGCTCTGTTTTCACTGAAATAACATTGTTAGAAGAGGGATTCTTGCCATATGGACTATATAAAAGGATTGTTTGGCCTTTCCATGAAGTCACATTGAATTTGTTGCAAAATGCCTGGAGAAAAAAAACAAAGATTTCAAAAGGTACTACAAAATGTAGGGAACTTTAATAATAAATAGTAAATTGCTCAATGCATTTTGTTGAGAATCTTTCCTCAGGGGCCCAAGAATTCAATTTGTTGAGTTACGCAATATTACTCTTCCTCTTCACTCTCTTACGTATTTGATACTGCTCTCCTTTTGTTCTCTTGTACAATTGGAATTTGCTGGTTGAAATGCTAAACATACTTAATAGGAAGAAAGTCATACTGAGAAAGCCCATGTGGTGTAGTAGTTTGAGTATTGGACTAGGACACCAGGAGGCTAGGATTCAAATCCTCACTTGGCCATTGAAATCTACTAAATTACTTTGAGCAATTCACATTCTCTCATTCTCAGATCAAAGCAAGGAAAGCCTCTTCTGAATAAATTCTGCCAAGAAAACCCCACAATAGGCTCACTTTAAGATCACCATAAGTCAGAAATGATTTGAAGGCATACAATAAGACCTACTGACTTCTTCTACTTCACTAGCTGGTGCACAAAGATGGTAAAATAAGGTTGGAATATCAGGAGATCTCAACAAGGAGAATTCTAGACAGGAGATCACCTTATTCTGCACAAAAATATATGGGGAGGGGGGTCTTTTTTAGCAAAAAGAGCTGCACTTTTAAAAGAAAAAAACAAGTTTTAAATTTAGAAAACAGCATTGTTTGCATAGAAAATATCATTACCCCATAGAAAATTCCTATTTCTGTGCAGGTATGTCAGGAAACTTATTTTCAGTGCAGTAAATGATTTTTTTTTGTTCAAAACCCCCTCTTTCTTCTTTCTTTCTTTCTTTCTTTCTTTCTTTCTTTCTTTCCATATCCCTGCTTTCTCAAAAAAAACCCTCATAACTCCTGAACTACAATTATTATTTGAAAACTTTAAATTTTTCCATACTTTTAATAATAAAATTATTCATTCATTCCTTAACAAGAAATATATGCCTAGATCAGTAGTTCTCAACTTGTGGGAGCCCATATGCTTTGGCCTTCAACTCCCAAAAATCTTGACAGCTGGTAAATTGGCTGGGATTTCTGGGAGTTGTAGGCCAAAACACTGGGGACCCACAGGTTGAGAACCATTGGCCTAGATGATAGCCACCTGGTGATGGGCCTCTTTGTACTTAGCTGGGAAAGTGCTCAAAGAATAAATGCAGAACAACCCAACACATCCAACAGGTTCACCAACTTGGCCAAACCTATTAGAATTTGTGCTTCCCCAACTTACTCTTTGAGAGTCCAACATTACTTTTGTGCAATGACGAGGTAGCAGTGTAGACATTTGTGGACTATGGTTCCCTCAAAGCTGCTTTGCCACATTTAATTCAAACTCTCTGGGCCAGACAAAAAAAAAGGTGAGCTGCCTCTTTGGATGCCTCCAGAAGAGGTAATTCATTTTAATAGCTTGCAGATGACTGTTTCTTTGATATTTAAAATTATCAGCATTGTTTGGTAGACTATGTGGCCTCCAGACAGTCCAAGAGGCACAAGATTGGCCTCCTAAATCCACCCGTTGCGAAAGAAAGAGAGCACTTATCCATTGTGAAAGCATGGCCCTTCTTTTGTCTGATTCATCCCCTTTCAAATCAGTAGAAAAGACATACATGGGTCTCCAGATCAACCTCACCAGCCTCTTTTCCTTTTCTACAACATCTAGTCTGTCACTAAACATGCCTCCCCCTCTCCACTATGGGTGTATGAGTAGCAAACAACACTAACTTACAAAAACCACAGGGATGTTGTTAGTTCCAATGATGCCTTGATAAGACGCCACAGTAGTAGGCCGGTTTTGCGACAGCAATGCTAGACATTGGCATAAAGGAGAAAGAGGGGAGAGGAATATGAGGAAAAGCTCTTCTAAATGTACAGTAGGTGTTAGCTGATAATGTTGAGGGCATCGATTAATGAGTGAAGCTCATCACGCAGATTCTCTAGTGAGTGATGGATCTTCTGGGGGTTGTCTAGGAGCTCAATGCTGTATGTGTAAGGATCATACTTCACAGAAAAGGGACGCTTGATGTGTGCTGCATAAGCCCTGAAAGACAAAAGTGCAAACATGAAAGGAAGTGACCACAGGTGAGCTAGTAGACAGGAGGAGGAGTAGAGAGCTAGCATGGAGTTGTGGCTTGAGTGTTTGGTTAAGGGTCTATCTACACCAGGGTGCCCACACTTTTTCATCATGCGAGCTACTATATGAACAATCAAGTTGAAAAGATCACCTGTTGTGCATGTGAGCGTGCACGCGCACATGCACGTGCACGCTCCTACTGCAGCCTTCCATCCACGCGGGGCTTCTTTCTTGCCTGCCCACGTACTCACCGCCGCGTGCACCCGGGAAGGGGATCCTCCTTGCCTGCGCGCTCTCTCTTAATGTCTTCGTTGCCTTCCTCCTGCGTTCTTTCACGAAGCAGGAAGTCCCCATCCTGTCCTGCTTCTTGCATGCACAGCAGGCCCCTCCCACGCATGCAGCAGGAGGGTATTTATAGGTGAACCCACCAGCACTCCGGCCAGATATGGCTTCGGCGGCGGCTCGGAAGGCGCAGGGTGGGGAAGAAGGGCCGCCTGGCTGCTGCCTGGGCCGGGAAACTCAATTGAGAGAGGGACCCACGTGAGGCTGGAGCCTCACCACGGCAGCCTCCCCCCCTCCTTCCTCCCTCAAGGCTTCCTTACCTGGGCAGGAGAAGGAAGAGTGGAAGAGGTGCTTCCCCAAAGTGACAGATGCAGCGGGGGGACGTGAGGGTGTCACTCAGAAAGGATGCCCAAGTGGACGGCTAGCAGGAAGGAGGACCCCTCCCACTGGTGGCGGTCCATGCCCACGGGGGGGGGGGGGAGGAGGGTGGCTCTTTCTAGCCGGCTCTGAAGACCTCCCCCCCTCTCTCCCGTGGGCCCTCGCCGCCTTTCTCCTTCAAGGGCGAGGGAGGGTGAGGCGGAGAAAGGCGGTGAGGGCACAAGCAGCAGCAAGTGCAGTCTCCATCCCCGCAGCCCCCCCTCCTTGGCTTCAGCCCCAGGAACATGGCGGAGCCCTCCCTCCTTGCCCCCAACCAAGGAAAGAAAGCAGCCCCACACAGCTCGCTCGCCCAGTTCTCGACTTGGAATGGGAGGCTCGAGGGAAGCAGCAGGGTTTGCGGTGGGGCTTGCTTGGATTTGCCCCACTTTGCCCGGCCTTCTTCGCCTCTCTCTCTCTCTCTCTCTCTCTCTCTCTCTCTCTCTCTCTCTCTCTCTCCTTCCAGCGCCTGTCTGCCTGCCTGCCAAAAGGATCCGAAAAAGTTCTCCAGATTTCTTTCTTCTCTCCTTGGCTCTCTCTCTCTCTCTCACACACACACACACACACACACACATTCCCTCCATCCCTCCCACAGCCTTGCATCCTATCCGTGCGCGTGCCTTCGCCTTGCTCCTGCCCTCCCCCCCCCAGCAGCAACAATGGGCAGTCATGTCACCACACTGCGTGGCAAGACGAGCGCCAGGGCCCACCCACTAAAGCCTCATTTTGGCAAAAGAAGTCCCGCAAAGAAGGCGGCAGGAGCGCACGTGCACACGCATGGCAGGAGCACGGCATCCAGCTGGTGAGGCCCAAAGATCACCTGGAAGAGGGCCGAAGATCACCTAGGTGCTCCCGATCACCGTAATGAGCACCCCTGATCTACACTGAAGAATTAATGTACTTTGACATGGCTTTAACTATCATAGCTTAATACTATGGGATTTTGAGAGTTCTCATTTGGTGAGCCACTAGGATTCTTTGGTAGAGAAGACTAAAGACCCTGCATTGAGCCATGGAAGTTAAAGTGGTATCAAACTGAATTAATTCTACAGGACTTTGGGAGGCCAGGGCTCATATCCTCACTTAGCCATGGAAGCCCACTGTATGACCATGGGCAAGGCACACTCTCAGCCTTAGAAGCAAACCCATTACAAATAAATCTCAAGAAAATCCAGACTGGGTTCATATTAAAACAAAGTTAAATCAAAAGATTTGTGTTATATCCCTCAGTGTAGTAGTCTGCAGACTTTGAAATACTACAAATCCCATCACCACTGTCCACTGACTATTCTATCTGGAGATTATGGCAGCTGCAGTCCAAATACCTGGAAGACAGCACTTGGGAAGTCTGATATGTACCTTTTCAGCAAAACTCAGATTGAACTTGTGATTGTAATTAGAAAAACATAACTATACTTCAAGTATGGATTTTAGTTTAAAAATATATATTAAATGTTTAGAAAATTGAATGTCTACCTCATAGTATTTTTAAATTGGTTCCGTTTTTATTTTATACTAGCTTGGGGACCCGACGGTGCCCAGGTTATTGGAGAAAGGCATAGTTTGTTGGTGCTCCATGTTTAGTCTGGATCCAATGTTGGCTTGGTTCAGGTAAACTATAAGTCCCATATGCAACTGCCATCATCCATGGTCCACCCCCCTCCAAACTGCACCAGGAAATAGAGTGGGTCATGGGGGCTCTCTGTGCCAAGTTTGGTCACAGCAGTCTCGGGAAGTGAGTGGAGATACTTCAAGTCCCATCATCCATGATCCGTCCTCCTCAAAACTGCCCCAGGATGTAAATGGGTCATGGAGGCTCTGTGTGCCAAGTTTGGTCTTGATCAGACATTGGATGAGGGTTGCAGTGGTCTCAGAAATTGAGTGAAGGTAGCGCAAGTCCCATCATTTGTGGTCTATCCTCCTCCAAACTGCATTAGGATGTGCAGTGGGTCATGGGGGCTCTGTGTGCCAAGTTTGGTCTTGATCAGTCATTGGTGAGGGTCACAGTAGTCTCAGGAAGTGAGTGAAGGTACTTCAAGTCCCATCATTGTTTAACATCTATGTCCGGTCATTTGCCAGATTGGTACGGAGCTTTGGCTTGGAGTCCTATCAATATGCGGATGACACCCAGCTACTCCTACACCTTGAGCCTGGGGCTACATCAATTCCTGAAAATCTCTCCAAGTGTCTGGAAGCGGTAATGAGTTGGCTACGTGCAAGTAGATTAAAGGTAAACCCAGCAAAGACTGAGATTCTAAGACCTTCAGAATTGACTTGGCCATTGCCCACCTTGGATGGGGAGTCTTTAGCTCAGTCGACAACCGTCAAAAGCCTTGGAGTTATGCTAGACTCATCACTGCCAATGGAGTCCCTACCTTCCACCTGAGGCTCTGGCAACAGTGATCCATGCAACTGTCACAACAAGATTGGATTACTGCAATGCATTATACATCGGCCTCCCTCTGTTGGTGACTTGAAAGATTCGGATTGTGCAAAATGCAGCGGCCAGACTTCTCTCAGGAACATCTATGAGATCCCACATAATACCGAGCCTTCAGCACATACACTGGCTGCCAGTTGAATATCGGATCTCTTACAAAGTACTGGCACTGACATTTAAAACTTTGCATGGACAGGGACCTCTCTACCTTAGGGACCGCCTTCTCCCTTACCAGCACCAACGGTCTCCACGTCCGACAAGAAAATCTCTTCTACACACCAGGTCCCAGAGAGGTACAATTGGAGTCTACAAGACGTAGAGCTTTTTCAACCTCTGTCCCAATCCTATGGAACTCACTGCTACCACACATCAGAGGCATAACGGACATTTGCTTCTTTATGCAAGCTCTCAAAACCGGGCTTTATAGAAATGCTTTTAACCTGTACATTTTAACTGCTATTATATTGTTTACTGTTTGCTGTGCTGTAAGTCACTCAGAGCATCTTGGTGGAGGACGACTAATCAAGTAATAAAGATGATGATGATCATCATCATCCATGGTCCATCCTCCTCCAAACTGCACCAGGACGTAAAGTGGGTCATGGGGGCTCTGTGTGCCAAGTTTGGACTTTATCGGTCTTTGTTGGGGGCCACAGTGGTCTGTGCTAACTGAAGCCTTTGAAAGTACTACAAATCCCATCATCCATTGTCTGTCCTCCCCCAAATGTCACCAGGATGTAAAGGGCATCACGGGGGTTATGTGTGCCAAGTTTGGTCCAAGTCCGTCACCTGTGATGATCACAGTGGTCTGTGAAAGTGAAAGCTGCCACATACACCTCCACATACAAACATTCACTTTTATTATACGAGGATTGAATGAAAAGTAATGGCTCCACCTTTGTAACTCCTCAACAGATGGCAGTACTGGTATGTGGCAGGTACTGGCTTGTTCAGTAGACTCTCTTCTACAGTTCCATTTTGGCAGGAAACCTTAGTATTGAATGGTTGTCTTCTTAAAGTGCAAAATATGGAACCCTGTGCAGACAGTCTGTCAATACGACTTAAGCAACTTGCAGTCATTGAATTCTTGACAGCAGAAGGTGCCACCCCAAAGGAGATTCATCACAGAATGCAAGCTGTTTATGGTTATTGTGTTGGTGTGAGTACTGTGCATTGTTGGGCAAGTAAGTTTAAAGATGTTGAGGTGGGAACATCTGACTTGCATGACAAACAAAGAGTTGGATGTCCTGTGACAGCAACCACCGGGTCTCACAAGCAAAAGGTTGACAGATTGATTCTGGATGATTGTCGTATTACTGAGCATAATCGGCATTTCACACGAACATGTGGGTCACATTATTGCTTTGCTTGGCTATTGGAAGATCTATGCATGATGGGTAGACAGCAGAACTTCAGGTACTGGATCTCACCACTGTTCGGCATCCTCCATACAGTCCAGATTTAGCACTGTCTGACTTCCATCTGTTTCCGATAATGAAAGAAGATCTGCGGGGCCATCATTATGCTTCTGATGAAGATGCTGAGAGAACTGTGAGACACTGGTTGTGGAAACAGAGTATCGACTTCTTCTGTGACAGCTTCAGAAAACGTGTTCCTCATTGGCAGAAATGTATCCAATTGTTTGGTGATTATGTGGAAAAGTAAATAGTGGGACAATGTAAACAAATGACAACTGACTGTAACACTATTCATGGTGACACATCATAGTTGGCCTATAGTTCTCTCAGAAAACCCATGTGTTTAATATTGGCATATGGCAAAGGCTAACATGGAGATCATGTGGCATTCTAGATTTGGTTGTTCTACAACTTCCGGTATCTCTGATCAGCATAGCCAATGGTGAAGACTGCTGGGAACGGCAATCCCAAAACATCTGATTTTTTTGTTTGTTTCAGAAGTGACTTTAGAAACTGCAAATCACTTCCCAGTGTGAGAGAGGATGCCCAAATGTTTTGCCATCCCTGTGGGAGGCTTCTCTCATCTCACTGCATGGGAAGCTGGAACTGACAGATGGGAGCTCAACCCATCTCAGAGATTCAAACCGCTGACCTTCAGGTCACCAGTTCAGCTGGCACAAGGGTTTGACCCATTGCGCCACTGCTGCTTTGTGTTTTAGATTGAGAAGGAAAGGCAATGAAGTGGCAAAAAAAGAAGAAAGTAACTATCCAGAATGGTGCAATGAATTTGGGCAAGTGCGTTGAGACTCTCCAATTTTAAAGACATTCAAGTAAGGTCTACCAGAATTCATAGTCACACACAATAAAAGGACATATCCAAGTATCCAGCCTGCTACTTCCATATGGCTTGTGTTATGGCATCCTCTAGTGGCAATTTTAATAATATTCAACGGTAAAAAAGAGGGAGACATTCCCATTGTTCATACCTTGTATCACTATTTATATTTGCACATTTGACTCCTAGTTCCTATCATATTTAAAGTGACTTTCCCCTTGAATTGTAACTTAACTGAGACACATCTGTCCAATTGCAGGTGTTTTCCATAAGAGAAAAATAAGGGCAAGAATCTTGTTGGTAGTTGTGGATACTAGGAATGTGTGAGCCATTAAAAGTGGTTCAAAGTAATTACAAAACTTGGGGGGCTTTGCTGGTGTTTTCGAAAATATAGTTAGTGAAAAATTTTTAATATATGAGAGTAATGACATTTTGTTACTATTTTGTTACAGTAATTGCACATAAATTACTATAATTGAGGAATCAGGGATTCCTTTCTCCCTCATTTTTAAAGTTATTGGGGTGAAACCTGTTAGTCCACAAAATTTCAAAACGTTTCACTTATCCACGGATTTTGGGGGGGGGAATTGTCAATGTTTTTGTAAACAACATTTTAAAAGGAACAAAACTACAAGAGCAATCTCCTTGAATTTTCTATACAATGACAGGAGATAATGGGATCATTCCCGCAGCTTTCAGAAATATTAATACATTTACTTATTTTAGGGATTTTTAAAAAACGTTTTGATAAAAACAGATATCTCATTGAATGTCTCTCATATTAAACAATAGAAACCAATATTAATCAATTCTACATTTTCATAGAATCCTAGAGTTGGAGGGGACCTTCAAGAACCATCTAGCCCAACCCCCTTTTGCCAGGCAGAAGGGCACCATCAAAACTCTACTGACAGATTGCCATCTAGTCTCTAAATTAATTAATATGTTTCCCTATAGTATGGGAGCCATCCATTGAGGGATTTCTTCCCAGCCCAGCACAGAGATGTACTTACTAGAAGTATCCATCAGTCCTCCTCTTTGCAGATTCAACCATTCATTTCGATTGCTGATGTTAGGGAGGGACAAATCTCTCTCTCCGCTACCTTAGTCGGTATTTTCTGATGTTGATGAATTCTGGGAAATGTAGTTTAGGACAGGGCCTTCTGAACTCTCTGAAATAGTGCTCCTCCCTTTCCAAACTACATTTCCCAGAGTTCCGTGCTGTTCCCAGCAAACACTGCTCTCTCTCTTTCCTGCTCCTAATGCTGAGACTCCATTAATTTAGAGAAAATGCAAGGCAAGCCACTAAGGCAGCCTTTTTTGCTTGGCTTTGCTTCCTTGTGCTAAAAAGGAAACTGACTTTGGGGCCCTTCCGAGATTTACAAAACTAAAATGTGAAAGTATGGAGTAAATTTTGATTCTTAAATTTTTGGCGCAGGCCATGCCCACATATACAAGTACACAATTTAACAAATTTGATCCAAATTACAAGACAAATGAAAAGAATGCACACTTTTAATGGATACGTATTCTACAATTACACGATGTATTGGGACCAATAAGTTTCCAATAAGTTTACTCCAGGCCCTGGCCCTATAGTATGCATTTTTCACAGCCCTTGCCCTGCCCTCTCGAATCGGAATATGCCCACTTTATCCATCTACTGGTTGTTTATATTGTTTATATTTTATGATGTTTTTACTTTTTGGGTTCTAACTTTCTGTCTGTGGAAGATAGTAGGGACCTGGAGGGAGATGTTTTGGAATCTCCAGGCTGTCCCCAGGCAATGGGAGAAAGTGATATGAGTTCCCACGAGAATAGGCCAAATTGGCTTCGGAAGAGAATGTAAGATACGAAGGTTTTTCCATATCGAGTCGCCTTGCAATTAGACAGAATGTAAAACCAAAGACAAACTCATTTTTCTCAGAGGCTTAGAGATAAGGAGAGAAAACACAGATGTGTGCCAAGTGATGTCATGGGAGGGATTGAGGTCTTGTAAGTGGTTTCTGGGCTCTCAGCCCTTTAGTGAAAACTATGTTGTAAAAAGGCGAAATGGTCCCTAGTTTCTAGTCCAAAGTTCCTGATTCCAGTATTTCAAGAGTCTTTGTGTGATTCCTGTTTATGACTTCATGTTCTTGGAGATTTTGCCTACCGTGTGTTCCTGTTTTCATGTTTATGGCTATAACTTTTGAACAATACCTGCTGAAGCATTCTTTTGCTTTGTGCTAACTCAAGTTTCAGTGGATTGCTTTTTGATGCCTTGGTTCAAAAGCCGATGAACTCTTGATATCGTTGGGAATTACTTTTTGCACTTTTGCTGCTTCATTTTGACTTGCTTTTCTCCTTTTATACTTTTTTGATAATAAAATTTTACTTTTTGGATTATCTGAACATTATGTCGTACTGGGTGAAAAGGTGTTCTAGGATACAGTGCAACAGGCACCTGCATGACCACAGAGAACCCACCCCTCCTTCTTCTTGGTCCCACAAGTCCTCTACTGATGTTAGCATGGGGGCCCGCAACAGCCAGGAGCTCTCATTGAGCTCTGCAGGCATCTGGTGTCATAGCCCTCATCAGTACAGCAGAAAGAGAATAGCTGCCCCCATTTCAAAAATGACTGAATGCACAAGGGCTAAGAACCACCTTTGTCTAGATGGAAGAAATGTATCAATTTTTACCATGCTATTTTTTTTAAAAAAACAAACCAATAAATCAATCAATCAATTTTTAAAATTATTTCCTGCAAATGTTGAGTACTCTCACCCAAAGGGAAAATAATGAAGTCTCTCAACTGTACTTATAAGAACAGACCCCTTTTAGTCTGCTGATACATCCAGCTACATCTTACCTGAGTTTAGCTTTGGCATCACTGAAGCTCTCTGATACAAAATAAACTGGCTGATAGGTTTGGTCTTGATAGGGCTGCACAGCAGTAGAATCAGGATCAAAGTCTCTTAACTCTGGCTCATCGGACAAGGAGTGCTGGGTGAAAGGATAAAAGAAAGACAAGGTTTCTTGCTGGAAATTTCAGAGTCTTTTGGGGGGGCGGGGTCACTAAAATAGTGGCATTCTATTGTATTAAAAAAACCTGAATGCTACCACTAACCTGAACTACAAAACACATATTTTGTGTTGCCGACGTTTGATGGTGTGGCACTTCGCCCACAGCCCCTAGTTAAGAGCCTTGGGGTCCAGCTAGACACCCAACTGTCGATGGAAGCGCAGATTGCCTGCGCTTGCAAGACAGCGTTCTACCATCTGCGGTAGGCGAAACGTCTGGCTCCTTACCTCTCCCGCTGCGACCTGGCCACGGTGATCCAAGCCACGGTCATCTCGAGGCTTGATTACTGTAATGCGCTGTACATTGGCCTACCCTTGTTGGCGATCCGGAAACTTAAGCTGGTGCAGAACGCAGCAGCGCGCCTGCTGTCGGGAGCCCCAAGATCTGCGCATGTGACCCCACTCCTGCGTGCACTGCACTGGCTTCCCATCGAATTCCGGGTCTCCTTCAAGGTGTTAGTTCTAACTTTCAAGGCCTTATATGGTTTGGGGCCAGTGTACTTGAGGGAGCGTCTTACCCCATATAAACCCAGAAGATCACTGCGCTCAGAGGGGCTTAATCTACTAGAGGTCCCTAGTATTAAGATCTGTAGGCTGTCGAGCACCCGGCAGAGAGCATTTACAGTGGCCACTCCGACCCTCTGGAATTCTCTGCCGGAGGAGATACGAGCACTACGGGGTTTGTTGGCCTTCCGCAAGTCTGTGAAGACTTGGCTATATAGGCAGGCATTTGGTCCCAACTGATGCCTCCTTAGTTGCCAGCTGCCAACATACCGTCCTGCCATGTATTGCCTCTGCGTATTATTGCTTGCCGGGATCATTTGTGGGGAGGGGGGCTTTTGGGTATACGTCTTTTATCTGTTTATTGATGTTTTATTGATTTTATGCTGTAAACCACTCTGGGCTCCAGAGAGAGCGGTCTACCAAATCGAATTTATAAATAAATAAATAAATAAATATTACTATTTAAATACAGAGTTGTGTTAGCTGTGTTTGTTTGATCAGTATGCATCAAGATCTTGTAGCACTTCTAAAACTAACTGAGAAGAAGAACCTGATAGCATAAACTTTCATAGACTCACATCTGATGAAGTAGATCTAAGTTTCTAAAAGTTTATACTAACAACATTACCCATTAAGAAGAGTGGGATTATCCCTTATCAAGTTACAACTGTAAAATAACTTAGTTATAACTTTCGTATTGGAAATAACAATTAATTACTAAGCTAGTAATTACCTCCAAGTTCTGAAAAATTCCTAAAAGGTAAGATATCACAGCCAGCAGAAGTTGGAATGACTGCTGACCGAAATATGCCAGGAATACTTACTATTAGCTCTCCATAGGAAGAGAGGAGCCCGGCTCCATAGGCTTTGACAATTCCATTCTGTTTGCAGAGGCCAAACTCCACCGTGAACCAATAAAGCTAGGAAGAGAATGAGATCCCAGAGAAAGTCAGTTATTCAAAATAGTTAGGATTTTGTTATCTAGAATTTTCCACTTCCACCTCCCCATCCCCATGGCACATTTTTTTCCAGGAAAACTGCCTAACACACAATACTATAGTCTTGCTTGTTAAGATACAGCTATTCTAAGCTATTGACACAAAGCAAACTAACAAGACTTTACAGCCTTGGAGATGATGTAGCAGCTGCCTGTAAGACATTTCATAGAACTATAATCTAGACAAGCAGATATATCCTTGGATCCAATGAATTAAAAGGAAAAAATAATGGAACCTTACTGTTGAAAGTTTTTCAATTTCCTCATCAGTTGCTCCCAAAGATGCAAGTCCAATGTCCTAGTACCAAAAATAATAAGACTGTCTATAAACACCACTGAACAAATTCCATTAAGGACTTTGTAATTTATATGCATATTCTACACTTTACTAGAAATGATGGTTCATACAGTTGGAATAGGTCTGCAGGACCATGGATTCCATCCCGTATAATCATAGAGTTTAGAATTTGCTATGGTACCTAGATTTCTCTGCCATAGAGCATTTGGTCCACCCCTAGTCCAGGAAAAAGGGTGATTTGGCCTATTATTACTCATGATTGATGCAGCAGACAGCCAGAGAGCTCCAGAGACCTCCTGGCCATATCTGGTCACCTTTGTTGACATCACCCCCTCTTTCTTTCTGGCCCCACCCATGCTCATTGAAAATGGCACATTTGAACAGTTACTTTCACATGTCATTAGCAAACTAAAATATATAAAACTAAAAATGTCTACAGCACTTGAAGGTCTTCTTTCTGCCATGTGTTAGATTTCTTCATATTCCTACTCGGGTCCCTCAGGCTTGCAGTCCTACAATACTGTCATCAAGAAAAGTTAAAAACTGATTTTATACAATACACTTCTACAGCCAGGGATCCTTTCACACTATACTGTTAATAGCATTGTGATTACACTTTACTTGCCAGGGCTTCCATGGAAGCATTACATGGAATCTTGTTGTTTGCTACGGAATTCTGTTAGCCATTCTAAACTGCAAATCCCATGAATCAGTATGATGGAACCATGGCAGTAAAAGTTGAATCATAGAGTTGTCATTGTGTCTTGTGCAAGGCTGCTGGCTTTCCTTCACCACCATGTTGGCTGGAAGAGTATGGGAATATTTGACTATATCTGGAAATTACAGGTTAGGGAAGGCTGCCCAACTTATACACCCTAATTCTTCCCTGTCAGCAGTTCTTGTGGTGCAGGTACAGTAACTTGGCTCTTAACGTCAACAAGACCAAGGAGCTCATAGTTGACTACAAAAAGACTAGACCAGAAATTCAGCCCTTAGTCATAAATGGAAACCAAGTAGAGTGGGTGGCCAGTTTTAAGTTCCCGGGTGTCACTATTAAGGAGGATTTGATTTGGGGCACTTATATGACAACATTGGTGAAGAGGGACTGTACTATTTAAGACTTCTAAGGAGCCAACAACTGAATGAAAAACTGCTTGCGACTTTCTACCTCTGTGCTACAGAGAGTGCCCTAAACTACTGCATTTTCTAATGGTTTTGTAATTGTACAGAGGCAGATAGGAAGGGACTCCAAAGGGTTACCCCTACTACAAAGAGAACCATTGTTTGCCCTCTCCCCTCTCTGTAGAACCTTAAGAAAGCTCAGAACTATTAAGGACCCATTTCACCTGGCTTATTCTTTTTTGAATTGTTACCATCTGGCAGATGGTACAGAATGACAAACAAGAACAAACAGACAGAGAGATAGCTTTTATTCTAGAGTTGTAACTATATTGAACTCCATGGTTTTGCATTGGTGTGGCATTGAGGGCTGTGCAGTGGGGGTTAGAATGTAGAGGGATGGGTGTGTTCTTTTTGTTATGTGTGCCACGAAAGCATTTATTTTTTTGTACAATGACAGTAATGTTATTCTATTCTACTCTGAAGAGTATCTGTTTTCAGAAGATTCAATGAACTTCACCAGTGCTCTAGAGGTTTTCTTATCAGACACAGTCTGTGCATTCAGCACAAGGCAATTCACATCTTACTCACCTGAGAGAACTGTGCAAATGTCCTATCTGCCAAGATCGGTACATGTCCCAGGAGTTCATGGCAGCAGTCCCTTCAGTTCAGAAAGAAAGGCCACCAGTTAGCTGTTGGGTTTGGAACAGCAAGTCAAGCTTTGATACTCTAGTTCTCAAACAACATGATACAGTTGATGTGAGGTATTTCTACAAGACAATACTCACGGTTCCGGAGAGTGCATGGGAGAAGAGGCATGGCGAATGTATTGTGTGCACTGAAACACCCTGAAGGCCAAGCTGGCTAGAAAATCACGAGCAGAAAGAAGACCAGCCACAGGTCTGAGCTGAAACCCAGTTCTCTCTGAAAGAAACCAGACATGCCCTTGATCATTTGGTTATATAATTCAAGTCACATTGCATGGGGTTATATAATTGTTCACAACTAAGAAAACAAATATCTATTTCAAAAATGGACTAGAGGGAGAGAGACATAAGAATTTTTTAAAGCCTTTCCAAGATTTCCGTTTCTATCAAAATCACTAAGTATATGATCCAGTTAGAACTGTTCATTTTAAGAGCTACTATAAATTATCTTTTTATTTATATAGAAGTGTGGCGTAGTGGTTTGACTGTCGGCTGAGGACTCTAGTAGACCAACATTTGAATTCTTGTTCAATCATGGAAACTAAGTAGATGACCTTAGTCAAGTCTCTCTCTCTCTCTCTCTCTCTCTCTCTCTCTCTCTCTCTCTCTCTCTCTCTCAAGCGGAGAGGAAGGCAATGGCAAACCTTCTTAGAGAAAACCTTGCCAAGAAAACCACAGGATAGGTTGTCATAAGTCAAGGACAACTTGAAGGTTCACAACAAGAGCCATTTGATAACATTCTCTTTGTTTGCTTTTGCAAATGTATAGAAATACAGTCTCAAGTACTTTATAGAGCATTAAAATACCTTAAAGACATCATATCCCATCTGATCTTGAAAGCAAAGCAGAGAAAGCCCTAGTTAGCACTTGAACGGGAGACAGATAACAAATTCCAGGTGTTGTATACCATATGTCAGAGAAAGGGACAAGCTTCTCAAACTTTTAAAGCCATGGAGCCCTTTTTGAAGAAAAAGTTTCTCATGGAGCTTCAAGAAACTTTTGGACACAGGGGCTGCATTGCATTTTAAAATTTGACAGATGGGCTTGGCTAGTGGCAGATGGGTGGAGAATGTTTGTGTAAACTAATTATTTAAAAAATGAACAAATTCCTTTGAATACTTCACATATCTTATTTGTACTGCAGAAGGAAGGAAGGAAGGAAGGAAGGAAGGAAGGAAGGAAGGAAGGAAGGAAGGACTATTTAAAATGAAGAACAATTTTAACCAACATAAACTCAAGAGTATTTCAGTGGAAGACTCTAGGGGCCATCCAGTACAACCCCCTTTTGCCATTCAGGAAAAAACATAGTCAAAACATCTGCAACATATGGCCATCCAGCCATAATAATAATAATAACAACAACAACAGGAGGAGGGCCAATTCAGGGGTCATCTTTTCCAACCCCTTTCTGCCATGCAGGAAAAGCACAGTCAAATCACTCCCAACAAATGGCATCCAGCCTTTGAAATACAACTACTGCTAATAGTAGTAATGTATTGTCGAAGGCTTTCATGGCCGGAATCACTGTGTTGTTGTAGGTTTTTTTGGGGCTATATGGCCATGTTCTAGAGGCATTCTCTCCTGACGTTTCGCCTGTATCTATGGCAAGCATCCTCAGAGGTTGTGAGGTCACTTTACTGAAATAGTAAAAATCTGTTCAAAGGCTTGAATACCGAGAGGCTGAAGAACATCTCCAGGGCATTACTCCTGATTCAGCTGCCATGTTAGAAGACTATTAGGCTCCATGATGAAGACCCTTTAGTGAACAAACTCTTCAGGCGGCACAGAGCATTTTGTCCTCCATCTCTGAAGCCAAGAAAGAACAGTGGATAAAGCTGATAACAGAAGTCAAAATAGGCAGGAGAAACCAGAAGGTGTGGAGGCTGTTAAGATGGCTGAGCAATGATCCATCACAAACTAATAGCCATGCCAACATAAAGGCAGATCAGATAACACATCAACTTCTGAAGAATGGAAAACCCAACCTTGCCACCAAAGTAGGAAGGAAACCAATAGTCTGATAACTAGATAATGAGAACAACAACCTTCACAAACCTTTTGCATCTACTAAATTGGAAACCGCTCTCAATAAATGTAAAAAATGGCAAAGCAGCTGGCCTGGATGATCTATAGATGGAACAAATTAAGAACTTTGGCTCAAAAGCAAGGTACTGGCTGCTGAAGCTTCTGGACAACTGCATTGAATCCTGTCAGATCCCTAAAATCTGGAGGAAAACAAGAGTCATGGCTATTTTGAAACCAGGCAAAGACAGCAATGATCCAAAAAGCTATAGATCAATATCCTTGTGGTGCCATCCTTAAAAAGTTCTGGAGAGACTTATTTTGCATAGAATTATGGAAAAATAGACCAACATATGATTCTACAGCAAGCTGGTTTCAGAAAAGGCAAAAGCTGCACATCACAAGTGCTGAACCTGACTCAGCACATAGAAGATGGTTTTGAAAGGCAGCAGATTAAAGGAGTTGTCTTCATAGACTTCTCAGCAGCTTATGACACTGTAAATCATTGCCTTCTCCTGAGAAAAAATTATAATATCACAAAGGACTACTACCTCACCCGCTTCATAGAAAATCTGCTACAGGAGAATTTTTGTTGAATTCCAGGGCCAGAGAAGAAGATGGCCAAAACAGAAGAACAACCTGCCCCAAGGAAGCGTGCTTGCTCCAACAATGATCAGCCACTGCCAGAAGGGACAGAGAGTTTCATCTATGCTGATGAGCGTGCCATCACGGCTCTAGCAGGGAGCTTTGAAATGGTTGAAGAGAATTTCTCCGAAGCTTTGAGTGCTCTTACTGCCTATTACAGGAGAAACCATCTGATCCCTAATCCATCTAAAATGTAGATATGTGCTTTTCATCTTAAGAACAGACAAGCATCTCGAGCTCCTAAGATTACCTGGGAAGGAGTTCTATTGGAGCATTGCAGCACACCAAAATACCTGGGAGTCACTCTGGACCATGTTCTGATTTATAAGATGCACTGCTAGACTATCAAGCAAAAAGTGGGTGCTAGAAATAATATTGTACAAAAGCAGACTGGCACAACCTGGGGATCACAACCAGACACAGTGAAGTCATCTGCACTTGCACTTTGCTACTCTGTTGCTGAATACGCATGCCCAGTGTGAAAAACTTCTCACCACATTAAAACAGTAGATGTGGCCCTTAATTATACATTATTAACACACTGGTTCAAAACAATGGGAATGTTATAACCAAAACAAACACACGATGCTTAAATTCGCTCAAAATATCTTCTATAATCATATACTTCTATGCATAACATAAATTCGCAGTGTCAGTACATACAAATAACGCCAGGTAGAGCCGACTTGTATCGCTGGGGAAGACAGGGAGTCACGGAAAAGTTCTTGAGGGTGGGAATGTAGCGAGACCGGGAGGAAAGTTCAATAGGAAATGTAGTCCCAAGTCCGGAGATGATTCACCCCGCATATATCAGTACATAACACCCTTGAAATCAAAAGGCAATGCCCAAGTGACTCCACCGCGTTGGTTGCATCCAGGTGGGCTCCGGGAGGCGTGTATGGCAAGGGCCGCGACGGTCTAATTACGAGCCCGGCCGTTTCGCCCTCCACGGGCTTTTTCAAGCGGCAAAAGAGTAGTACAACATGGCGTGACACAGGAGGATCAATTAATCTGCAACAATAATTCGCATTTAAAACATGAAAGCAACACATTCCCATTATAGTAGCCCACAGAGAATTGACAGACATACCATTTCATGGCTGGAATCACGCATACATCTCCTGCGGACCCGAAGGTGCATAAAGGTAAGCAAGGATACAATTTATACATTAAAACGGAGCTGATTCAGGTGAGTAGGGCGGATAAAGGGAGGGGCTCATTTAACCCGATTGGAAATTCGCTTTGTAGATGGACTATCCACCATGTTTCCCGCCTGATGAGCAGTTCATGTAAATTACTGTGAGGGGGTGCCCTGATTTTTTCCAAAGCTGTAAACTTAAAGGAGTCAGGTGCATGTTTGGCCTCCAAAAAATGTTTGTACAGAATGCTGTTATCCGAACCCGTTCGTACACGTGAACGGTGTTCCGACATTCTCTGGCGTAATTGTCTGGAAGACATCCCTACGTAAGCCTTACCACAATCGCAAAAAATACAGTAAATACACCCCTCCGAGCCGCAAGTCGTGTGGTCTCTAAGCTTGAAATGTTTGTGGGTTTTAAGGCTAATGACCTCCTTTCCTCTGAAGACTTGCCGGCAAGATACACAATCCCCACATGGTTTGCACCCCGGCGATATGATGCTCCTGGGTTGGGGGTTGTGTAGGGTGGAGTGTATGAGCATGTCCTTAAAGTTCTCCGTGCGTCTGTACGCGATCATGGGGGGATGCTGAAAGGCCGGGATGTCGGGTAACATACCCCAGTTCTTCCTTACAGCCGCCACAATCTGTTTGCTGTGGGGAGTGAGTCTGAGGGGCCAAACAATGCGGTTTGTAGGGGTGGGTGCCCTCTTCTTGAACAAATCAACCCGGGATATAGATCTAGCTCTTTTTTCTGCCCTGTCAATAACGCTGTGTGGATAGCCCCTTTCCTGAAGTTGCGCCCGGAGTTTATTGGCTTCTAATGCAAAGTGTTCCTCATGCGTGCAGTTGCGCTTCAAGCGTATGTACTGGGAATACGGTAGGGAGTTCTTTAAGGAGTAGGAGTGATGACTCCGGTAGTGTAACAGAGAGTTTCTGTCCGTAGGTTTTCTATAATTGCGAACACTCAATCTGTTCCCCTGCTTGAACACAGTTGTATCCAAAAAATTAACCCTGTCCATGCTGTGTTCAAACGTAAACTGAATGTTAGCATCCCAAGAATTAAGCCACTGCCGAAAAACGTCCAGCGAAGTGTGACGGTCTAATAAAAAGAAACAATCATCTATGTAACGTCCATAGAATTTAATATGCCTAGCTGGAGATGTTGGATCATGTAGGAATGACTTCTCTAATGCCGCCATGTATAGATTTGCAATGGAAGGGGCGCAACTTTGCCCCATGCTCACCCCGCTGACCTGAAGGAAGAACTCCCCATCAAAAGCAAAATAATTATAGTCAAATAAACAATCTATTAATTCTAATAGAAAATGTGTGGGGGGGAACATGACATTGGGCCTCCTATCAAATGCATCTGATAATACTGTCCTTGCTTCCTGTAGAGGAATTCTAGTATAAAGAGAATTGACGTCAGCTGATGCCAGTATATCCCCACTATCAATGGAGAGTCTCTCTATTTTAGTTATAAAATCCGAAGTGTCTTCAATGAGGGAGGGAATTTGTTTGACAAGGGGTTGTAGAATAGAATCAATGTATATGCCAAGGGGTTCCATAGTCCATCTACAAAGCGAATTTCCAATCGGGTTAAATGAGCCCCTCCCTTTATCCGCCCTACTCACCTGAATCAGCTCCGTTTTAATGTATAAATTGTATCCTTGCTTACCTTTATGCACCTTCGGTCCGCAGGAGAAGTATGCGTGATTCCAGCCATGAAATGGTATGTCTGTCAATTCTCTGTGGGCTACTATAATGGGAATGTGTTGCTTTCATGTTTTAAATGCGAATTATTGTTGCAGATTAATTGATCCTCCTGTGTCACGCCATGTTGTACTACTCTTTTGCCGCTTGAAAAAGCCCGTGGAGGGCGAAACGGCCGGGCTCGTAATTAGACCGTCGCGGCCCTTGCCATACACGCCTCCCGGAGCCCACCTGGATGCAACCAACGCGGTGGAGTCACTTGGGCATTGCCTTTTGATTTCAAGGGTGTTATGTACTGATATATGCGGGGTGAATCATCTCCGGACTTGGGACTACATTTCCTATTGAACTTTCCTCCCGGTCTCGCTACATTCCCACCCTCAAGAACTTTTCCGTGACTCCCTGTCTTCCCCAGCGATACAAGTCAGCTCTACCTGGCGTTATTTGTATGTACTGACACTGCGAATTTATGTTATGCATAGAAGTATATGATTATAGAAGATATTTTGAGCGAATTTAAGCATCGTGTGTTTGCCTTAATTATACATGCCACATTATCACAGGATGTCTTCGTCCCACACCACTGGAGAAATTACACTGTTTAGCTGGTATCCCACCACCTGACATCCGCTGGGAAGTAGCAGCTAGCAAGGAAAGGACCAAGGCATTGACATATTTGACCCATCCTTTGTTCAGATATCAGCCAGGCTAAAACTCAGCACCTCAATCATGGCTGAGACTGGATGAGAAACTCCCTTCTGGGTACACAAAAGAGTGGACGACCTGGAAGGTGCTAAACAGGCTGACCTCTGTGGCACCACAAGATGCAAAGCTAACCTTAAGAAATGTGGCTACAAAGCAGAGTACACAACATGTGAGTGTGGAGAAGAGCAAACGACAGACCACCTACTACAATGCAACCAGAGCCCTGCCACATGCACAATGGAGGACCTTCTCACATCGACACCAGAGGCACTCCTAGTGGCCAGCTTCTGGTCAAAAGACATTTAGCATAATGCCAAGGGTTTTAAAACATTTTAATTTGTGTTTTTAAATACATTTTAACTGTACCCTCAACTCGCTTCTTGCACGATAAATAAATAAATAAATAACTTCCAACAGATGACCATGCAGAAGAAGAGGAGGAGGAGGAACCCAGGGACCACCCAGTTCAACCTGCTTCTGCCCTGCAGGAAAATCACAGTCAAAGCATCTCCAAACAGATGGTCATGCAGCCTTAGCAGCAGCAGCAACAGCAGCAACAATAACAACAACAATAAAATGAGCAACCCATAGGCCACCCAATCCAACCTGCTTCTGCCTTACAGAAAAATCATAGTAGGCCACGCTGCTGGTGCTAAGCAGGAGGGAGCGGGAAGGGGGTGCAGTTTGAGAACCACTGTCTTAGCATTTCTTGCCTATGAAATGTATACAGTCACTATAAATTGACATGACTCAAAGCATAATAGTTTTCTTTTTCTAAGAATATGTTTTTCTGTAGGTTATTATAAATACTCTCTTTGGCAGATCCAGTCCTTGGGATGGTGGATCTATTTTTTATTACATGACTGCTCCTTCTGAAGTGACAATGAGTGGTACAGGAATCCTCTCAGTGTCAAGGCTCTAAAGGAATATGGTTCAAAAGTATTATGATAATTTAAAGTGCAATATATTATTACATTGTTTTATGGTTACCCCCAATGAAGACATGAGTTCAAGATTATACAACAGGTTCCACTTAAATCCTTCAGAATGTGTATAGCTTCACTTTCTGCAGATTCTCTGTTGTTGTTTCGGGGAATCCTCCTTCTGTCTCTTTTTAAATTTTGCTCCTTAATATGAGAATTTCTGTCACTGTTCATAATGAAGCTCTAGCATTTCAGGAACTAAAAGTGCCCACCTTTTAGGAAACGAGAGACATCCTCCAGCTGAGGGATGTTGTTTTCACTGTAACCACAGTATCTCTCCAGTAAGTAGAAAGCATCAAGGTGTTCTTTGCAGGCATGGCTGGGATATAGACTTTTCAGTGTACTGTACACCTCCCTCCTGTACAACCATAAAGAAAAATCAGATCTCTCCATCTGCAGCCATAGTTGAGGCAGGTGCCTCTTATCTAAACCCCTCATCAAAATAGCAGCTGATCATTCTAACTATGAGACTTCCTTCCCCACCCATGGTGCCTTCAGATATCTACACTTCTTGTTCAGTGATACAGATTTTGTGCATAAACAGCAAAGGTACATGGAAAGTGGGAATCACCCCATATTCAGTTGTGCTGAAAGAAGCCAGATTTCTGATAAGAAGACAGATTTCTTATCTGATTTTATTATGAGAATGGTTGGAACAATAGGATGTAAAAAGTTCCCACCTGCATTCACTGGTGGCAATTAGTAAGATCCAGAATGAACAGGAGCAAATCCATGTACAATAGAGCTGCTTATCTGACAAACCAGGTCAGCAGAATGTCAGACAAACGAAAATGTGAGATAATACGGAGTCTCCTAGTGTTACCTGTCCAACATGGTACTAGACAGCTAGAATACTAACAACAGGGACTCAAAGGGTTAAGGCAAGGCAAGGCAATGCCTCGGGGCTAGAGCAGCCCAACAGGAAGTGCCCAGATGAGGAAGAGGAACATAAAAATCACAGAGGGAAGGAAGGAGGACACTTCTGCTTCCGTTCCTGCTTCTTTTCCCCCTTTCCTCCCTCCTCCTCTTCCTCATCTCGCCTTTTTCAATTGGGAATGGAGAGAGAGTTAATTGAAGGAGAAATGCTGGAGGAAAAGAGAGTGTCGGATAAGAGTGTTGGATAAGACGGAATTTCAGCTAAGTGAAGGTTGGATACACGAGACTCTACTGTACTGAGAGACCCTTAGGAAATGTTGAAGTGCAGGTATAGCCAAAAACAAACCTACCTAAATTTTTGCATTTTGTCTAGTGAAAACTAGAAAAGATACAGTCATGCTCACCAGGTCGTGATCTCCTCTGCTGTGTATTCTACTTGAGGAATTGGGTCACCACTGATAGAGGAAGACAGGTTTAGTTTAAAACAAGAGGAGGAGAAGGAGGTATACAAAAGCATAATGTTACTGATATTGCAGAACAAGTCTGTATTGCTTAACTAAGTTCAAATGTAAGACAACTCATTGTTCCCAAGGATTCTTGGTCCTCTAAGGATGCCTACCATAGATGTGGGAGAAATGTTAGTAGAGCATGCTTCTGGAACTTGGCCACACAGCCCAGAAAACTCACAGCAACCCAGTGATTCTGGCTATGAAAGCCTTCAACAACACATTTTCATGTATTTTTATTGGTGACTGCACAACAGCATTGGGGAAAATGCAATTGTGGAAGGACAATTGCATTTCATGTTGCACAGTAGAAAACAGAAATAGAATCTATCTAATTTACATTCTCACATTGAAAAATGAGAATTAAATATATTAACATTGAAATGCAAGCCAAAAAAATTCTAACCCACACATTAGTTTTATAAATCTATTTCATACAGAGATCAAATGTATTATAAATATCACAAAGTATTATGCTCAACAATTAACTTATTTGGTTATTTCTCCATGTTCAAGAAATGACTGTAATGGCTGTATGGAATGGGCAACTGTGCAGTTTAGTAAACATGATGGAAAAGTGGGAAGGAGATGAATCAATAGAGAGCAATGGGTGAAAAACAGAACAAAGAGGAAAATGAAGTGGATGTCTTAGCCAGTAACACTAGGCAGTATAACAAGTCTTACTGCTTATAATGGAAGGCAATTTCTGCTATCATTTTCCTTCGTTGCCGATACACTTGGTCAGAGAATCCCTTCAAGGAAAGAACATAACAAGAATATTGTTTCATATTTTGGCATTAAATAGTGTTAATAATCCTAATAGACAACCATTGTTATGGGTTGTCCAAGATAAGCAAGGATAACATTCCCTGACAACTACTTTTTGCTAGAAAAGCAACTATTGCTTCCTTTCTTGAGTCTATTCCAGGAAGTAATAATACATTTAAAATTGCAGGTGCTCCTCATGCAAATACCCATGTGCACATCCTAAAGGAAAGGATTAAAGTGCACTCTAATTATAATTACAATCTAATCGTCACAAAACAGTGAAAGGTGGGGCAATGATTAATGCATTGGACTTTTGTAAGAGTTGTGCAGGTTTGTGTCTGTGGTTCACCATGAAATTCATTTAGATTAATAATCACCATTTGATTATTGCCTATTCTATGGGGTTATTATGGGTACAGGATCTTGGAATACACATATAGTTAGAATACACATATATGGAATGCTAGAGCACAATATAGTGAATAATCTGAATTTTAATTACACTGATGTAATTCATACTGAAGTGTTAATATTGTCATACAATTACATTATCTTTGACATCTCTTATAGTGTGCCATCATAGTAGTTTTCATTTTTATCACCGTCTGCAAGCCTTTTGTAATAATAATGGGTCTTACCTATATATTCAGAATCAAGCTATCATAAAATAATTTGGATTTCAATAGGGATCCTGAAATCGCACATGGCCTCTGGACCCCAGTTTTGTGACTCCTGAAGCCCTTCATTGGTTCCCTAAAGTCCCCAACCCCAACATTTTTAAAGACACAGGAACACAATTTCCAATCAATTTTGACACCCCCCCCCCCAAGCCATGCAGACAGACCCCAAATGTGTGAAAACACACTAAAACACACTAAAACTACAACTCCAAAAAGCACTCCATAACCCCATACTATCACCAAATACTTCCGTTTTCCTCTGAAATCCCTCTCGAAATTGTGGCACAACAGCACTTCCAGTTATGTGGGCTTGCTGGGCACTCATACAATTGACTATTCCTGCTTAAAACTATATAGTAATATATTGCTAGTAAAAGCTTCTTGGCTACTTTTAGAAATTAAGCTGAGCTTGGAGAGAGCAGGACAACTTGAGGATGATAACAAAAGAGTTTCTGCTAATAAAAATGTCATGGGACTTTAATCCTGTAAGCCCTAGCTCCACTACATTACTGGTTTATTCAGAATAACAGCAAATCCAAGCTTGCTGAAATAACTAAAATGGACTCAGAGAGAGAGAGAGAGAGTATTGAGAGGAAGAGAAATTGTGAAAAGCAGAGTTATTCACTCACTGGATGATCCAGATCCAAATCAGGATCAAACTTGGTGACCAAATGGTGACATCTATCTAGCTCAGAGATTTTTCTTGGAAACCAGTGAACTAAATGGAAGAAAGAGGTAGTTGAATGAGAATTAGAAATAACTTTGTCAACACATACATGATATAGTGATTGTATCCTATGCAAGTTTTAGTGTGATCAAGAAGCAAGGACTACAGAATGCTTGTCTAACTACTTCTTTGGCACCCTGTGTAACATTTCCTATGGTAAAACGCATACAAACCAAATTTACCTGCTGCCAGTACCTTTGAGAAATACATACCTAATCGTATGCCACTCTGCCTTCATTATAAAGAAAGACAAATGGAAAATCTTTGTATGAAAGGTTCATAACATTATAGAAAAATTATTATGAGGTAAGCATCAGGTATCTGAATCAGGAGTAAATCTAGGAGGTGTGGACACCCTTCATCATTGTGGGGTGATCCTATTTTGTCTTGAGATACCAGATCAAACAGGAGCTAATCGGGGCTTTCATCATTTATTTCACAATGTGTCAACTGAGCATGCAATGGCCCATTAGAATATGTTTGATGTTCTCCTAGCAGAGAGGCAGAGCGGCAAAAAACCCCCAAAACAATAGTTAGCACCAAACTGCCTATATCTTGAATGCCTGGCTTTGGAGGGTGTTTGCACCCGGGTGACATTGTGATCTTAGAAGCACAGAAAACTGTTTATATTAATCAAACCATTGGTTCTTCTAAGCTAATATCGGCCACTCTGATATAAGACTTCAGAAACGAGATAAGAGTCAATGTGTCCACGGATAGTTGCTTTGCTTGACTTTGAAAACTTCCTCCCCCATTTTATGTCACTAGGGGATGCAAGTAGGACCCCATCTTTTGCTCCCAAAATGTGAAGTCCAATTGGTTCCCCTCCCCCACGACCCCATGGAAGTTATTCATTTTGAAAAAAGCCTTCCATGAGCCAGGCACATCAAATAGCCTGTTGTACCCCCAGGTGACATGATTGGCCATTTGAGGTGAAAAAGTTGCAGTGGGTCATGGTGTATGTCTTTCCAAAAGGAAAAAAACTAGCAAGGGATGGAGGAAAGAGGGAGAAAGGGCAACAATAAAGAAAAGGAGAAGGAAGAAGAAAATATCTTGATTTTAAGGTACAAGATTCTTACTCTTGTCTTCTTTTGTACTCCTTACATCTTCAGTGACCCGTTTCAGAGAGCTGATGAGAGTGCCCAGGTCTGAGCTATGGAGTTCACATCGCACAAAGTATTCCAGATCAAGGTTCCCCTCACGCAGTTTCTTGCTGGGTCTTGTTTCTAAGTGATGTATTTTGGCCTCAAACGTCTTGAGAAACAGACACACAGAGACACATTGAGAAGCCATCACTCAGAATAAAGCAACAAAAGACCTCAGCTGAAATTGAATTAAACACTGCCTGTGGAAAAATCTAACACTTTCAATAAAGAGGTTATTTACAAGACAAGGTTTATTCTAAGCTTGTGTTTCTTATTGCACATGAAGCCAGAAAATTAAGGCGACGTCTAATCCCAATCCTTCCAGTACTGTTGTTGTTTTGCATGACCATGCAATTATTTTAAAATGTGTGTCCTTTGTTTAATCCCTGTTTTGTGTATTTTAATATGTATTTTATAGAAATACACTTTAATAATATGTATCATTTGTAGAAATACATTTTAATATGTGTATTTGTTGTATTTTTTACAATGTTTATGTATTTTAATTATTCTGTATCCTAACTTGATCCACGAGGAGAGGTGGGTAGGAAATAAAATTTATTATTTGAAACACAACAAGATGAGTCCACAGTAAACAAGATCACTCTGCTGGCTGTTGTATTGGATCACACATTGGATACTTCCCAAGTGTCTAGGACTGTGTGATGTATCAGCGAATAATGTGTGCAGATCCCAGTAAGATGGCCTTTTGCAGCTAGCAGATGGTAATTTTGTCAGTGCCGATTGTGTTTAAGTGCAGACCAAGGTTTTTAGGCACTGCACCCAGTGTGCCGATCACCACTGGGACCATTTTTACTGACTTGTGCCAGAGTCTTTGCAGTTCGATCTTTAAATCCTCATATCATGTTAGCTTTTCCAGTTGTTTCTCTTCAATCCTGCTGTTGCCTGGGATTGCAACATCGACAATCCATACTTTGTTTTTTAACATGATCTTGAAGTCAGGAATATTATGCTCCAGAACTCTGTCAGTCTGAATTTGGAAGTCCTAGAGTAGTTTGATGTGTATATTTTCTGTAACTTTTTTCAGGCTTGTGATTCCAGCATTATTATTATTATTATTCATGGAAAGAGAGAGAGAGCTTTACCAAGACATTGAACCTCATCACATTAGATTTCAGCTCCGTCTTAGTACGTTTCTAGGACAGAGCCCTGCTGGAAGTAGCCCTATGTCATGATGGGCTCCTAGGACGGAGCCCAGAAAACATGGGAGGCTTCCCATGTTCTCATTAGTTAGAACAGGGCCAGTTCAGGGGGAAGTGGAGTAGTGCTGCTTTCCCCCATGTGATGGGGGAAACAGCAATGTGGATGATGCAGGGGATGTGACAATAGTTTCCCTCACTGCTCTATTGATTCACCACACTACCTGGCAAATCCCTCCACTATCACCTGGTTTGAGGCCCTCAATGTGATATACAGGGATACCTCCATGAATACCTGAATCCATGGATAATTAAAGAATATATTTTGAATATAGATGGTCTGGAAAAAATACCATGAAATTGCATTGAAGAGCTTAGAGCGGCCCACAAATACTTCAGTGGGGGAGTATTATTTTGGAGCATGGGTAAATAAACCCTGGGTATTGAATCTGTGGATAAGTGCTCATACTGGGTGTCTTTTGCAGGAGGCACTATTAGACAGTTCTTGGATCCACTAAGGCCTTGCTGGTTCCACTAAGGTTTTCATTTCATTATTGACTATTTCTCAAAAAGGATTGGTTAACTCTAGTAAAAAAAAATATTGGTGGCGTCCCAGAGCTTTATCTTCTCTGCTTTTAAAAAAAGTGCTGTGTTTCTATTTCTGAAAGGGTTAATCTAGCTTCCGTTTAGAGATTGAGTATGGAAAAAGGCTGCAATAGATGGACCAAAAGAGGACAGAAGGCAATGTCATGAACAAATTCAATTTAGCACCCTGTTTTCTAATGCATCCCTAGAACGTTGACCCTCCACGACAATCAATACCTTAGCATTAATCTGACAGATCTGATTGCATTACCTTTGCTTGAGTTGTATGTAATGTAAAACAGGAGAGTGAAACCAGCCTCCCCACAGCCCATTTCATCATGAGGTAAATGTCATTACATCCGTCTGTTTTCATATCTTGTACCTGCAGTGCCGGAGGGATCAGGGAAATGAATCTTTCATGGTGGATGCCAGGCATGCATTGGTGTTTGCTTTCCTTAAACACTCTTCAGAATAAACCAAGAAAGATTTTTTAACTCTTGTAAATTTCACGGAGAGGTTTTAAATACGGTCTGGAGTGAGTGGTCAGCATCCTTTTTTCTCACAGATCCACCAGTGTATCTCTTTTGTAGAGGCTTATTATTAAAATGACTGCAAGGTAAGACTCACTCCCTGACTGCAGAGGCACAGTGTTGGGAAGCATTAGGGGGTCTGTGAGAACAAATCACTTTTGATTCTTGCTACCTGTATCTTGTCTGGGTTTTTTTTTTAAAGTTTTCACAATGTGAACTACAACTATTCCATCAGATCTAATAGTAAGGGTTTTTTTCTGTGTCAGGAGTGACTTGAGAAACTTCAAATCGCTTCTAGTGTGAGAAAATTGCCCATCTGCAAGGACATTGCCCAAAGGACACCAGGATGTTTTTGATGTTTTACCATCCCCGTGGAAGGCTTCTCTCATGTCCCCACATGGGGAGCTAGAGCTGACAGGAGGAGCTCATCCGTGCTCTCCTCAGATTCAAACCTGTGACCTGTCGGTCTTCAGTCCTGCCAGCACAAGTGTTTAACCCACTGCACCACCGAGGGCTCCATAATAATAAGGTGAATATTTATGTCTGGGGAAGCCAACCCTCATTCAAAATTATTCAGGATCAGGGGGACTTCAGAATTCATTTGAGTTGTTTGTAATTTTATGTAAGGGACACCATTTTAATATCCCATTTTGGGCATCCACAGAGCCCACCATGCTAGAGAACAGCAATATTATTCTACTTAAACTGCCAAAGTTTCATTTCATGGAATCCTTGGATTGGCAATTTAGGAAGACGCATTTAGAATTCTCAGCCAGAGAATTGTAGCACCTCATCAACTTATAATTCCATAAGATGGAACCCAGGTAGTTAAAGTGGAGTAATAACACTATAATTCTTTAGTGAGAATGGGCTGATGGTCTTCAGGTTTATGTCAGGCATCTAGAAACATGTGAACCACTAGGCTTCCTCCTTTCGTGATAAAGTGTTCCATGGGTTTTAGCATAAAAGGCAACATCACTTGCTCACCTCAAACACTTTAAGTGCTCTGGATGGCAGGGAAGTCTTTGCTCCTTTGAGTGTGAATATCAGGTTTAACATGGCCATCCCATCCTTCTCTTCAAAGACAATTGTTTCAGTGGGTTCAGCCATTTCAGAGGCAGATGCTGCCGCAGCTGCCGCTGCAGCAGCAGCGGCAGCCTCTCTCTCCTTTCTGGCATCTTCAATGAGGCTCTGCCGTCTCCCAATGAACTGCGGGGAATGAGAGAAAGCATACAAGGCGGGAGGAAGCTAATTGTCATTTCACAACAGCCAAAGTAAACAGTCTTCATCTCTTTCCACATCTAAGAGTCAACAAAGGACAAACTAAGAAAAAACTTTGTAAAAACCACCATACTCAGTAACCATAAACTAGAGAAGCATACATTCATATATTAATCAACTATGTTCAGTCTGAGAGTTCTTGAACAAGTCTAATCACTGTTGGAATAAGATTACTTATATCCTGTGTCCTATCGCTAATGGCTAGATTACTGTAATGAAATGTCCATGGGGCTATTCCTGGAGATTGGCACTATAATTTGGCAGAAGATATAGCAGAAGGCACAAGAGACTGAACCATGGTAGGTAAAACCTGGAGCACATTTCTATGGAACAATTGCTTAACCTTCGGCACTGCTAGCCTTTCTTGTTGTATTGATATATTTGTGCTTCTTTGACTGAGTTTAACATTTTAGTCAATAATGCAAGACAACTATTAAGCTGCCATCTTTTGTGGTTTCAACTGGATCACTGGTAAAGTATAATGCACAACAATTCCAAATTGAAATGGACAGTGCTGGTTAATCCTCTGCCATTCCACTTTTTCAGTTGCTTTAAAAATATCCCAGTTTTTCTCTCCATCACCCACTTTTTGTCCCTAATTTACTGCAGCCACTATCTACTGAGTTCAAGGTGCATAAGTAATTTGCACTCCATTGACTTGAGCAGTAGGGAGTGGACAGAAGACTGTAGTATCTTGCCCTTCCCAGTAGGTTCAGGCAAAACAAGCTGCTGCAGCCACTCCTGGGTTGTGAGTGCTTCTTCTTTGGTAACATTTGCCATTCTAATCATGTTTTGGTATTGCTTGGCAACATATGTCCCAGTTGTCATCTGTGAAGTGTTGGAGGATAAAGTAGAAAACATACTTTGTTTATGAAAAGTCATGGGTATCTGGATATTTCCAGGTCAGTCTCAGTGTCAAGAACTAGATGGGCCGGTTGTCCAACCCAGTGTAAGGCATGATAGAAAATGATGTGCAAAATATAAATGTTAGAAAAAAGAACAAACAAGAGAACCCAAACAAACATTTAGGAAATACTACATGTTTAAATGTATGTTTTAATTTGTAATGAGCTACCTTAGATCATGTACAGAGAGAAAAATGAGATTTAAAATAAAATAAAGTTAAATAAAAATGTGATGCAATTTTAGAAAAATGGATTTTGCACATTGTTGTAAGAGAACACGGATTATCTTTTGCATTTTACAAAACTTTGCCATTAGATGCATCTTTTATTTGCACTATTCCCAGCGGACTTCAGGGATGCCATTGTCAGCACCCTTTTCACAAGGGGAGGAAGAACAGACCAGTGCTATTAGGACTAAGAATGTGAGAAGTGGAGTGAGAACAAAGGCTAACATAATGAAATGATAACATTTGCAAATAGGTGTATTACATTTAAGGGTGTTTACTTTCTGGTGAATGTGCTTGGGATCCATATATCGGGGGGGGGGGGGCAGCTTGATCTGTTTGTGACCGCTTGTATATTTGTATTTGAGCATTTTTATTTAAACCTTATTATTGTAAACTGCCTGGGGAGCTTAAATAAAACAAAGCAATATATCCTCCCAGTGCTGATCTTTTCCCTAAGAATACCACTGTAAATGCTCTGTCACATCAGTCCAGTGTGTTGCAGGGAGAAAAATCCTGAGTCCAAACATTTTCAGCCACTGTGGGCATCACACAGCAAGTCTAAAACTCAATGCTCGGCACATGGAGGATAATCCACCGATGGGATTCACAAGGTTGTAGTTTGAAAAGGAATTGATATCTTTTGGCTTTGGGGGCATACCTGAAAAGAAGCCCATTTTGGTAGGTAAGTTCAGACCTTTTCATTTGATTTTCTTTTGTGAGTTGTTGGAAAGAGCTAACATGATGAGAGGCAGATAATGTGTTTAAAATACTGTTAGTTGCCTGCATGTTTCTTGGTTATTTTTTCCCACTGACTGTTTTGGTCACTGCATGGCTTTTCAAAGCATAGAAAATATATAAGTCTGATATCAGTAGATTAAGGGTGGGCATGCCTTAATGCAAACAACATCTCTTGTCTATTTGAATATACCTCCAGAAGTCTGAAACATTATTTCTCAATTTCCAGCCAAATTATCTATTAAGCATGCTGTTAATAGCATGATCATTATTTGAGATTTTTGGTCTTTACTATTGAATCATACTTTCAATGTTTCATTAATTAATTAATTAATTAAACAAGCCAACATACCTATTAACAAATTGTCATGCTTTGCTGATATTAGCCAGATGTACATTCACTTAAACCTGCTGCATTTACCACATATATTTCTAAAAAAATTTCCACAGTCCTTTGAGAAGAGACTATTTAATTCCCAAACAAGAATGAAAGGAAAGCCTTTTCATAATGTTCTGTACTGTCTCAACAACATCATCATCTTTCTTTATCATTATGTTCCCACTTGTAGCGTTCTGGAGTTTTTTCCCCCTTAACAATGAGATGTTTTAGTTCCTCAAACAAAGAATGTAGACAAATGTAGATATGAAATGTAGTTCTTCGGGATATTGCCATTTGAATGTTAACCCATGTCCCCAGATTACAAGAAGTCATATTCAAAGACACAGGAGTGTTTGTCTGGAATATCAGTATGCAAAGGCATCATGTAGCACCTTAGAGACGGAGAGAATAATGTTGGTAGCATGAACTTTTCTGGAGCTAAGTTTACTTCTTCAGATGGTAAGTGAAATATAGCCCATAATGCTGTCTTAATTATTTTTTTAAAAAACCAAATTTAGTATTCTTTGCATCTTATCTGAGATCCTACACTTAGCAGGTAGAGTATAATAATCCCCTTACACATTCCTGTGACCTCCTTCCTGCCACCCCTTAAAGGAGGTGATGATGACATCTTCTGAAGCTGGGGGGGGGGGGATTCTGATTATGAACCCCTGATGTTGTTGTTTGCTTTCAAGTCATTTCAGACTTTTGGCAACCCTATCACAGGGTTTTCTGGGGCTAAGAGTGTGTGATTTGACCAGGGTCACACAACAAGTTTTCATGGCCGAGTGGGGATTTGAACCCTTGTCTCCAGAATCATAGTGTACTCCATCCAAAAACAAACAGATGCATATGTAAGCCATACTTGGTTGTGTGTATGTCACAAACAAAATGCTGCCCATTGGCAGGCCCAATGTAAACAGAGTTGGTTGTAATACAACAAATGAGGTGGGGGATACCCTTGACTCATAATTTGCAAAATGAAATTCTAATTATTAAGGAGATTGGAAATTTCATTTCATCATAACAAAATTTAGCTTTCAGCATACGTAATTCATGAGAAGGTGGATAAGTGTCAAAATATAGCCATGTCAGCAAGCAAAGGAAGTTTCACAGGTTATGGCATCCGACTGTGTGAATGCTCACAAATAACTCAAATGTAGCCTTCCGTAAGATGCACTTAGAATGGCACACCAACAACCCTGCAGCATTTTTTTCCTATTTCCTGGCAACACCATGCCATTTTGTAAATGAGTTTCCAAATTCTCAGTGGAAACTGGGAGGTTGTAGATAGCCAACACAAATCATATTAAGGGAATAAAAGAATAAGCATAAAGATTAATAAATCCTTTTTTTAAGTTTTCTGTTTCTGACAGGAAAAAATATTTAATAGCAAACACTGTGGAAGAGATAGTGATGAAGTGAAACATCACCTGTGACTGAAAATGTAGGTAGTGGCTGCTAGGTTTACCTGAGGATTGCCTTCACGTTGTTTCTGACTTATGGGAAGGCTAAAAGTGTGAGACTTGCTCAAGGTCACCCAGTGGGTGTTCATGGCCAAGCAGGGATGTGAACCCTGTTTTCCAGGGTCAGAATCCAATGATCAAGCCTATTTCTTACTATTTTCCCAATATTACTACATGTCTGCCAGTTTTGAAGTGGGTTCTCTGGTGTTAAACCATTTTGCAGTTGTATAACTGTAGAGCCTACAAACTTTCACATGCCTTCATGAGCACATTTTCATGAGCATGCTCTTGTGTCTGCATTTTCATTATTATCTGAAGACATGATAGATAGTTTTGTGAGGCAATTCACATAAAATCAGCATCAATATCACTTGTTGGAAATCAGCATCAATATCACTTGTTATGGCACCTAATGTCTAAAACATTAGGTGCTACAAACTAGAAAGGCCAGAAGCTGGCTGCATTTGATTTTCAACTTTTTTCTTATAGGTCATGCCATTAGGGGACTACAGACCTTTACAGGTTATTGCTCACTACTACATTTCTAAGTCTGTTTCTCACTGCAAGTGAAATAATATTTGCATTTGAAAAGACAAATACACAGAGGTTAAACCTTTGTTTCTAGAGTTGCAGCAGCAATTTAATGAGATAAATTTCAGCATGAAAACTGTGATTCACCATTTCATTTTGCAACGCTCCCAGCATCCCATCAGGTAGGAGATATTCCTCACTTCAGTTTAACACTAGAAATTTCTTGCACTAAATGACAGCTACTCTTAAAAATACCACTTTGATGGGAGAAGAACATTGCCATGTAGTTGTCAATAATGAAACATGACTGCCATGTCATGATCTTTTTCTGGTTTGGAGTGGGTGATGGAAGTAACATTATTTTTGTGGACTACTATTCCAGAATTTCCCCAAGAGTTGGCTAGCAGTTTCTGGGAACAAAAAATAATCTCAATGAAAGGCAAATGCTCACAAAGTCGCAAAATTTAGCACTTTTAACAGTGTGGCAAGGGATTCTGAATGGGTCCATTTACCTAATCCCATGCTGGAATAGAGTGGACATACATTTTGAAATTAATAGGTTATTAGAGGTTACTTTTACATACATGTTTTTAATCTAGATCGTGATGCCTCTCACAGGCCTCAACTGAGGTCCATTTTAATGTGCACAGAGAAGCACAGGTTCACTCCTCAATGGGTAATTTCATTGAATTTGAGAGTTTATGTTTGAGACCATATTAAACCAGAAAAAAATATGTTGACTTCCACCTCCCTCAAAATGCCTAGCCATTTCACAACACTGTTGTAAAGATAACCATTAACTATATTATTTAAATTCCTTAGAGAAAAATCAAAGATATGTAAATGAACTGATAATTTGTTTAAATTTATTTGACCACTTGCTGTAACTCTAGACACCTGTCCTCAACTATCTCTTTTTTCCTTAATAGAAACAGGAAAAAATTAAGAAAAATCCTTTAAAATACATAGCAATGGTTAAAACATGGCAAAAAGGAGAGGGAATAAGGCACAGATAAATAGAAATCTCCCTTCTGCCTAAATTTGAACTGAGGGCCAAACTGCATGTGAAATCATCTTATTTAAAATTAAACATAATAAAATTATTGCAATTGCTCACCTGCTTACTCTTGCAAAAATTATTGGAAGATTTAAAAATGGAAGAGCACTGTTAGTTTTTAAATACAGGTCCTGTTTGATTTCTTATAAAAATGTTGCTTCGATGTAATAGAAAAGTGTTTTTCACTGGTGTGATGCAAGATGATGACAAATGTGTATGAATTGTGGTTGCATGCATGTAGGGATCTGCTTCCATTGACCATAGCTTCCTGGAAACATGCATTGGTGTGCCCTTATGTAGGAGCAACATCTGTTGCCACCAATGGGGCAGATTGGATAATCATCTTCTTAGAAGGTATTTCCCCATGCGAAAGCAGGAGTACTGTGCCTTGTGTTTACCTAAGGGTAAAATCCCCAGGGACGTATTTTACCCAACATCTATGTAAAAAGGGTATTAGAATCAAATGCTTTCATGGACAGAATCACTGGGTTGTTGTAAGTTTTCCGTTGTGAGAATTAGGATCGTCAATTCATTTTATTGGGGTTATGTAGAAAAAAGTTCTACATAACCGGCCATTTATTGGCAATGGAAGGAGATCCTTCATATATTACACAACACCCAAACAGCTGTTATGCAGTCAATACAATAGAACTGGGACTTTTTAGGAGACTTTTGTTGATCCATTATAGAAAGAGCCCTGCCACCCAAAACCTATCATCTAATCTCCAAACTACATGATGTATTGTGGTTGGTAGTGGTTGTGTTGCCTTTGTAGTGAAATAGCAGCTGTATAGGGTGCTCAGCATTAGTACCATAACATTTAGGAAGGGGCATTAACACCCCCCCCCCACATACACACATACACACACACATATCACAATACAGATAGACCTCATGGGCCTTCCAGTCCAACCTACTGCCAAGAAGCAGGAAAATTGCATTCAAATCACCCCCGACATATGGCCATTCAGACTCTGTTTAAAAGCCTTCAAAGAAGGAGACTCCACCAAACTCCAAAGTAGAGAGTTCCACTGCTGAACGGCTCTCACAGTTAGGAAATTATTTCTAATGTTCAGGTGAAATCTCTTTTCCTGTAGTTTGAAGCCATTGTTCTGTGTCCTAGTCTCCAGGGCAACAGAAAGGCTGTTATTAACATCAACATCAGCTTCCCTGTTAAACTAAACTCAGATATAACAATGTCATGGTGAGAAAAATGAACAAACCACAGTACGACATAATATCAGTTAACCATTATCACATAGATTCAATGAAAAAAGGGAAATGTAAGAAATGTTCATTAACTGGCATGGGGCAAAGTTCTTGCTTTAATCCTAGGAGTTAAAAGAGCCATTTTATTGGGAAAGGATAATTGTCATTCAACTGTAATGGAAAGGTTTTGCCACTCCTTCGGCACTGCAATTTCAGTCTTTGTTTCTTCGTGCAGCCATTTATTGGCAAAAACAACAACCAGAGGAATATTATTTACCTTATTTCATAATTTGATCCTTTGCTTCTAGATTTCATGCTACTTGATGGAATTGTTCATCTGCCTTCCCCTTGAATTTTCCGTGAATGTTTAAGAGTAAACAGCCTATGTCCTCAACCTCAAAAGATTAATTTACCTAGAGACTAATACATCACTTGATTGCTGTATACTTGAGACTAGCAATCATGTGGGTCAACTAAATCAGCTGAAAATCATTGCATGTGATATGTTTTGTCTTTGCCTCTAGATCAAATAACTATTCAGATGTTTAGCAATGGTCAAGTTACAAAAAGTGCATGTCTACACTACCCCATAGTGATATCTATGGGAAATAGAGAAATGAACCATTGCACACTATCACATTTGCTAAATCAAAAGGTTTGTGGTAATGAGAACCATAAACCATGCACTCCCAAATAGGCTGATAAAGTCTGTGAGACTTCAACTCAGTCTGGTTTGGAAATTGAACTGAGATATAAGAATGTCAAAGTACAGTTGGAGAAATGACTGGACCATACTAAAGCATAGTAACAGCATGTATGTCTGCTAGTCCCCACATTGCCAGATGGATTCAATTTAAAATAAATTAAAATGACAACATATCAGGTTTCTATTAACTAGTATAAGACAAAGCCTCGATTTAATGCTAGGAATAAAAAATCACTTGAATAGTTTAGATAGTGACACTAGTAAAAAAAAATTCCCCTCACACCACCCTCTGCCATTTGGATCTAACTCTTCTCAAGACACTAACATTTAATTAATCATATTTGATCATATTTTTTAACATCTAATTTCTGCATTTGCAGGTGTCCCTTTTCTCTTTTTCTCTCCGTGGCATTATCTCTATGTATGAATGATAAGTACCACTTTAAAATAACTTTTAACAACTAGTTTTGTCCAGTCCTTGAGATCTCCCTTAAATTGAAATGCTAAAGTTATAAATCTTTATCACCCATCCATGAGCTGTCAGTACAAACTGTGATATGGCTGGAGCTGCCTAGACTAAAAAGTGCAAGAGGCTTTCCCCTGGTTTCTTACCATGATGGCTTCTGCTTGCTTGGAGTCCATCTCAGATACCGCCCGCCGGAAACCTTTGGCTGAAGCACTGGAAGAGTTTGAGGTTGGCATTTTGGCTGGTGCCCTGGCTCAGCTCTCAGCTTTGCTTTCTCTTCTCTTCCTGGGCTTTTATAGGCCAGGTTTGACGTCAAAGACCCTTTCTGATCCCCCTCTTCCCACCTCCCTCCCTTCAGCCTGAGGGAGAGAAAAAGGCAGGAGGGAGGAGATGCAGAGGAAAGAAGTGCTTGTGTCCCATTAAATCTAATTGCTGCTAAGATTGCAGGCATCCAGCTCCTACAAAAACCATTGCCGGTTCTTCTCCTGTATCCCCAAAGTTTTTGCTAGATGAAAGACTACTCTCATATTTTATTACAGTTCCCTGTTTATGGGGCAAGATGAATATTCTTTCAAACTCTACTGGAAGTAAATAAGGGAATCAACACACTGTCAGACAACAACAGTCAAAAGGGGGAATAGGTGGCATATCCTTTGAATGTATGGCTCTAGTTATGTAGTCTAAGGATAACAAAAGGGAATGTGGTAAGCTGTTGGATCTGCACCAAGGCCCCTTCCACACAGCTGAATAAAATCCCACATTATCTGCTTTGACCTGGAATATATGACAGTATGGACTCAGATAACTCCATTGAAAGCAGGTATTGTGGGATTTTCTGCCTTGATATTCTGGGTTAAATGGATGTATGGAAGGGCCCTTAGAATGAATGTAAAGAATGAATGGGAGATATAGGTCAACTGGGCTATTAATGTGGCAAATGGTGCATTCGATTGCAATACTGGCCCAGTGGTGTGCTACTTTGGATCCCCCACACCTATTTGTGCTTTGGAGCCCCCATACCTACTTAAAAAAAGAGGAATGAAATAGCACCATGCCCTTGCTTGTAGTTAGAGAACCAAAGACGAATCCCTATCCAGTGAAACATTGGGGCTTGTCCCAATTCAATGTGTACTCCATTGTATTTCCTGATATACATATCTATCAGTCTGTGTGAATAACTTCCTCCTTTGCTCATTAGGCTTTTGCAAATGGTTCCTCTGGTTTCTTTCCACTGGTTTTTGTTTCTTCTTGCTGCTGGGACCAAAAAAAAGTTTTCTATGGAAAAGTTACACAAGACAAATATTTTTCCCCTAATGTTCCATCCTTCTTTGGGTTTTACATAATAATAGCAAGGTTAGTAATAATTCAGAAGACTTTCATTTTTGTATTCTTTATTTAAAGATTCACTTGACACCTTTCACTCAACAATTTTCACTGTTATGATATTGGCAACCCATACACACTTCGGGACAGCATGTCTGAAGTCTGGAGCCTACTCTACATGAATGGGCTCCCATGAAGTTCTCTGACACATTGAGAATCTACACATGTACTCCAAGCTCACAATTTCAGACTTTTCATCCCAATATAACGTTGGAAATGATACAATGGCAAGCCTTTGTGAGAATACCCTTCATATGACTGGGATCATCTCATTAATCAAGACCAAGGTGAAGATACAAAAAGAGGAAACAGCCATATAACTTTTAAGTAACTTTTACTATACTGTTATCTTATTTGTATTCTAGAATGTTGGAAGAGCAATTGCTTTACTTCCATAACAATAAAAAGTCTTGTAGCTCCTGAAGGATATAGGATTTTTATTTGGCATAAACTTTTACAGTTTGCAGACTGCTTCATTAGATGAGAATCTTTCTCAAGAGAGTCAGTATCTCCACAACTTAAAATACCTGTATTGTGACCACCATAGATGAAACACATCTACCAATGTTTTTATTCCAGCAAAAATGAAAGTAGATGTAGCCATGTTAGTTTCTCACATCACATGTCCCCATTATTAGAATGTATAATGACCGGAATAGATAAAAGGCTAGCTCACATGTTATATAGGTTGAAAGTCCAGACAATAGAAATGTAGTGAATGTTAATGTAACAAGTAGGTCTTCTTGTCCTTCACAGCCTTTCAGATATAAGAAGAACAGGCACTTTGTCTATCAGAGATAACAGGCAGCTCTGATATTTTTTTGCCTTTTTGGGGTCATTAATGCCCAAATGTGGCCTGTGATCCTGAAACTGTCCTAAACCTTTACATATACCAATTCTTCAAATTCTTTACCTTTTCCAAGGAATGTTTTATACACACAACCCTCAAACTCCTACAAAATGTAGTAGTTTTGTTTCCCAAACCTGCCCCTCCCCCCCCCACACACACAAAAGAAAATCCCAAATAACCCAAAACTTGAAGTGAAAGTGATGTCACACTTCCTGTTTGTATTTCAGCCAATTTTACTCTGATTTAAAGGACCTCTGGGGACTTTCAAGATATGTGATGTGACTGGGTAGTGGTGCAGCAAAACATCTGTGTTTTGTAGAACCTTGAGTAGGTTTTGATGAAAAATCAGTTTTGAAAATGTTATTTTAAATTGTATGGGGTCTGGTGGCTTTTGCATACTGTGAAAAATGACCCACTGTGGTTTTCCACTATTTGGTTAGATATTGCAGTGATGAATTACTTTCCTATCACATTTTTGTTCACCCTTAATGTTAACGTCAATGTGATTTGAGGATATCTGCCCAACTTAATATTTGGGGTTTTGTGTGAATAAAAATCAATGTAGAATAAATATTTGGGTTTTTGTGGTATAATCAAGCAGTTATTCTCTTAAGAGAGAAAGACAAGCCAGCAGGAAGAGTTGCAGGGGATTATACACAAAAGAGAACAATTCAGTCATAATAAGAACTTTGTTCTTCCAACATCTGAATGAAAAGTATTCTGTTTGGGTACTAGAGTATATGAATTAAGAGATGTGTTTGATGTGGTTGCAGAAGCAAGTGGAAATTAGAAAAGTACCCCGAGGGTTGGCTTAGCTAAACTGATTAAAAAAGGAAACAAACAATTCAAACTGTGATCAGACAAAGGACCAAAGATGATAAAAAGAACAGAGTTAGAAATGGCAGCAATCCTTTGGATACCATCTGAGCAGTGTGTTAAAGAGAGGAGGTGGGGTGGATCAGACAGAATTGTATGACAGTGGTGACTTCTATGTTGGTGGGATGAGAAATCCAACCTGGGTCTTTGTTTGAAAGATCTATCAGTGGTGCCAAGTCTATTTTGGGCCTAGGATTTAACAGCTTGAATGGCTGTTTTAAAAGCAAGGATTCACTGCCACAGGCAAAGCAGAAAAAGTGACTGAAGGACAGAGAGAAGCCAAAGGAAAGGTTGACCAAGGAGGTTAAGAGAGAGGGAAGGACAGCATGTGCTGGGAGAAAACTTTCAGTCTCCCAGCTCTTTCTAACTCTGTCTTTCTCAGTCACAGAGTTGCTTGACAGAAACACCTGAGGAAGGAATAGCCTGGCCTTATTTCACCTGTAACTCCACCACAACCCCCACCCATCCCCCCAAATGACAATGGAGCTCATTGCACCGGTCATAAAGGCTATGGTCTCACCAACAGAGGCCACTGAAGCAAAGTCCATCCCTTGAACCTTGTGCAGTATATGTCCAGTATCCTCCCTTTAGAACTTCTGTGATACAGTGCAAAATAAAATATCACAGGACCTTCCAAGATAATAAATAATTTAAACTATGGCATCTTAAATGCCTTCACTGGCCTTAAGTTTGGATGTTTTTTTTATTTAACAATGCTGGAATACAAAGAAAACACACATTGTAAAGTTATAGCATTAGTTCCTTTCTACTTGTGTTCATGTGATATACTTCTTCTTATAGGATGATTACCCCCTTCTCACAGCAGATGGATTGCCTGCTGTTCAACACGTACAGTCTGGCAAGTTCAGAAATGTAGGCTTCAACAGGGAGAACATCCCTTGCACCTCAGTGAGGTGAAAAGCACAGCAGATTTGTGTAGTGGCCCTGAGATTTGAGGATCCTCCCCCATGTCTTTTTTAAGGAGCCAGTTTCTATTAGTTTCATCATCTACTAATCATCCAGCTAAAGCTTTGGTTTACACATCACTTCATTTTTTTCTCACAGTATTCTATAACTACTAATGTTTTTCTGAAAGAAGAACTTGGTTTGTGGATGGCATGCATTGGTGAAAATTGTCCAGTGACAAGATGGTGGCAGGAAAACTATCATGTTCGCTGTTTTGTTTATTCAACCTACATAGTGTTTATGAAATTGAATGGGATCAACACACTGAGAATATAAATGGTTCCTGGTCTCTGAACCCAGAGCTTTTGGCTACAGCTTCTTGACATTCAAACTCTAAAGCCCTAGATGATAAGAGTAATTTGCTGTAGAAAAATCTCACAGATTTGATAGAAAACATGGTTGAAATATTTCTATCCACTTGACAGATGAATGCTTTTGGCAGAAGTAAATAAAAGACTGCAAATAAAAAACATAAGCATTGTTATTATAAAGCAAAATGTATCTGGTCTTAAAGTTGCATGGCAATCTATCGTCATAGCTTTAAAAAAAATCATTGGAGGCACTATACTGGCTAGCGAAAGCACCTAGAACAGGGTCACAATCTCTAGGTAGAAAGATGCAAATTTAAATAGAAAACAATATGTGGCAATATCTTGAGACCAGATTTCTTGTACACTAGAGCCAATATAGATTTGACCGGAAGACTGCAATAAAAAAGAGGCAAAACTGGGAAGTTAGCCAAGTAGAAGGAAATTTGCAGGACTCTGGACAGTTCCCAGGCAACCACTAAATGCTAGACTTGGTTGATTAAAAAAATGGTTCAAAACTCATTTCAGATGTAGGGGGTGCTGGTGGTTCGATTTGGCATTGAATTCTGACTCCCCCCCCCTCCCAAAAAAATCCATAACTTTCCGAAACTTAAGAATAGCGTTGTTAATGGCAGACCCACACATGTGCAGTTGGAAAAAAACAGCACTGGCACTGGGGAAACTTCAGGGGCTCTTCCACTCCTGACCGAGGGGCTCTTACACTCCAGGCCTGCCTCAGCTGTCAATGTGGAGGAGGAAAAGGAGGAGGAGGTGATCCCACCCCCCTACCCCCACCCACCACCCACCACACACACAAGCAGAAAGGCTTAAAGGCTCACAGGCAACGAGCCTGCTACCAGCCGTTCTCCCCTATTGTTCCCTTCCCAAACACTGTTGTTCCCTTCCCAAGCAGTGCAAGCACCTTTCCCACCCAAGCTCCCTTCATGTTTACTTCCCTGGCTTGCAATGAGGCATGTGCAGCCCTTTTTAAAGTGCAATGGCTGCCATGCCAAAAACCCACCCCTCCCCACATGTTCTCCCCTCATTGGCTGGAGGCAAGCATGCAGGCTGCTGCTTGCCTCCAAACACTGAGTCATTTCCAACTCACTTCATGAGTCAGAATAAAGATGGCGACAGTGGCTTTGGAAGGGCAAGGATACTTCCGGTTTCAGGGGGAAAAAATCAAAATTGCTTCAAAAAGGTTATTAATCCAAATTTAATCCGAATTACAAGAGTTCCAACTGGATCTAATCATGCCTACTAAATACTTCCAGGGCAGAGCTGGGCCTATGTGTTGCCTTTTGTAGAGCAAGAATTGTGTGACTCTCCAGAGGATGTTGAGCTGCAATTCCCATCAGCCCTACTACCATAGTTAGTAGTGAGGAATGATGAGTGGTTGCTGTCTCTAGGGCCATAGCTCCCCTTGCCTGGTGTGGAACCTCAAGTTCCTTTTTGACACTGCGCTCTCAATATGGCATTCAAAATGAAAATGTCTCAGAGTTTGATGTGAGCCCAGCATTCCTTCAGTTGACTATAATCTCATGACAGGTCTGCTGTCTTGTGCTGGTATAAGAGTTAGTCCTAGAGTATCTGAAAAATGGGTTAGGAATTATGGACGCAATATTCAAATCAAGCAGAGATGTGGTCAAAGAGGCTGAAGTTTACATTGTATTATAATCTTAAAGACATTTTTAAAATAAAATTGTATCTTATTAGTATATGACAGTTGCCTAGAATGTATAAGGGAACGTCATATGTGTGTTGGAAATGTCAACAGAACAAAGGGACTTGTGAAAAAGACAAAAAGTTCTGTGTTCTGATATTCTGAAGGTGCATTTACATTGTAGAATTAATGCACATTGACACCATTTTAAATGTCATGGATCAATACTAAACCATGAAAGTTGTAGTTTCACAAGAGCTACAGCCTTCTCAGCTAAATAGTATTGGTGCCTCATCAAACTACAAATCTCATCATTCCACAGCATTAAGCCATTGAAATTAAAGTGCTGTCAAACTGAACCAATTTGACAGTGTAAATGCATCCAATTTCAGAACATATTAAAGACTAACACAACTCAAACTGGAATTGTGTATTCTGGAACTTATGAAGTAACAACTGGAGGAGAGCCACAGAAGACTTCTTTAATACATGATTATGGAAGCAAAATTGTTGTATGCTCAGAATTGGAAGAATATATTAATAACTATGGAAGGAGAATGGTTACTAATAATGAGCTAGCAGAAATGAATAAACTAATAATTTTGATTAGAGAAAAATCAGTAACATTTTTTTAAAGATTGGAAACCTTTTAAGGACTATTTGAAAATACAATAAAATGATTTGATAATAGTTGCCTAAGAAAACTATTACAATATATGGTAGCTATCAGAAATAGATAAAATTGTTTATAGAAAATGGAACAGTATATTTATTATGGCATATGATAATAGATTATGAAAAGAGAAGTTGGACGTTACCATATTTTATCTTTTTCTGTTCACTTCTTTTCTCCCTTCCATCTTTTGTTTGCTCTTTCATTTTAGTTCATACTTTGGTGTGAATGTTTATTAATATTGTTAAACAGCCCTGAGGCTGTATGCGGTCATACATTGTCCATCCTTGCCCACTCCTTGCACTTTTTTCATACAGGTGAAGATCCTTTTGTTTTGGCAAGTTTTTGGGAGCTGGTTGCTCATGGTGAAAATGTGCTGTATTATTTATTTGTTTTGTTTTTAATTATCATCCTCTGAACTACCTTTCATCCCACTGCTAGTTTATTATATGGATCTTTAACTTTTGTATTATGAGAATTCTTTTAGCTGTATCCTTTTAATCTTTTAAAGGGCAGCTTTACACAGGCACATAATGCAGCTCCAACAGTTATGAAAAATACTGTTTTGGAATTGTATTATGGCTACACAGGGTTGCTGCCAACTGCCTCGGAGAAAGGACAATGGCTCCACAGCCCAGCCCTAATGAAATCGGTTCAACATGACTGGGAATGGGACTAAATTCCACCCCTATCCTCAAGACCCCATTTTCCCTCTTCAAAAAAAACCCCAAACAAACAGAAAATAACCACTTACTGGAGCTCTATCTTCTGTACTTCATGGTTTGTCCCATTTGACTGTGAAAGGTAGCTTGGGAGGAGGGAGCATGCTTACCTCCTTCCAAGTTTCTGGGTCCAGTCACATGGTAGCAAGCCAGAAAGCAGAGACCATGGAGTCCTGCTAGGTATTGGTACATTTTCTGCTTTGTTTTTCTTTTTGTGGGGGAGGAGTCCTCGCGGCCTGTCTGAACCCAGAGAGCATGCAATTATTGTGTACCAGGGTTCTGCCCAGTAATGCAGACAGAGTTTAACCAAAACAGCATCCTGATTGTGCTAGCACATAATTTATTGAAAGCAATAACTTAAACACATAGTCTCTTCAAGATCCGATGACAAACATAAAGATAGCTCACAGCTAATGTCATAAAGCAAAGTCCCAAGTCCAATGGCACAACCAAAGTTCCCAATATGGTGTTAAGTAATCCAGGCAAACTGATGTACATCATCCAGAAGCTCAAACTATCCAATCCAGAAGTCATGCCAAGAAGTTAGTCCACATCCAAACACAGGGTTTCAAGTAAACGAGCACATAGCCAAGTTCCAGGATTCATTAAAGCACAAAACAAGAATTTAGGTATTGGGCCTGAGCATCAGGATCCAGTCAATGGGAATCAGCCAGAATACACATCCCTTTGCATGACAGATACTATTCTCCAAAGAGCAGTTTCTTACAGAGTTCCTTTATGCCACTATTCACAGCTAAATCCCATTTCAGCAGGCTTTCCCAAATAATTTCCTCAGCCTGTGAATCAGTACTTGGAAGGGAAGGTTAACTTGACTTCCTACAAACAGGAGGGATATTAACCCCTGCCAAGCATTCCACAGCAGCTACATTAAAACCACCAAACTGTTGGTTATGACAGCAATAGCTGGGGAGACAGTAATATGGGATCTCACTTAGCAACCCAGCTTTCCCCACTTCCCCGACACAGATCCTTCATCAGGATCTGGACTTTCCCCTGTGTTTTTGTAAACCCGGAGTGGAGTTGCACTAAGTGGCTTACTGTGGGTTAACTTGCATCAGCCTGTGTTTAATGTGTGGATGTATGCATATTAATGTAACTCTACAATGCATTATATGGCAGCATAGAACTACCCTGAATCCCAGATTAGCAAAAAGGTGGGATAGTAGTAAAAATTAGTCTGAGGCTGTTGTTGTGCTGTTCCACAAAACTTTTGTAAAGGTTATGAACATGACTACTACTTTCTAGTCATGTCATTGGATAAAATCAAAACAGAATGACACCAGTGGTACATCTCTCATTTGCCAGAAGATTATCCTTTCTCCCTCGTTCTCTCTCTCTCCCCCCTCCCTTCATCTTTCCTTATCTCCCTTCTCTCCTCCTTCCTCCCTCACTTCTCTTTCCTATAATCTTGAATAATTATAGTCTGTCACTTGAAGCAATTATAGCACAGTTTGTCTTTCACGGTAAAACTGTGCCATTCCTATTTTATAGCTCCAATCAACAAAACCCAAAGCAATAGAGTTTAATAACCCATAATGACACTTCATGTTTTACCACCACTGGCAACCTTTCTCGGACTTGAGCAACAACAGGAAAGATAGAATTAAAATCCACATTGCTACACAAGCTTCACAGCCTTTCATTAAACTGAGACTGGGGTGCTTACTGCAACATGCAAACTACCTATGCCTCATTAAAGTCAATTGGCCTGTGACATCATCTGTGTTTTCCACTGCAAATAAACATAGGTTCTTTTGTTTAAACCTTTTTCTTTTAACCTATAAGTGGCCTCATGAGCTTTGTCAGTTTAATTGTATGAATGGGACCTTTTCACTCTTTCTCTTCCAAGCAGTTTTAGCTATAATACCTCCACCTCCCAGCTGCTTGTCTACCACATTTGTGTTGGGATAGTGATGGAGATAGACATAAAAGAGAGAGCAACATTCAGTATTCTGTGATAAGTATAGACTTAGAGACCAAATTTTCCTAAAGGCACCAGATCCTGTCTGAACTAAGCAGAGTCAGCCCTGGTGAGTATTTGGATGAGAGACTACCAAAAATAGCAGAGGCTGTAGGCTATATTTCAGAGGAAGGAGCTAGCAAAACCAATCCTGAGGATTTATTGCCTTAGAAAGCCTTATGAAATTCATGAGGTCGTCATAAATTGACAGGTAATGCACACACACATGCATAGACTTTGCATGCAGAAGCTCCCAGGTTTAATACCTTGTGTATCTAGTAGTTGTTGTTTAATTTGTTAACAAGTGATGGCAAAATCCTTCCTCTGGAGCAACTCTCAACTAAAGTGAGTCAGAATGGACAATGCAAGACTAAATTGACCAATAGACTGGATGTTTGCTTGCTTTTAAAACCATTCTATGAATTAATGTAACACATATTTTCAGTCAAGATATGGAAGTCTGCATGTTTAATTTTATGTATGTCTTATGTTTAATGATTTTAATTATTTTAAGTTCATAATTAATAGTAGTAATAAGTTATTATGATTTCTTTGTATAGTGTATGTTGGCATACAGTAAGTAAATAAACTTACAGATAGAAAACCTCAGAAGTATATTGTACAAAGTATATTGCAGAAAACTATTTTTTCCACATATGTGTGTTCTGCTTCACTATTCATAGCCCATCATTTCTCTTATTTATACTTCAGCTTTTTAATGAAGCTGGAACTCATCCATAACCACTGCTACTGAAAAGAGGCAAATGCTTAGCAAGTTGGAGAAAAGCGTGGGTGGGGAAGCGTGGGTGGGGTTGTAAGATTTGTTTTGTCCTGAGAGAAGTTCAGAACCCTGGACAGCTACAGGCCAGCTTGTTCAGAGGGGAGACCAGGAGAGCAACCTGCAATTCTGCACAGAGCACTGAGGCAGGAGGAACAAATTTTTTCAACAATTAAAAACTGTATTTTAGAACAGTACTGTATGGATCCCTTATCCACAGATTTAATATCCATGGTTTCACCCAAAAATATCTCCTTCCGAATCCTTCAGTGTGATTCCAAGGTATGCATCCATCCCGACTATAGTTTAAGTTAGATGGCCACCTCACAGACTTGCAGTTGTGGCGTGTTCGTGCACTGGCAACAAGTCAGTCTGGAGGGCCTTTGGAGTCCTTTCCAGTTCTGTGATGCTATAAAATTATGCAGTTGGCTGGATAACCTTTTGTAAACATTGTATCCTTATTTGTATTTAGAATAGATAAGAACTCATTTTCTTAATTCAAGTGTGTCCATGAAATCATCAAAACACAATTGACATGAACTTAGGACAAATTACCAATGTGCCAAACAGTTAATGTCGTTCCCAAATTGTGAAAAAATCATTCATCAAACAGGCACCTCAACAACTGTGCTGTGACAAGGAGACATTTATTTAATTGGTATGTTCTCCCCCTTACAAACACACACACACACACTTCAGCATCCCTGTCTGGATTCCTCTTTTCAGTACATCTTCTATCTTCTAATTTTTTAAAGATCAGGTTGTAATAAAAATCACAGGAGTCTGTTATTTATTTATTTATTTTTGAAATCTCCAAAGGGTTCTTTTCAATAACTATACAGAGTTTATGATTTGGAAATTGTCTAGTGAATTCAACCAGTGCCAGATTATTTGAAACCAAGGTCTGGGTTAAAAAAAATGGAGAGATAAAATTTACATTGTTACACTAGTTACAATTTACAAAGTGAAATTGGGGAAAACATTGGCTATTGCAAAAGGGTATATTTTGATATCCTCTGAGAGATTAGCATGGAAGTGTCTGAAGTCTAGCAGATCTTCAAGGGTTCAATCAAGAAAAACAAAGTTCAGGTTTGAGTACATCTGGCTCCTACCAAAGTGACAAAAAAGTGTCACTATGTTATAATGTGCTGGTGTTGACCTACAAAACCCTATATGGTTCCATCCCAGTTTACCTGTCTGAACGTATTTTCCTATTAACCGTCAAGAATGCTAAGATCGTCTGGAGAGGCCCTGCTCTAGGTCCCACTACCTTCGCAGGCACGTCTGGTGGGGATGAGGGACAGGGCCTTTTCTGTGGTAACCCCCTGGCTGTAGAATTCCCTCCCAAATGAAATTTGATCCACCCCCTCCCTCCTGACTTTTAGGAAGCGGGTGAAAATGTGACTGTGCAATGAGGCCTTCGCATATTGAAGGAGGAGATTGCGAAGTGACTAAAGTCGCTAACCACTTGATATGGACCAAATATATGGATTAAGTTGGACTTGATTTTACTTTGGCAAAAGGCTTTTTAAATGTATTTATTGTATTGTATTTTATTGTAAACTTTATTGTAAATTTATTATTTTTAGATTTTAAATGTTAGCATTGAATGCTTGCTGTTTGCCAGTCTGAGTCCCTCTTCGGAGGTGAGAAGGCCGGGGTATAAAAGTTTTAAAGAAATAAATAAATGTTCTGTATTTCCTTACACTTTGAAAAAAACAGCACATTTTGCTTTTATTAGTTGATACCAGAGAAGTGTGTGGGACAGATGATAGACAATGACCCATCCAGATAAGTCCTTCCTCAGTCCAGCTGAACTCCATGGGACCTTACATATGTGTAAGACAGTTTAAGGGTTGGACTATGATTCTGGGAGCCAGGGCTTGAATTCTCACTTGGCCCTGAAAACCCTGAAATAGATAGGGGGGGAGGAGGGGGAGAAGTGTTCCTTGCCCATAGATGTTCCTGGGCAGGTCACACATTCTCAGTCCAGAAAATCATGTGACATTTGCTTTAAGGTCGTCATAACTTGGAAACAATTTGAAGGCACACATCATCATCATCATCAACAACAACAACAACAATAGCACTAGCAGCAGCAATAACAACAACATGGTATTCCAGAATTCAAGACATGATGGTTCTACATTATGATTCCTGTTTCACTGCTGAAATAATTGCAATGAGAAAAGAATCTTGTGGGCAGAATTGAAGCACAGTACATTACAATAGGGTGAAATGTTGATTACCTCTTTATTGTTCAAATTATCACAAGGGGTAAGAACTGGCCTCTGGAGACATATATTCTTGGAGCCTAATCTTTCAAACTGGTGATCTTCCAGGGCAATGTTTCTTCACTCTTGAAATGTTATGGGAGCCTAGGAAAAGGAATGGGAAATTAAGTACCTCTATGATTTTGAAAACTATGCAGGGTCATTTCTGGTATGTACTTGGATGACCATTAAAGTGAACTATATATGCATGTTTCCTCTGAATCAATCTTGGCGAGGAAACCCTGATAGGATCACCATAATTAATAGTCAGCTTGGAGGCACATAACAAGAACAACACTGTATTTTTATCACTCCTAACTTATATATTCACACTTTCAGGGCATGGTCAATGTTTTTGTTGTTTTCCATGCTGCTCCTCTATTGGAAATTTCCATAATAATTTTGGGCAGGGATGAAGCTTTTAAAATTATGCAGCTGTGTATGAAAAGCAAAAGATAAACCATGAATAGATGTTTACAGCATACTGCTACACATACAATTAACCTTACCAGAACCAACAGGAACTAGCAGTAGCTGCAGGTGCAAATGAAAAATGGCAAGGCCAAAAGGGGCAAGGCCAATCTTTTCCCCAGTGTGAATTATCCATCTGTCTGCTACACATTTTTTGTTCTCTGTAATGTAAAATTATTTGAACAAAATTAACAAAGCCTTCAACAATACAATGAACAAATCTCTTCCCACACCCTTTCCATACTTTTTCCATTCCTGCTTTCTTTGGACAGCGATTTCAGGTGAGCTCAGAAAAATGAGCTGTCTATCCCAACTTTACTGGGACATTTTTGGTAGGCATCAGGCAGAAACTGCCCAGCCTTTCTTGATGCAAGAAAAATTCATTTCTGAACTCATAGATCTGAACTCATTGAAATGTCATCATTTCAAATAAAGATTTGTCATAGTTACGCATAACAATGAAAGGACATTACTGAGGTGATTTATTATTATCAATTGAATTGGATGTGGATGTAAACACCTTGACAGCAATAATCACTTGGTGGACCCAGACTTCTGTTCATTAAAAACATGAATTCCACAGGGGAGTACCAAAGACAAGGCTGGGAGGTGATGTCTTATTGAAGTTGAAGCAAGTTTATTTTCTGCTATTCCATAGACTACAGCATGGAGCAATGGATTCAAACAGCAGGAAAAGAGATTTCACCCTGATGGTGAGAGCTGTCTCAAAGTGTGATGGAGTTTCCTTCCCTGGAGGTTTTTAAAGAGAGTCTGGATGGTCATTTGTCAGGAGTGCAATAGATTCACATTTCACTGCCACTGTTTTTAAGTAGGGAAAGCAAAACAAGAACAGATAGGCTGATGACTACCCAGACAGGTTTGACTTTTGTGAATTTGATTATTCATGGATTTTATTAAAATGTTCTCTCTAGGAATCCCTAGGTCCTCCAGCAAATGCTTAAGCTTGTAGAAGAACCCACATTATAGGGTGGAATAGACATATTTCAATGAAAATAATAACATTGAACTCCAAATCCCTGCAGAATGAGTTATGCATGCATGCATGGCACATGTGGCTGCTAGTCCCAAGCCAGCACCAAATATGACCCTTGGCCTAAAACGGTTGGATACCCCTGAGATCATGCCTTCTGTTGGATTCCCATGTCTGACAGTGCTGCAATTTTCTTCCTGAAAGTAGCTTACATTGCCTCCATTGGCTCAGGTCACATTTGACACATTTTGTCATCTGTGATCGGTTCTTTGCATTTTGTGTTCTCCTCTTTCCTCCCTTTCTCCCCTTTGGGCATATGCAGTTTTGGGCCAAGGGAGGTCAAGAGGGACTACACAAGTGTCTTATGATAATTGCAGACTCTCAACTGCTCAGAGAAGCTAAATTCCTTCCTGACATTTTCAGTCTTAGGCTCCCACTGACTCAGCCGTTGCTGGTGATATTTAAACAAGGATTATCTTCTTTGTCAGTCTTTCTTTTCTTTAGGCTATAAAGGAAAGTAAGGGGGGGGGTTGTTTTAACACTTTCCTGTGATTTTCTCTTTACATTAGAGGCTTATCTGGCTGGTATCTCTTCACATCTCTAACTCCTTCAAGTATTGGATTTAGCTAAATGCCCTGTCATAAAGCCTGGTTCCCCAGGGCATGATAAGTTCATCAATGAAGATGTCATGATAATCCTGAAGGTAATTTTATACAATAATATATTGTATAAAATTACCTTCAGGATTATCATGACATCTAATTATTTATTTATGTGCATAAATAAATTTTATCTAGATTAGACCATCAGAAACCAAAGCTCAGCCCCCCAAATGAACAATTTTGGATTTTGGAGTATTTCAGATAAGGGATGCTGAACTCATTGTTTATTCATTCAGTCACTTCCAACTCTTCGTGACCTCATGGACCAGCCCATGCCAAAGCTCCCTGTCGACCATCACCTCCCCTAGCTCCTTCAGGGTCAAGCCAGTCACATTGAGGCTACCATCCATCCATCTTGCCCTTGGTTGGCCCCTTTCCTTTTTCCTCAATTTTCCCCAGAATAATTGTTTTCTCTAAGCTTTCCTGCTTTTTCATTATGTGGCCAAAGTACTTCATCTTTGCCTGTACTATCCTTCCCTCCAATGAGCAGTCGGGCTTTATTTCCTGAAGTATGGACTGGTTGGATCTTCTTGCGGTCGAAAGGCACTCTCAGAACTTTCCTCCAACACCGCAGTTTAAAAGCATCTATCTTCCTTCGCTCAGCCTTCCCTATGGTCCAGCTCTCACATCCGTAGGTTACTATGGAGAATACCATTGCTTTTACTATACAGATCTTCGTTGCCAGTGTGACGTCTCTACTCTTCACTATTTATTAAGATTGGTCATTGCTCTCCTCCCAAGAAGTAAATATCTTCTGATTTCCTGGCTGCAGTCTGCGTCTGCGGTAATCTTTGCACCTAGAAAAACAAAGTCTGTCACTGCCTCCACGTTTTCTCCCTCTATTTGCCAGTTATCAATCATTCTTGTTGCCATAATTTTGTTTTTTTTATGTTTAGCTGCAACCCAGCTTTTGCACTTTCTTCTTTCACCTTGATTAGAAGACTCCTCAGCTCCTCCTCACTTTCGGCCATCAAAGTGGTATCATCTGAATATCTAAGGTTGTTAATGGGCAAGATGGCGACTGCTGTGGAGCTCCCTTTGGGTGAGCTCCGGCATGACCTCTTTGGTTCCCTGGATTTATTAGGCCGATCCTGCTGCTCCCCCCTTGGGGAGAAGGCAGTCGATCGCCAGACTCAGGGGGTCACTTTTGGAGACCCACAGACACCGGAGAACGTAATCTGGCTGGGGAAAGCCTCGGGACTCTCAATGAGGACACCAAAAACACCCAGTAATGGCTGGGTCATTCGACCGTTACGGCCGGGCGCACGCTTCCTGAGGAGATTCGGTAGGAGATCGTTGGGCAAATGCCCTCCCTTACAACCCCGACGACCCCTTGAATGCAGAGCCCCCACAGCACGGGAATTAACCTCCCTGAGAGATGCGGCCCCCTACGGAGCAGCTCCCAAGGAGGCCACAACGGGAGGGCCAGGACCCTACCACCGACCAATTTGACCAAAGGCCTACGCCCCGGGACACCGCTTGCCGGGGCCTCGGAACTCCCTGGGGCCCCCCCGGACCAGCTGGGTCCTGGTCAACTCGACCCCGGCCTGTTTGCAGAGCTCATTGCAGAATACAACGAGCTCGCGGCCCAGATGGAGAAGTTTCGGAAGAGGTTTGGTGGCATACTGGAGCTGACGGGCATGCCTTGCCCCCAACTTCCCCGGATCCCTGTCCCGGGAGATATGCCTGGTGGTCCCCCCAAGCGGGTCGACCCCCACCATGAGCCTCAGTCAGACCTCCGCGGTGACCCAGACTTCGCCTGGGACCACTCATGGGACTTCCCCACTAGCTCCGTAGGCGGACTAACCCCGGCCGGGGAGCTGGTGGCAGCGCAGAGCCCAACTCCCAGGGACCAGGCCGACTCCGATTGCTAAGCCCAAGCCCCGACGGCCAGGATGAGTCGCTTACCGGCCCGGCTCACATCGAGGAAGCACCGGACGCCCTTGAGACCCACCAGCCGCATGCAGTGGACCTGCTAGATGATCTCGACATCTCGGCCGGCCTGGCGTTTTCTGACACTCCCGGGCCCGCCGGCGCCGCTACGTGAGGAGCTGGGGGAGTCAGCTGGAGATGGAGCGACCCAACATGGCGATCGGCCTTGAGGACGCTCCACTCCGCCATGTGCCAGACCCCGAGGAGGAAGCAGGACCCGGAGATGATCGCCTTCCGGAAGTCCCACCTCCGGAAGACAGCAACCCCTCTGCGAACCCTGGAAGTAAACCCTACACGGAAGTCCCGCCCTTGGAGGACTCCAACGACAACACAGTCCTGAACCGGAAGCAGCATGCCACCCATAGAAGGAGGCGGCGGCGCGGAGGGGAGGAAGCACCGAGCCGAGCGGGCTGCGGGCGGAGCTCCCCACCGAGAGGATCGCGCCCGTAGGCCCAGGTCCTCCGTCTGCCCACCGGATCGGTCGGAGGAGTGGAGAGGAGGCACCCAGCACCAAGGCTGGCTGGCCCAGGGATGCCCCCCCGGACCTTCCGACCAAGGACCTTTGTGGCTCCACCGGGTGAAGGCTGGCCCAGGCAGAAGTCGACACAGCCTCTGAGGACGTTTTCGACCAGGACTCTCTGGAGCGCCTGCCACAGGCAGTCGAAGCTCAAGGGTCTTGCCCATTTACCATAAAGGACTCTTGGCGGACGGGCTGGAGGCGGCGACGGGCTTCCACATGGGAGCCCGCGGGCCCCGTCCCCTTCTTGCGTCTGGACGTCAGCGATCCTGCTGAGGCCCCCTTGCCTGCCTTCTTTTGATGGTGGGATGGTGCCTTAGCTGGCCATCGTTGCCTGGACTTCATCCTGCTCCCCTCTTTCCTTCCCCACCCCTATCCTCCCTTTTTGTGTCGTGTCGTTTGTAGTTGTCATGATCCTGTAAGTCGCCCGGAGCACTTCCCGTGGAGGGCGACTAATAAATGATATAGTTATTATTATTATTATTATTATTATTAATGTTTCTTCCAGCAATTTTAACCCCAGCCTTGTATTCATCAAGCCCCGCACATTGCATGATGTGTTCTGCATACAAGTTGAATAGGTTGGGTGAGAGTATACAACCCTGCCATATGCCTTTCCCAATCCTAAACCAGTCTGTTGTTCCATGGTCAGTTTTTACTGTTGCTAATTGGTCATTATACAGATTCCTCAGGAGAGAGACAAGGTGATTTGGTATGCCCATACCACCAAGAACTTGCCACAATTTATTATGATCCACACAATCAAAGGCTTTAGAACAGTCAATAAAGCAGAAATAGATGTTTTTCTGACACTCCCTGCCTTTCTCCATTATCCAGTGGATATTGGCAATTTGGTCTCTCGTTCCTCTGCCTTTTCTAAACACAGCTTGTACATCTGGCAACTCTCTCTCTCCATGTATTGCTGGAGTCTTCCTTGCAGGATCTTGAGCATTACTTTATTGGCATGTGAAATAAGGGCCACTGTATGAAAGTTTGAGCATTCTTTGGCATTTCCCTTTTTTAGTATGGTGATATATGTTGATTTTTTCCAGTCTGATTGCCATTCTTGTGTTTTCCATATTTGCTGACACATGGTATGCATCACATTGACAGCATCATCTTTACTTTTTATCAAACCCTAACTCACAGAGTTCCATAGGATGCAACTGTGATTGTTGAGGTAGAATAAATGTCTGTACGCAAACGCTAGAAGCTTTCGAACAAAAATAGGGGAGTTGGAATGTTTGGCAAAAGAAAAAAAATATTGATATTATTGGCATAACAGAAACCTGGTGGACAGAGGAAAACAATTGGGACACAAAAAATCCAGGTTATAAACTGTACAGGAAAGACAGGAGAGGGAAAAATGGTGGCGGTGTGGCCTTGTACATAAATGAAGAGCTAGAATCTCATGAATTAGAATTTCAAGAAAATTCAAACTCACCTACAGAAACATTGTGGGTAAAAGTCCCAGGACAAAAAACTAATCTAGCATTAGGGATCTGCTATCGCCCTCCCAACCAAACTCCAGAGGCAGACTGCTATCTGGAAAATGAAATTAAACAGGCCTCAAAAAGCAATAAATTAGTCATAATGGGGGACTTCAACTATCCCCGAATAGATTGGCTAAATTCTTGTTCTACGCATGAAAGAGAGACAAGGTTCCTCGACATGCTAGCCGATTATTCCTTTGAGCAGATGGTCATGGAACCAACCAGGGGAAAGGGGATCCTGGACTTGGTGCTAACTAATAAACAAGATCTCGTTCAAGATGTCCTTGTAACTGAGCCCATAGGTACCAGTGACCACAACACAATAACCTTCAACTTAAGTTTGGATAGCAAACTGTCAGTGAAAACTAACACAGAGACCTTAAATTTTCACAAAGGGAATTTCACCAAAATGAGAAAAATAGTAAAGAACAAACTAAAAGGAACAGTAAAAAAAATCAAATCCCTCCAGAATGCTTGGAAACTGTTTAAAAATACTTTACAACAAGCTGAACTAAAATGCATTCCTAAAATAAGAAAGAGGCTGGGAAAGTCCAAGAGGACATCGGTATGGCTTACAAATGAAGTAAAAGATGTGATTGGAAAGAAGAAAAACTCATTTAAGAAATGGAAGGCTCTTCCTACTGAGGAGAACAGAAAGGAACACAAGCACTGGCAAACTAAATGCAAAGCAACCGTCAGGAAAGCCAAGAGAGATTTTGAGGCACATATAGCTAAGAACATTAAAAAAAAATTAGCAAAAACTTCTTTAAGTACATCAGAAGCAGAAACCCAACTAGAAAAGCAGTTGGGCCACTTGACTGAAAATGGTAAGAAAGGGACAATAAGTGAAGACAAGGAGATTGCTGAGCGGCTAAATGACTTCTTTGCCTCTGTTTTCACACAGGAGGACAGACAACATATGCCTGCAGCTGAGTCAGTTTTTTCAGGGAGGGAATTAAATGAATCAAACCAGATAGAGATAAACAAGGGAGATGTTCTCACATGCCTTACTAAACTAAATGTCAACAAATCACCAGGGCCAGATGGCATCCACCCCAGAGTTCTTAAGGAACTCAAGTGTGAAATTGCTGAAATTCTAGCCAAAATATATAACCTTTCTCTAAGATCAGGCACTGTACCCGAGGACTGGAGGGAGGCAAATGTAACTCCGATCTTCAAGAAAGGATTCAGGGGTGATCCAGGAAATTATAGGCCAGTTAGTCTAACCTCAGTTCCAGGCAAAGTGATGGAAACCATTATTAAAGAAAAATTACTAAGCACATAGAAGAACAGGCATTGCTGAAGGAAAATCAACATGGTTTCTGCAAAGGCAAATCATGTCTTACTAACTTGATAGAATTCTTTGAGGGTGTAAATAAACACAAAGATAAAGGGGACCCAGTCGATATTGTTTACCTTGACTTTCAAAAGGCTTTTGACAAAGTCCCTCACCAAAGGCTCTAAATAAGCTCTTCAGCCATGGAATCAGGGGACAGGTCTTGTCCTGGATTGGAACCTGGCTAAACTGTAGGAAACAAAGGGTGGTAATAAATGGACACTTCTCTGGATGGAAAAAGGTGAGAAGTGGCGTACCCCAAGGTTCAGTTTTAGGACCGTTACTTTTTAATTTATTCATAAATGATCTGGATGTAGAAGTAAATTGTGAGGTAGAAAAGTTTGCAGATGACACTAAACTGTTCAGGGTAGTTAAAAATGAAACTGACTGTAAAGAGCTCCAGAAAGATCTCTCGAAATTGAGTGAATGGGCAACAAAGTGGCAAATGCAGTTTAACCTAAACAAGTGTAAAGTCATGCACATCAGGGCAAAGAACCCCAAATACACTTATCAACTGATGGGATCAAAGCTTTCTGAGACAAACCAGGAAAGGGATCTTGGGGTTTTGGTGGACAGCTCAATGAAGATGTCAACCCAGTGCGCGGCAGCAGTGAAAAAGCAAATTCTATGCTTGGCATGATCAGGAAGGGAATCGAAAATAGGTCAGCAAATGTTGTATTGCCTCTCTACAAATCTATGGTGAGGCCACATCTGGAGTACTGTGTACAATTCTGGTCACCGCACCTCAAGAAGGATATAACGGAACTGGAAAAGGTACAAAGAAGGGCAACAAAACTGATCAAAGGGATGGAGCAGCTCCCTTATGAAATCAGGTTGCAACGCCTTGGTCTTTTCAGCCTTGAAAGACGGCGTTTAAGAGGTGACTTGATCGAAGTGTATAAAATCATGCATGGGATAGAAAAGGTGAATAAAGAAAAAATATTTTCTCTGTCACACAACCCTAGGACTAGGGGCACTCCCTGAAGCTCCAAGGTAGGAAAGTTAGGACTAATAAAGGGAAATATTTCTTCACCCAGAGGGTCATTGGGTTATGGAACTCACTTCCAGAGGAGGCTGTGACAGCTGTCAGCCTGGACAGCTTCAAGGCAGGATTAGACAGATTCATGGATACCAAGGGAATCAGTAGTTACTGAAATGGACATCCAAGTGCCACCTCTGTGTTGATGGAGGCAGGCAGGATTTTCCCCGGGTACTGGTTGTGGGGGGTCGGGAGCAGGTGAGGGTTTTGCCCTCCTTTCTGCTAGAGATCCCTGTGTACATCTGGTGGGCCACTGTGTGACACAGAATGCTGGACTAGATGGGCTGAGGCCAGATTCAGCATGGCTCTTCTTATGTTCTTATAGAGTGCTTCACTTGTGTAGTGTGAAAGGACTCCAGAAGACAGACTTAGTCAAGAGTAAAGAAGCAGCAGGATCATCAATGGATACCCAAGGCCAAAGCATTGCTGGAAAGTTAGACCTCAAAGTCCAAGATATTGGAAACCTCTCACCTTAAAGCCAGTGAGACAAAACTGGCAATTCCTAAGCTATCTCCAGCAACAGCAAAGGACATATTATTATGTTTACAGTCCCCAGAGTTTATGTATTCACATCACTCACATGATATTTTTAAGAGATGGGAGAGTACTAGCTTCCCCACAAAAGACATGTCCCTTTATGGGTTTCAACTGTGTGGGAAGGAATGGGGCTTGAAAGGCCATTATGGTAAAATAAAATTTCTGTTGAACTTCAGGATTTTCAAGGCATATTGCTCTTCACATGCTGCATTATTTATGCATTACTTCGAGCATGTGCTACTGGTTTTAACACTATCTTCATATGTCTAAGTCCAGTGCCACCTAGTGATTATGCTACAGAATGGCATCCCTTATTCCATCCAGACACAAGGATGCAGAGCCATCTAGTGACTAAACTGTCACAAAACTATCTGTGCAATATGAATTTCTGTCCCTTTTACATACAAAGGCTTTAATACCACTTTAACTGCAATGATTGCCTTCTGGGATTTGTACCTTCAGAAGAAACTGGAACTCTCTGGCAAAGTTTTCCAAATACCTTAAAAAACTACAGATCCATAGATTCTATATGATGGAACCATAGCAATGACAATGCTATTAAAATATTTATAATTAAATGCTATGAGACATTCCTTCAGAAGTTCTTTCAGCTTATACAAATAATAATTTTCTGCTGTCTCTCAATACCAATTCATATTAGAATCTGCACATCCATGTTTGCAAATAGAAAATAAAACATCACAGTCAAGGAAATCATTACCTAAAACAACCTGCATTTAAACCAGTTCTGATTACTTAAAAAGTCAATAGAGATATAACAACTGCATACCAACTGAGCAGAGTACATTCAATCCCACTCATTAGCTAAGAATGAAGTGCACAGCCAAGTAAATCAGTCTGGGTCAGGCACAAACTGACTAGTATTATGTTTATAGCAGGTCTGTTTTTTTTAATCCTTCAAAGGGCTGCCAGGGCATGAGGATTATATGAACCTAGTAAAAGGTTTAGTAGAATATTATTGTTCTCAATATTCTGCAAAAACATGGCAAATGTCACTTTCAGCCAAAACCCAAATATCACCAAAAAGTAATATAACTGGAAATGGAGAAGTGGGGATTACTTAGATGGCAAATAGGAGAGCTTCTAAAAACCCATGTAGGAAAAGGATATCACAAACCTTTTGGGGTAATCTGAGAAATAACTGAAGGAATGACAGGGGACCCCTTATTTGAATTATCTGTTGTGACAAAGACTTGCTGTACATTCTTCAATCGTTCACTTAGGGAAGCTTAGAAAACCATACTCACAGCTCAGAAATATTACTTTTTTGAAATCCAGCTTCTAAAATTTACCAGTAAACATGCTGGCTGGGGGAATTTGGGAACAATAGTCAAAATATGCTTTCACCCTCAAAATCTGAATATTTACTCTGAGGCAATAAAGTACTATATATATATATATATATATATATATATATATATATACACACACACACACACACACACACATTATGTGTATATATATATATATATATATATATATATATGTATATATTAAGCATGGTTTAGAACCCAAAAATAGGGAATCAAAAATCTAATGGGGGGGGGGGATTTTTTTGATTAGTAATAGAAAGACTTACAAAAAAAATTCCAAAAATTTCTAAAATGTAACGTAATTACTAACGAAATTTGTTAGTAGTTCGTATGCCAGCGCATGCGCATTCCAGATGGTTTTGGCCTACAACTCCCAGAAATCCTAACAGCTGGTAAATTGGCTGGAATTTCTGGGAGTTGTAGGCCAAAACTTGAATAAATCACACTGAATTCTAGATGGGACTCTCCAAATAGGAAGGAGGGAGGGAAGGAAGGAGGGAGGGAGGGGGGTATTCTATTCTTGGAAGCAGCAAAAAAAAGGAGGAGGAGCCCCCCCTTGCTCCTTGCTGCCTCTCTCTCACCCCGATCCTGAGGGAGCGAGGGCCCAAGTTTGCCCAGGCTGAGAGGAAAAGGAAGAGGCCTGAGGCTGTGAGGAATGGTGGGAGTTGAAGTCCAAAACACCTGGAGGGCTAGATCCTGTGAGAAACCAAACCTAATGTATAATAGAATGAATGCTAACTTATAGAGTAAGTGCCTAAATATTATAAGTAATCCAACTGGTCATATACCTACATTCCATGCACATGCAATAATACAGCAGTAATAACAATGGGTATAAGAAGAGGTAAAATTCAAACCGAAGTATTCTGACTGGTCCCTCCTCAAGTGGTGCAAATGGGCTCTTCTCTATGAGCCCGGGATTCTGCAGCAAGCAAATGCTGTGCCCGGGCTTTTGGCTTTTCCCGGGAAAGGCTGCCTCCTGGGCTCTTAGAGAAGAGCCGTTTGCACCGCTTGAGGAGGGACCACAGTCAGAATACTTCCGTTTGAATTTTACCTCTTCTTATACCCATTGTTATTACTGCTGTATTATTGCATGTGCATGGAATGTAGGTATATGACCAGTTGGATTACTTATACATGTTGTGTGCAACTACCCCAATACTCTTTGATGCTTTAGATCCTGGCAGGCATGAGGGGCAGGGAAGCCTGGAAAAATGTAAACAGAGAGGTTTACTCAGAAGTAAATCCACAAAGGAGGGCACATCATCCAAAGTGCCCTCCTTTGCGGATATACTCATGAGTAAACCTCTCTGTTTACTTCCTTGCAGATTTACTTCTGAGTAAACCTCTCTGTTTACATTTTTCCAGGCTTCCAGCCGAAAGAAGGAGCGAGTTTAGGGCTTGCCTTGCCATAATACTTATTGGCAAGGGAGGCGGGAGGGTGGTGAGAGAGAAGGAGGGTGCCCCCCCTTTACGACCTAATTGCGATACTTAAGAAAATCCTGGTCCCCGAAGTTCTATAAAGAAAGTCCACTTCCTGGTTGGCGTTCCAGATGCGGAAATACTCAAAAGTAGCATTTCTTACGAATTTCTTCCGAATCATTTAATTTTCATAACTTTTTTCTCATGCCTAGTATATATATATATATATATATATATATAGAGAGAGAGAGAGAGAGAGAGAGAGAGAGAGAGAGAGAGAGAGAAGTTTTGAAGGAAAGATACTGAGATTTTAGGTTTCATATGCAGTAGTGCATCTTGAACTGTTTATCCTGAGCTCTTACTTCTTCTCAACATGTATATAATCTACTACAATGTGCATACAGGATTTAGTTACCTTCCAAATACAAACAACTTAAGTTATATATTTCAACCTGAATCTTCTTATTGCTTGAAAAAGTGCGTGAATTATGGAAATAAAACTGTTTTTTATTTTTAAAAAATTTGAAGGTATTCTTTTAGGAATCACCACATACTGGAGATAGAAAGTGTTCACATTTCTTCCATAAAACCAATGCACATATATAGGTTACCTCTTTTCTAGAAACTACAACAACCTTATCCTTAAGCACTTCTACTGATCTCTTATTTTTTGTTTTAAGCCAATCATCTCCTCGGGTCCTTCTGTTAGGTCTGCGTCCTACTTCATTCATATCCACCTCAAGAATCTGTTTCTTCCTTTTACAAAACTATACTTTTTTATTTCTGAGGCCTATTCAGCACAAACAATGGTGAGAGACAATGAAACCAGCAGTTCAACCATATCTACAGGCTAAAATTTCCCACCATTACATAACATCCTACATGTCCCAGTCTTGACACAATGTATCTCAGTCCTGACTGTGTCCCATTTTTAAATCTGTGATGTTTCATGATTGCAAAATCCTCAGTTTATCTGTGTAGGGGACAAGGCATGGCCCACAGGGTGATCTAGTATACAACTCACATCCAGTGAAGGGCTGCAAATCTATGAAGTTATTTGGGTGAATAAAACAGAAGAAGGTTTTCAAACCAGCATTTGTTAATGGATGTTTAGAATGCAGGAGACTGACAACTGATGACAGTATACAATTACATTGTGCTCCCATTTGCTTTCTCCTTGGTAAAGTAAAGAGACCCTCCATTATAGAGCAACCGAGGTTTGTTTATTTCTAAAATTGGCTTAGTAATAGTCTTGCAGCATCTTCTGAGCACAAGAGCCTTATAAATGCTTAGTAAGATTACCTGTGACTTCAATATCACTTTGTGCCTCCAGCCTTTGATGGATTGTAACCTCCCATTTTATATTTCCAAAGGAAATCAAGAGATTCAAATGCATGAAGTGCCGTCTCCAATGTCTGTGAAGATAATGAACAGACAGAGGTGGATAAGCATGTACATAACACAAGAATGTCAGATTAATGATGGCACCAAGCGGGGAAAAAATCCAATTAAAAGTGGATGTGTACCAAGGAATTTCAGAAGAAAATCAAGCTGTACTACATCAATCGTAACAAAGAATGTGATTGTGTAAATTATTGAAAAATATGGATTACTCATAAAGAAATGATTGTAAATAAATGGGTGTATCACAACATTTGATTGTCCTGATGCGTAAACTGTATTTAGGAGAAGAATACTGAGAAATAGGTTGGTTTTCAATTGGCAAGGAAACTAAGCAAGGCTGCATTTAATCACCTATCAGTTTAACTTGTACATGGAACAACACACTCATTGTTGGCCACCTTGTTGGTTGTTAGCTGCCTTGAGCCCCCTCAGGGAGAAAGACAAGGTATAAATAAAATAAGCAAATAAATAAATAAAGCAGGATTAGACTAGGATGAAGAAGACATGTAAACTGGAGAAAGGAACACCAACAGTCTTAGATATGCAGATAACTCCATCTGCAGAAAATAGCAAAGATGTGGACTGATTAATGAAGAAAGTCAAGGAGGAAAGTGCAAACAACAGTTTACTGTTGAATATTAATAATCAAAATTAATGACTTCAAATTATTCATATAATTTAAAGCAAGTGAATGAAGACATCGAAAAAGTGAAAGATTTTTCATATCTTGGCTCATATTTTAATCAAAATAAAGATTACTGTAAAGAAAAACAGAAGAATTGGAAAGGCAACTATGGAGGACTAGAAAAGATTATTGCGTATAAAGATATATAACTGAATGTTAAAGTTAAGGTTTTCCATACCACTGTAAACAATCTGGTTCTGGAAAAGGGTTCTACAAATCCGATAGACTGCTAAAAATACAAATAAATGGTCTCAGAGAAAATCAAACTTGAACTCTCTCTAAAAGTCAAGATAACTAAATTGAGATTGTTATTCTTTGGACAAATCATGAGTAGACATAACTCACTCAAAAAGACACTTGGTAAGGTAGAAGGCAAAAAATAAGAAGTCTGCATTGCAGATGGATGTATTCAAATAAGGAAGCCATGGCCCTGAGTCTGCAAGATCTTAGCACAGCTATGGATAAGGTGAATTGGAGGTCTCTCATTCATGAGGTTCTTACCTTTAAAGCCCTAAACGGCTCAGGTCCAGACAATTTGACAAACCACACCTACCACTATAGACTGACTCAGACACTGCAGTCATCGGAGGAGGCCCTCTTTTTGGTTCAACCCCCATCCCAAGCACAGCTGGTGGGAATGAAAGGGTCCTTTTCATGGGTGCCCCCCCCACCTTTGGAACTCCCTTCCTAAGGCTCCCTGCTTTCAAGAAACAGCTTTGCTCACTGGCTTAGGAGGAGGAGGAGGAGGAGGAAGAGGAGTTAGTACTACTTCCATTATACCTCTGATTAATAGCTACCATCCATATTCATGCCCTGTTTGTACCACCAGCTCAATAAATATCTTGATATAAATAAATATTTATATTAAATAAATATCAATCTATTTGCCCCCAAGGAACTGGGAAATTGATGCTTGATGTTCAATGTTTGATGTTTTGTCTTACGTCTGATATAACAGGCTGCGGTTCTTATTGAATTTAAGTTGTTAAGTCATATTTTGTGTTTATATATTGGGATGCTAAATTTCATTACTATTGATGTATAATTGTTGTATTCATTGAATGTTTGCCATCCTGAGTCCCTCCGGGGAGATAGGGTGGAATATAAAGTATTATTATTATTATTACTATTATTAGTTGAAGTTGACTTGACATGGGTTAACGTCACAAACAGCAATAATATACACCCATCAGTATGGGATCAAGTTAGTTCCTGGGAAGGAATTCAGAAAGTGTAGCACCATGAATATTTATTTATTTATTTAAAAATTTTGTACCCTGACCTTCTCGCCTCCATGGAGGGACTCAGACCGGCTTACAGCAAAATTCAGTGCTATACAAATTTAAAACATTTTAAAGCAGCATATTAAAATTCATAAAAACAGAATATGGCTATTGGACATTGTTTTCTATAAAGCTTCTTCATGATGAGATGAACTATTATGTGTGTCACACATTCTGGGGGAAGATTCACAGGATAATTAATTCAGGTTGCATGATTGGGTGTCAGATCTGGGAATTCTGAGCTTGGAAGAAGCTCAGGTTTCCAGCCTGCCATGAGGTGGCTGACCTTTGTCCCAGTTCTCTGAGACCTTTGCCCTAGTTACTGAAGGACATGCTGAGTCAGTCTGGGAGTGATGTAACTTCCAGGTGCCTCCAGGGGAAGTGAGGTAACCTCTTCTGGACTTGGACATTGGACAATGAACTGGTAATGCTGACTCAGAGACTAATGAGGTCACATCCCTTGGGACTATGGGATTTGCTGATTCACCCGGATATGGTGCAACCCTGCCTGGACATTGCATGGGCAAGGGAGGGGATTTGGGTATAAAAGGTGTGTTTGGGTGGCGGGACGGTGCTTTAGCTTTACAAGTGCTGTACCTGCAATAAAATCGTGTTGGACCGTGCTTATATCTACGCGTGATCCTTACCGAAGTTGGAGCGTCATTACAGAAGCTAAAGCCCCATTCAACTATCCCAGCAATAGAGAGGTTGGCTTGGAAGGAAGAGGAGTATATTGATATGTGGAATATTGCTCCTGAAGAGGTCCGGAGAACCATGGATTGGGAATGGACAACCATTGACCAAGTGGGGTTCCCGGACGAGTCCAGGGAAGTGACGGCGTGTGGCGCGTCAGCCCAGAGGGATGAGCTCCGAGAAGCGGAGAGATTGTGGGACGCTCAGGTGAGCGCTTTGAGAGAAATGAGGCAGCGAGGCCCCATTCAGGCGGGTGTCCGGATGGCCGGAGGAACCAGAGAAGCTGTGCTGAAAGAAGGGCCAGCTCAGGTGGATCCAGTGGAGTGCAGGACCAGAGAAGCTGAGGGGAAGAGTGCCCCAGCTCAGGTGGACCTGGCGGAGTGTGGTAGTGAGACCACGGAACCTGAACCGCTGTCGGAGTTGGCGGTGATGAGGTGTAGAATGGATGCGATGGAGCATACCATGAGAAGGATGTCCCAGGCTATGCCCAGGAGAGAGCCAAGGGATTCAGCGTGGAGTGCCCCAGGAGGTGGAGACTTCACTTTTTATTCGTGGATGGATGGCGAACCATCAGCAGCTGGACGTCCTAGATCTCCCATGGGAGTGTGGGCGGATGGTGGTCATCTGGCGTCAGAGGAAGTGAATCCAGTCCCGGTGAGCCGGCCCCTGCAATCGGCAGGGATGCGAAGGGGAGTCTCAAAGATGGAGGCTCCTCAGGGGAGGAGAGTGCAATCTCAAGAGTTTGGAGGACGATTGAAGAAAGAACCTCTGAGGGTGGAATTTGAAGGGGAAGCTTGCAAGGTGGCTTTCTTTATTGCGGCAGTGAGAGATCATATGGAGGACTACGGTCACCTTTACCCCAGTGATGGTAGCAGAGTTCGAGCTATTGGAGGAGTGTTTAAAGGAAGGGCCGCTGAATGGTATGTGCAGTGCCATGACCGGAGAGATCCATGTTTAACATCGGTCTGGGCCTTCTTGCAAGCTATTAGAAACCGTTTTCGTGATCCTCTGGAGAGGATAAAAGCGAAGGAAGCGCTGCGAAGTTTATCCCAGGGATCCCGTTCGGTCACTGAATATGCAGAGGAATTTATGGGATTGGCCGGAAAAGTTGCAGAATGGTCCCAGGAAACATTGCTTGAACTATTTAAAGATGGCCTGCGGAAGGAGATTTTAGAGTGGTGTCTGCATCGCGGAGATCCAGGTGACGTTGATGGGTGGATCCAGTTGGCCGGCAGCGTGGAGGGGATCTTAGCCCAAGTGCAGCGACGACGGTTCCAGTCGACGAGATCCAGGGTGTCGGGATGCGGTTTTGCTGAGGGCCGCTTCCGGGGAGGAGAGTTTCGTCGTGGTGGCAGTGATAGCAGGGCCAGCGTTATGAAGAAACCAGTGATGGGACGTGGCCTTTGTTTCATCTGTTCCCAGCCGGGCCATTTTGCGTCCCAGTGCCGGCAGAAGACGGTGCAGGATCCTATCCGTTCGGATCCATCTAAAGTAGCAGCTGCTAGGGCGGCTTTTGTGGACAATACTGATGTGAAAAGTGTTGGGGTGAGTCCCCCAAGTGTACAATGCACCCTGGGTTTATTTAAAGGGAAGGAAATTATTGAGAAAAAAGCATTGGTTGACTGTGGGTGTTCGGAGAATATCATGTCCCCTAAGTTAGTAGATGATTTGGGGGGGGGCATGAAAACTTTGGATACCTCTGTTAATTTTACTCAGTTAGACGGGTCATCTATTAAGGGTGGGCCGTTTTCTTTGGGCACTAAAGATTTAAAAGGTCGGGTGGGACCTTGGGAGGGGGTCTTGATTTTGTAGTGGCCCCATTAAAGGACATGAGGTGGTATTAGGACTACCTTGGTTAGAGCAAGTCAATCCCAAAATTGATTGGAAGTCTGGGAAGGTGCAATGTGAGCCAAATGTGGGGAAAGGGGTTTTGGACGAGGTACAGGGGGTGCCTGTAGAATATTGGGATTATGCAGATTGGGATTATGCAGATGTCTTCCCCCTTTCCGAAATGTACAGTGTAGTATAGAGGTAAAAGAGGGAGCTATCCTGCCTAAACCGAAAATATATGCCATGACTGTGCAGGAGAAGGTGGCTCTGCGAGAGCAGATTGATGGGTATTTAGCGAAGGGGTTTATTCAAAGGTCTGAATCTCCTATTGCAGCACCAGTTCTGTTTCGGGAGAAAAAAGATGGGAGGTTGAGATTATGCATCGATTATCGGGGGTTGAACGCCATTAGCACTACGAATTGTTATCCCTTGCCCTTAATTAAGGACTTATTGGGCCAGCTAGGGGGCTGTAGATTTTTCACCAAATTGGACTTGATAGATGCGTTCCATATGGTGCGGGTGAAAAAAAGTGATCAATGGAAGACTGCTTTCTCTTGCCCTCTCGGGCTGTACGAATGGACCGTGATGCCATTCGGTTTGGCCGAGCTCCCGGTATTTTCATGCAGCTTATAAATGAGGTGCTGCACCCCTTTTATATAGGGGAGTTTTTGTGTATTGGACGATATAGTGATTGTGACGCGTACTAGAGAAGAGCATGTTTAGTTGGTTCGAGAGGTGTTAGAGAGGTTAAGACAGGCTAGTTTGTATGTGAAGTTAAGTAAGTGTGAGTTTGGGAAGAGTCAGATTGATTTTTTGGGGTATCGGATTAGTGAGAATGGAGTGGCCATGGATCCGGCTAAAGTAGAGGATGTGTTGAGCTGGGAGGCTCCGCAAACCCGGAGGCAATTGCAGGCGTTCTTGGGACTGGCGAATTTTTATCGTACCTTTATACCTGGGTTCTCAGCTATAACTCTCCCACTCACAGAGTTGTTAAAAACTAAGGGAAGGGGAGTCAAGGAAGACCAAGTCCCCGGGAGCGAAATTAAGTTGGACTAAGGAGTGTCAAGAGGCGTTTGATAGATTAAAGAGAGCTTTTACTCAAGGTCCTTTGCTAGTGCATCCAGATGTGGATAAGCCTTTTGTGGTACAATGTGATGCTTCCGCTTGGGCATATGGAGGGGCGCTGATGCAGAAGGATGAACAGGGAAATTTGAGACCATGTGCATATTTCTCGAAGAAGTTTGGGGAGCTGGAAAGGAAGTGGCCTGTTTGGGGGAAAGAGGCTTTTGCTGTGAGGTGTGCTTTGCAAACGTGGCGTCAGTTTCTGGAGGGGCGGCTTTTCCTTTTGTGGTGTTAACAGATCACCAGAACCTCCAGTATTTGAAGAACCCTCAGAAGCTATCTCCCAAATTGGTGAGATGGGCTCAGTACTTTGCCCGGTTTAACTTTTCATTACAGCACATAAAGGGGAGTGAGAATGTAGTGGCGGATGCATTGTCTCGATATCCTGATGTAGGGGAGAATTGTTTGGAGAAAGCGGAGGAGGTGTTTACAAGAGAGCATTGGGGATTAGCAGTGCAGACGAGGTCTCAGGTAAAGAGATGAAAGAGGAGGAAGGAGTGGTTGATGAGTGGTGTTTAGAGTTACAGAAGGGTTACGAAGGTGATGCGTGGTTGCAAGATCATAGGGGTGAATGCAAGATGTTGAATGGTTTATGGGTTATGGGGAATAAGGTGTATGTTCCTCGAGGTGTGCGGAGGAAGGTTTTTGCAGCTTAATCACGATCATAAGTCTGCTGGTCATTGGGGAGTGACGAAAATGCTTTTGGCTATAAAGAAACGGTATTGGTGGCCAGGAATGAGAGCGGAGGTGAAGGAGTATGTGGAGCGTTGTGAGGATTGTGCTAGAAATAAGGATCCTGCTGCTAGACCTCGAGGGTTGATCCAAGTGGTGGCCTCCCCAGTGCGGCCGTGGACGCATGTCAGTACAGATTTCGTGGGGGAGTTGCCATCTAGTAGGGGATACAGATTTATTTGGACGGTGCTGGATTTATTTTCAAAACAGGCCCATTTTATCCCTTTGAAAGGGTTACCATCAGCAGAGAGGTTGGCTGAGTTATATGTACAGCATGTGTATCGGTTGCACGGATGCCCAGAACAGGTTCTCAGCGATCGAGGGGTTCAGTTTACTGCCCGGTTTTGGGAGAGGTTTTTAGAAGTGCTGGGAGCTCAAAGAAAACTTACGACCGCTTATCATCCTTGCTGCAATGGGGGCGTGGAAGAGCGCAAAAATCACTAGGAGGATATTTGCGGATATTTAGTAATCAGGAGCAGGATAACTGGTCAGACTTATTGCCTTTTGCTGAAATGGCGTATAATAGCTCTGTGCATTCTTCTACGGGAAAGTCCCCTTTCGAGATAGTTTATAGCCAGGATGTGGCCCCTTTGCCCCAATTATTGGAGTTTGGTGGGGAGGAGAAGAGTGAGTGGAGGATGCGAGCACAGGACGATTGGAGGGAAGTAACCGAAGCTTTGGGAAAGGCGCAACGGGCGTACAAGCTATTTGGGGATCGGCGGAGACAGGAAGGGGAGGAGTATGTAGAGGGTGATTTGGTATGGTTATCCACACAGAATTTAAAGTTGGGGAGCCCGTCTAAAAAGTTAAGCCCGAAGTATATTGGACCTTTCAGAGTGGAAAAGGCAGCCAATAAAGTCTCTTATACCCTCCTATTGCCGAAGAGTTTAGGCAAGGTTCATCCCACATTTCACTGTAGTTTGTTGAAAAGATATATGGGACCCCTTCCACCCAAAGACTGAATGGTGTTTTGTTTCTACACGTGGGGGGAGGACAGTGAAATCTGGAGAAGGACGTGTCACACATTCTGGGGAAGATTCACAGGATAATTAATTCATGCATGATTGGGTGTCAGATCTGGGAAATCTGAGCTTGGAAGAAGCTCAGGTTTCCAGCCTGCCATGAGGTGGCTGACCTTTGTCCCAGTTCTCTGAGACCTTTGCCCTAGTTACTGAAGGACATGCTGAGTCAGTCTGGGAGTGATGTAACTTCCAGGTGCCTCCAGGGGAAGTGAGGTAACCTCTTCTGGACTTGGACATTGGACAATGAACTGTTAATGCTGACTCAGAGACTAATGAGGTCACATCCCTTGGGACTATGGGATTTGCTGATTCACCCGGATATGGTGCAACCCTGCCTGGACATTGCATGGGCAAGGGAGGGGGTTTGGGTATAAAAGGTGTGTTTGGGTGGCGGGACGGTGCTTTAGCTTTACAAGTGCTGTACCTGCAATAAAATCGTGTTGGACCGTGCTTATATCTACGCGTGATCCTTACCGAAGTTGGAGCGTCATTACAATTGGGATTCTTTCCTGAGCTCTGCCACAAAAAAGAGAGATTTAGCACAACATTCACAAAAACAAGAATTGAGAGAATTGTTCAATCTACTTTTAATTGTCAAGATAAACACTCCTCAGTTTAAGGGCCAATAAAAAATATTGCTGTTTGAGAAAGGACAGCAAATTATGCACATAGAAGTATGTCCGCACACACCCTTGTCAAGGTGCATTACATCCCTGAATATGCATAGCACTGGGCTAGAATAAACTTTTTACTTCAGATCAGGAGGCATAACAGGCATAATTCATAGTACTCTGCCATCTGCCTGGTCCTGCCATGAGGATGAAGGTTCCTCAGACCCAAAGAATTCTTAAGGTTCTCCAGGTACTGCTTAGAAGAAAATCCTGCCTGAAGTCCTGGAGAGCTGCTATAAATCTTCATTGACAACATTGGCTAAAGGTGTTGTCGAAGGCTTTCATGGCTGGAATCACTGGGTTGCTATGAGTTTTCCGGACTGTTTGGAGAGAATGCTTCTGGAATGTGGCCATACAGCCCGGAAAACACACAGCAACCCAATGAATAAATGGTATAACACAATATAATCTAGGCTCATATCTTCTCACTAGATATAAGGTGCAGTATATTTTATGGGAAATGTGTCGTCGTCCCCCGGAAACAATATTGCAATTCTTATTAATGCAAAACTAATTGTGAAGCTGGATCCTAGATGGACCTTCTGGGGTGGGAGGAAGTTAGATACTGCTTCTTCCCATGACCTGCTACCTCTACGGTAATACCAGCCCTGTCTGCTTTTGCTTTATTTTTCCTTTTCACAGCATGGAATCTTAAGTAGGACTCATGAGCTCATGAGCTCACTCATACATCAGGGAGTCTTGAGTCTGTAGTTTCAATGTAATGTATTTAAAAAATAAAAATAAATCTAGTCAGGATCCCATAAAATTAGAGAGCATAAGGTCTCACGTCATAGCACGGGGGAAAGGAAGTGGGAGAAAACACCATGTGCCCCATCACAGCCCCTATCTCATGGCCACATTCAATCTAAGCAAACACAGCCTCAATTAAGCCACCTGAACTGGTGTGTGGATAAGCCAAGCAGGGGAAAAGCAGAGCCATTTGCCTGTTGATTCCTGCCACCCTTGACGCATTAACTGCTTTCACCAAGAGCGCTATGTAGAAAATATCTCTATTAAGCCCCTGCCTGATAATAATCTGGACTAATTTGATGTTCTCTAGAGACAAAAGACAAGGCAGTCAGAGACTGTCAAGAATGCTGTCAGCACTGTGGCCCATTCCAACCATCCATGTCTCTGCAATTCTTTGCCAGATGGGCCAGTAATGCGGATACTGTGCGGAGGGCCACCAAACAAGAGGAGAGGTAGTGGAGTAATGTTGCCATACTCCACTTCCTCAAATCCTGGCATGCAATTTACAAACTATTCTAATTATTCAAATTGTTCTCTTCTTCCACTGCCACCTCTGCTTTTGATGGTTAAATGTGCATATAGATACATTTATCTCCAAAGTCACATCATATTCTCTCTTTATTCAAGGCCTCATCACACTAGAGGAAAAAGTCCACTTAAAATCTGGTTTCTGTCTCTTGCAGGATTCTGGAGTTTGTAGTTTAGGGAGGAGACTTTAACAGTCTCACTGAACTACAAACTCCAGAATTCTTCAGGAGGCAAAAACCAGATTTTCTCTCTAGTGTGATGAAGTGGCCAGTCTAGTGTTTCTAATCATCAAAATTAAGAGTTACCAAATCAATATCTTTTTTCCCATCAAAGGTTTGTAAGGCATTCTGGTCTTTGAGAAATGTTGCTAATGAACCTTTTCTAATGAAACCAGAAGAATTTGTCCATTTTTGCTAAGTCTTATTATAGTCGCAACAAGCATTCTTCCACAATGTATAGTGCTGAATTCTTCCATCTTGGTTTCTTCCCGTTTCTTTTGTTCAATGACATCCTTGAGTAGAAGCCGCAAACTATATCCAACATGAAATTAACAGTTCTTCCTTTAAAAACTCCAATCCAGAATTCATCTGTCATGATCTAAGGACATTTTATATGTTACAGAGAGCTTTGGCACTGGGGGTCAAATGTTTATTCTTACTATGTGCCTGCCACTATTGTTCTTACTATATGCATCCAGGTATGTGCAGTATTTTAAATGAGAGACCTCCAAGAGCCTCTTTTGTTAACAGCTTTGTATAGCCCATGCAAGCTCAAGGCCATGGGTTCTTTAACTGAGGTTGAATTGACACCAGGGCTATATCCCAGCTCTAGTGTGAAATATCCTGTCCTGATTTAATGTTGCTAAAATCGCAGGAATGTCATGTTACACCTACACTGAAGAAAGCACCCATTATTTTGCTCATGTGGATTCAGCTGAAGTCAGTCTACCTAACTAGTCAGATAGTGCCCAAATTGCCCAAGGGGGAAAGCAGGACTGTGGGGGAGGAGTTAAAATAATTGGAGACTGATGGGAGGAAAAGTCTATCTGGTTCAATCCTGGGGGGAAATATATTGTCAAAGATTCAAGTTTTATCAAAGGAGACTTATTTATATCACAACTCTCTTTCCAGTACAAATAGCAGTGTTGGGAAGAGACATTATTTCCATTGGGACTACAGAAGACAATGGGCTAAATCCTATATTTTCACCCACCCAGTTCCAATGTTATGTTTCTTCTCCCTTTTTTGGAGGGGGGAATGCAATACAGGCTGTCCTTCACTTATTCAAAATGCTTGGATCCAGAGGAGTTTTTAAAGATTTTGGAATACCTGCAATTGCACTTACATAGTAACTGAGAGATAGGGGAGAAAGGGGGCTAGTAGTCACCCATATTCGGCACTAACAGAGTTTTAACACAGGGTCTATCAGTATGCTTTCACCCATTTAGCAAAATAGCATAGAAGATGGGTGAAAATCCTCCCCTACACCTCTCTTAGATGGAGACAGGCAGAAGCCATTGGAGGCAGTCTGCAGTTGCCCTTGCAATCATTTCCAAGTATCTGCCCCACAGTGCATAGCCACTAGCCAGATGGACAGTAAGTGTGGAAGCATCGGGGATGCCTGCTTTTTCCAGGGGCATAATGTAAGCACAATCCTGCCCTTGTTTTCCCTCTTTTCTTCCCCTCCATCAGGGCTCCCCCAGATCCTGGATGTGTAACAGCTCCCTTTCTTCGAAGGTGAACTTTGGCAGCTGATAGCAAAAGTTTCAAGTTTTGGAGTATTTTAGATTTCTGGATAAGGTAAACACAACCTGTAATTTCATGTCATGTATAGTTTACCTCTGAGTATGTACTCATTAAGAATCCAAAAGCCATGGCTCTACTACAAGGATGCCCGATACACGTTTTTGAGGCATTCACTCTTAACTTTCCCATAGTAGTGTGTGGCAAAGAATTCTTAATAATGTATACCATAATTTACACCAACTAATACCATAGATGTACCATAACAATATATAATATTCAAATAGGTTCTTAAACATATTACATACAACAATCTGAAGGACCTCACTGCAAGGTGAAAACAAGCTGCTACTATAAACTTGAGGAAGCAAAAGTTTTTTAAAATTCATTTGAATAAACTATCACGTAACACTTCTATAATTCAAAGCAGTACAAAATTGATTACTTTGTTTTAGCCCTCTGCTCTGATGCACATTTACTGTAAAATACAACTTGATGATTCTTAAAATCTTGAATGACAATAATATTGATGGAAATAATGTTTAAAGAATTGTCTTGAAAATGTCAGTGGGGGAAACATGACTATACTCTGCAGCCTGTCAATAGATCCTGCCCCAGTGTTTTTAGTCATGCTTTTTCAAAAGGACATGTTGTTGCTCTCACAAAAGGCACAACAACTGCTCCTTCAATCCTTTGCTTTTGCTGCTTTTACTTTTTTCCAACTGACATTAGTCATTGGCCCTGCTAATGATTCATCATTATCGTGCCAATTATAGCTTTCCAGAACTGTGTTCTCTTACTGCGTTGGGCTCTGTAATTTCTATCCTACTTTTACATCTGTTATTTTTGTGACATATAATGTTTGATGATCATTTGTACAAAATGTCTATGTTGACAAGTAGCCAGGAAAGATCAAGTGAAGAAAGGGACAATGTAGAGCATATCACTTTTCAGTCTTGATATCTTTGGTCCCAGAGTATGGCAACTCACATGAAACAGGGATGGGGGTGGGGCAGGTGAACATTTTTCTAGTACAGGCAACATTGTGTTGGTGATAGAAGTTCCCTTTTGAATGATAATGTCCTGCATCCTTGCTCAGCATAGGGTTTTCTAGAAGTTGAATCCAAATAGTAAAAATTTTGGGAGCTCTGACTCTGCCAGGAAAAGTATGCCAGTAGTGGACAAAAATGGAAAGAGATACCTCCTTTCTGTATCTCATTCTTATCCACTCTATTTATTAGGGCAATGAAAAAAGGAATTTGTGCATTGTGTGTCAGATCTATTTTGTTAGATTTGTACATACAACGTGATATTAAGAAACGTTGGTGCCGTCCACACAAAAAAATTAAGATTCAAAATACTGACCGATGACTTTTCAGAAGAGTTAAGTAAGTCTCATAAGTGGCTCCAGGTCCCCCATTGTGACTGCTGCTTCTCCCCAAAAAGGGCTGGATTTGGTTCCCCCAAATGACCCCAAGGAGGATGTTGAGGCACAGAGTCAAGGGGAAAGCCTTGCTCTTCCCCCAAAGAAGGTGGCGAGAGGGGCCTGGGGCAGGCAGACAGAAGGGAGGGATGTCTGGCTGGCTGGGCAAGGAAGAAGCCCCTCTGGCACAAGGTTGGCCCAGAGAGAAACAGGCAGAGACCAACACATCAGGCAGCCCCGATATTCTGAAGTGAGCAGAATTCTGGGAAATATAGTTTAGGGCAGGGTCTTTTGAATTCTCTGCCACAGGGGTCCTCACCTTCCCCAACTACATTTCCCAGAATTACTCCCTGAAAGTTTTGATGGAGGAAAACCCGTGTTCATTCTCTAAAGGGATTTTGAGATAAAATGGGATTGCTGGGAGTTGAATCAACCCTGTGAGGTAGACAAGGTCGAGAGGCAGTAACTCCAAAGTTTACTTATTAGTTTTTAAAAGTTATTATTATTATTAGTGTAATGATGTTGATTATTTGTGTGTAAATGTTGTGTGACATGTGTTAAAATGTATGTTGTTTTGAATGTTCTATGGTTTGTTTCTGTGGGTGAAACAGAAGGGAGGCATGGCAGAAGCTTAGAAGAGCTGTCGCCATGGCAACCAGGGCTAGAGGCTAGTAGAATGTTCAGGTTTGAATTCTACAGTTGGAAGAGAGCGGGAAGCCAACTGCCAAATGAGAGGGGAGGAGTTATGTTCTAGTTGAGAGTGCCCTAAGGACTGAAAGAGAACGGTCCAGTGTTAGTGTGTGTCTTAAGGTCTGCTAGTGAGCAGTCCAGTTAAAGGGTATAGAGACCCTAGTTAAAGTTGCAGGGGTTTATAGAGGTTTAGTGGAAACCCTATAATAGGTCCCCATTGTGTTATGTAACAGAAAAGTTGTGCCTCTAAGGAAGTTTGAAACCAACCAAGATTGTACCCATTTGTGTCAAAATAAATTGTTTGCATCTTAAAAGGAAAACACCTCTCCTGATTCTTTTATTGGTGGTGGCCCTCAAAGTCAGTGGTCAGCCGGATAAATGGTGGCAGCGTGGTCAAGTGGTCACTGAGAAGTTTTAAAACTCCAGTCAGTTAAATGGTGAAGGGGTGAGACAGTACCCTGCCAATAAACGTGAAGTTGCTGAGGTAACTTCGAGGTTTCCTTGGATTGGAGGTCAGCAGTGTGGACATAGAAAGATTGTCCAGTCTGAGGCCGGTCAAGAAGTGGAGTGGTCACATATTGGCGGCAGCGGTGGGATCTTTAAGAGAGGGTCCACCCTGTCCAGCCGGTTGATTTGAACGTAGCTTCACCGCAATTAGCATCATCAAAGGCTGGATGGGCATCTTTTAGGGGAGCTTTGACTGTGCTTTTCCTGCCTGGCAGAACAAGGTTGAACTGGATGGCCCCTGGGGTCTTCCAGTGAAATAGTATTGTTATGTAGGTTAAAATTCCCTAAAAATAAATGAATGTGCTAATCTTTTTGAAACTTGGGGGAGGGGGAATGATGCCTGGTTATGTTGTATAATTAAAAATAGAAATTCAATACTTTAACTTTTAAAAAAATCCCAAAAATCAGTAGATGTGTGAAACATTCTGAAACTTTGGGGGGGGGGGGAGGATAACAGAGATAAACATGTTCTACAATGGTAGTGAATTTCATCCTGATAGCTCTAAAAATGTAGGGAAAATGAGCTTCCCCACATGTCCAATTACATACCGAAAAACTAACGAAAATGTCATTACTTTGTTATAGTTATGATACAAACCCCTTATGATATTTTAGAAACACTTTGAAAATCCTGTTTTGTTTTGTTTTTTTAAGTAGATTAAAATGAAGGGTGGATGAATTTTTTTCATTCACTCCATAGATGTGCATATGAGTATATGAGGTCTAGCTCATGACAGAGCTTTTAAAAAAAAAATCCCTTGGATCTCTTTTTTCCCCCCAACTGTTAATTCAAGCTCAGTTTAACTTTACAAAGTATAAAAGACAGAATTTGAGATAATTGTATTTGCTTTCCACATGTGCTTCCCTGAGCCACCTGTGTCTCCGTTTGACAGCTGATCGGCTGATCGGCTGTTTCAGGCTTTTCAGAAATGTGCATGCTCTGGAGGAGTCCACACAGAGGAGAAGGGAAGGAAAGCATGTGTTTTCCATGACTCCTGTGATGCACAGGCATGGAAAGGTACAGGCTTAAGGGGCACCTTTTAAACATGTGTTTTCAAGCCCGTAACACGGTTCCTCCTGATTCCTCCTGATTCCTCCTGCACTTTGGATAAATGTCGTTTAGCCACACACACCCTTTTAATCTGCTTCCTCTCAGGTTTTAATGTATGTCATACACTCTCACCCCCAGACAACCCGTGATTGAGTCATCTTAGGGCCACGTTAACACAAAAAAGGCATTGGCCTTTTAAATTGTCTTAATGTTTTTGTTTACTGATACTGCTTTTATTGTTCAAAGTGTTTTGTAGAGATATTTTAATTGCTTTTATTGTTCAGTTTGTTTGTAATTATGCTAAATACTAAACGTTTCTTTTTAATGATAAAAATGGCAAAAAGGCAAAAAAAACCAAATGTAACAATTTTTAAAGGCATGTGTTTGTATCTTTTAAAAAACAAAAATTGCACTGATGTTGTATTCCAGTCAGTGATCTTTTCCTCGTGCTATTTTGACTGCATAAGGACTTGCCACTCTCATGTAAAATTAACAAATTGTGGCATTTTAATCATCTAAAAACTGTTGGTGACTACAATTCATAAGATCTTCCGAGCAACATGGTTTCCTGGAGCTGTAAAGGGACTGGCAACTGGTTCTTTCAGTAAAAGTTAATTTGCTTAATGCATTTGGGGGGAATGTGTAGTCTTATAAAAGGCTGGATCATTTGCTCAATAAAATTACATGAAAAGTGAGTGAGTGTGCTATAACTGAACACAGATGAGAGTCCAGAGATAGAGCCTCGGGAGGCCTCCTTGTCTTTTTTCCGCTAATGACGATAGACTCTTTCTTTTTCCATTTAATTTGGATCCTGTTTTGGCCTGAGGCTCTTTGCTATATAACTGAGCAACGTGAGTACCTGCTTCTTCCTATCCAGTTCTTCCTCATCCACCTGCAGCCCTGGAATATGTCACAGGCAGTGATGGGCAACAGCACTGAGCTTCTGCCTGCTCTGTCTCTCTCACACACCTTTTTCAGGAGCAGCCAGGGTGGCTTAGTGCCAGGCTTCAGGCACCCCCATTCCCTTGCTCCCTGCCTCCCCCCATCAGATCACCTCTTATCAGGTTTCTCCCAGCAAAGCTGACATGGCCTCGGGTGGAGTGGCAGAGGCTGTTTCGTTGGAGCCGGCTATCCATTCTTCATAAACTCTTCCCTCAAGGCCTGATATTTTCTGCACTTCTGACCTTTGCAAACCAAGCGTGTACACATAAAATAACGTACACCAGCTCAGCCACCAGATACTATTCCCCCTTAGGCAAATGACCAATTGTTTGCAAGAGGGTGAAAGAACATAGTCAGAAGGAGGATGTGGAGAGTGTGGAAAATACATATTCTCTCTCTCACTCACTTGCTCACTCACTAGCTAGCTAGGTGGGTTTGTGAATGCATTAGAATTTTTTTAAAAAGGAAGACTTTCAAGCAACTGAATAATAGAGCTGGTTTTTTTGCTAATGTTATTTTTCACTTCAGAATAATTGAAAAACAAATTATTCACTTTGCCTATCTTAAACAGCTTAGATTAAACTTAAATTTCTTGGTCATTTGGCCCCTTGTATATATATTATTCACTTTTGACATTTGCAAAAATCCCATGCATATAAGCATGTTTACACGTGTATAAATGGTTTAGCATGCTCACATGTAAAGCTAAATCTGCAATAAGAATATTAAACCCTATCCCTAAGCATCCCCCCACATCTGGAATTTACTAGACCTTGTATCCAACATACAAAAATCTGGAAATTTTCTGGGCCAGGGGTCATATAGCTGTATACCCTGCAAGCTAACACTTAAATAGGGTTCTATGCGTGGGTGCATTTCTCTCAACCTCTTTCTCACTTTCTCTCTCCATAAACTGAAGGTGCATTTCAAGACATGAACAATGAGATCATAAAGCTAATTTCTTCATCAACCTTAAAAATGTCACGAAACGATCTTTTGCGTTCACAGACAAATACATAGAGCCCCCATACCCTTTCAACCTGTGCTAAAGACATCTTTTTTTCACAATATGGTTGACACCCTGCAACAGGAGACAGAATTACCAGTATAAATAAGAAATGAAAAGCATCCCTCCAGAAATGATAGCCATGCATTGTTTCTCCTCTTATATCATACATTTGATCTTATGTTCTCATCTCACAGGGTAATGCTTTGCCTCTTCCAACAGTACCCAATGAAGGGAATTTGGGGCAAAGGGAATGTGAAGGGAGATTTACACAATTTACTCACACATATTGCTGCTTCATCTTCTTTGCTCTCCACTCTTCAAAGTTGAAGCCAGAGTTTTGAAGCATTATATGCCAAGGGATTTTGAGAACTGTAGTCAAATAAAGTAACATTTCCAAGCTCTGTTTTAAAACAATTGTATTTATTTATTTATTTATTTAGAACATTTGTATCTCTTCCTATTCTCGACCTCTGAAGAGGGAATCGGGGCGGCTTGTAGCATTCCTTCATACACATACAAATTGTAAATTGCAATGGTTTTTTTTAATGTGTGGAGGTGTAAAAACATTTAAATGCCTTGATTAAAATTAATAAACAAAAGTCAGCTTCTGGATGGATCTTTCACCCTCTTTGCAATTAACACCCAAACATTTGTTCTGGGGCAGAAAAACATTGGTGCTTTTTGTTTTGCAAGTCATAAATTTTGGGGTACATTTGCCTCAGTATCCTGGGCTCTTTCATACTACAAAATTATAGCACTATGATTCCACTTTAACTGCCATGCTTCATCCCATAGAATCCTGGATTAGGAGTTTATGGATGGGGCATCTAGAAATCTCATCTGGAGAGCTCCAATTCCTTACCAAATTACAAATTCCAGGATTCTGCCAATGTAGTGGAATCATAGCTCTATAACTGTTTTGTGGGAAAGGCCCTGACAAGTAGCAGTGGCCTGTTAATAATGGTGGTATTCTGACTACATGCATTTATGGGTTACCAATGGATGCCATTTCCATCAGAGGCAGTGATCATCCTCCTGTATGTAGACCTTCACACCTATTCCAGTTATTAAAACCTACTTCAGAGGGATGGAAACCCCTCTAGAGCAATTGTTTTGCACCACCACAGAAAAAAGCTGTATAGGGGAAGGGAAAAAACCATCCATCACTTTCTTGTCGCTAGTAAAGAGCTTGGGAGTCCAATTGGATCCACTGCTGTCCATGGAGACTCAGATCTCCACGGCCTGCAAAGTCGCATTTTTTCCATCTGCGCCAGGCTAGGCGGCTGGCACCCTACCTCTCCGTGAATGACCTGGCCACAGTGATCCAGGCTACGGTCATCTCGAGACTGGATTACTGTAACGCCCTTTACATCGGCCTACCCTTGGGGATGATTCGGAAGCTCAAGTTAGTGCAGAATGCCGCGGCACGCCTTCTCGCCGGGGCACTGGCGAGATGCCATATTACACCAATATTGCGGCAACTGCACTGGCTGCCCATCGAGCACCGGATCTCCTTCAAGGTATTGGTGTTAACCTTTAAGGCCTTGTATGGTCTTGGTAAAGAAAGAGGAAGGGTGTCCTCAAAGCAGCATGGAGAATGGATTTCATTGCACCCAAACCATACCAGGAACACAAGAAATTACTTCATCAAAGAGAAGTTTTTTGGATTCATTCCCTAAAAAGCGAGTTACCCCTGGGCCACAATGATTGTTTATCAATCAGTGAAATTCTGGAGTAAGGTTTCACCTGGAGCTAAGCAGGAGTGTATGTAAGGCAAACCCCCTGTGTTATGTGTTGTCCGTTGACTATCAGGAGAAGTAGTGGCTGCGTCCACTCTGAGATCTATTTGCATATGAATACTACAAATGGTATGTAAAATATATATAGCCTAGCCATAAGGGTTGTCCTGTTCAACTGGTGGGCTTATGAGTATTTGAGAAATGATGCTATATCTTATTGTTATTGTTATGTTTACCTTTATATAGATAATCGGACCAGTGGAATTTACAATTTATAATACTATTTTCGGGTCCCGATGAAGCCAGTTCTCTGGCGAAACGGAGAGGCCTTTAGATATACAGTCCGTCGACCCCACTGAACCCCTCAATCCGGATTAGAATACAAGCCTAATGTATGGTCATATATGATGATTTTTGGATGTATCCGTTTTGAGAGTTCTCTTATTATGATTTTTTGAACGACTCTACAATTCCACAACCCCATTTGGGAAGAAATATATGTTCCACGACAAGTGATTTTGGATATATACTATCAATAAATAAATATATATTTTAGAAAACAAGAAAGACAATTTTTGTGTTGCAGCTAACCCTTTGAAATCCATTCTCCATGCTTGTATGGTCTTGGGCCAGTGTACTTGAGGGACCGCCTTTCACCATATTGTCCCCAGAAATCCCTACGCTCCGGTGTACAAAATCTTCTCAACATCCCCTCCATCCGGCAACTCCACCTGTCCTCAACAAGACAAAGAGCATTCTCGGTGGTGGCACCAAACTTATGGAATGCCCTACCTGAGGAAGTCAGAGGTATCAGGGAACTGTCCTCTTTTCGCCGAGCCTGCAAGACGGCTCTTTTTCACCTGGCTTTTCCAGTTGAGTAACTGTTATGCTTTCTATGTAGTTTAGCTTACTTTTAGAATTATTTTAGCGCTGGTAATGTTTTAGATTAAATCATTGCTTATCTGCTTTTACACCGTTGTTCTATAAGGTCAGTTATACGCATGTTTTTTACCTGTTGTAAACCGCTCTGAGCTTCTAGAGGGAGCGGTCTAGAAGCTGAAAGAATAAATAAATAAATAAATACCAGACTGACATAGCACTGGCTATCAAAATCTGTCATTGGATCTTGGGTTCGGAATCAGACTGGTCAGTCTAGCTATCAACTATCTTTCACTTATTCATCTATCTGTCTCACAGAATCACAGAGTTGAACAGCTGTTAGTGTTAGGAGGATTTTCCTAATATTTACATAGAATCCTTTTTCCTGCAATTTGGATCCATTGTGCCATACCCTAGACTCTGGAACAACAGAAAACAAGCTTGCGCCCAACTCAATTTGACATCCTTTCAAATACTTAAACATTACTATCATGTCACCTCTTAAACTTCTCTTCTCTAGGTCAAACATTCATATCTCCCAGAGCTGCTTTTTAGCTATCTACCTACCATATCTGTCATCTAGCTATCCCTCTATCTTGCATATATGAGATGTATTGCTCATACATCAAATTAGAAAAGTGAAGAGAATTTAAATGGGGGAAATGCCAGCAGTCAAGAAAACATAATTGGGCCTCAAGACAGCACTTCAATATACTTTGCACCTGCTAGGAAAGACAGGCGAGTGTATTGATCTGTATTTTCAAATGGCCTATAACTCCTATTAGCGATTTGATGGGTGCTGTTTGTTTTGTGTTAAAGGGCTATGGATTGGTTATTGCTTGCTTGGGTTCTAATGATAAAAGATGCTTCTGGAATCTATCAGGCCTCTAAGTAGAGGAAGATTGTGACATCTCTGCTTTTCTCCAAATTAAGGTCCAAATTGTGTGTCTGTATACATCCGTTTCTGTGTACTTTGGGGGGGGGGGATGGGGATCACAGCTATGAAAACAAAGTTTCTGTGGTTATAAAGAAAGACCGAATGTAGGACCAAACACAAAAAGAACTCACATTTGCAGATTCACTCCCACAGATAGAAACTTCAGGAAACATATGTAGAATGCTCTACATTTCCTAGAAAAGCAAAATACTACCACGACAGAAGTACTGGTGTGGAAGATCCTAAAGGTAGCCCTATGGCAGTACTGTAGCCAGGATTTTTATTTCCGGGGGAGAGGGAGGCTGAGTCTGAGTGAGAGAGGATCTACCCTAGCAAACCTTTTGGGATATATTGAGCATGGTGATCAGATCATGATATGAATACACATAACAGTTTAAATAATGTACCAGTAAGGCCTTCTCACGGACCACCCTGAGAATGGGGGGGGGGGGTGAAGCCCCTCAACCCCCCCCCCCCAGACTACATGCCTGCCCTATGGCATCCTTTAATTCAGAGCAGAGCAAAAAAGACTAGGTAATTTTAAGAGAATAACCTTACTCTAAGAGATAACACAGTTGACCCAAACACATAAAACTACAGATGGTATGACAATGGTCCTTTCTATCCTAGAAAGAATAGTTATAGCCAAGATGTTCCTCTTTTCTTGTTTGTTTTTACTATTTTTTCCTATTTCAAACTACTCCTTTACCAACAATAATAATAATAATAAACAAATTTATTTTAAATAGGAGATTCATAATTTCAAATCTATTATGTATGTCCATTCTAAGAATATACCAATAAATTGAAGGATATACATGCAGTAACACCATATTTTTTAGTTAACAACTTATGCAGTATAAAACACTTCCTTTTCATCCCAACATGATTACCCGTTAAAACAATACATTTGGTATACATTAATTCAAAAGGTGCATTTATTTGTCTTGGGGTATAGTTTGAGCATTTAATAAGTTAAATGTGCATAAGAGAGGAGTATCCTTTATCACTAATTTTTATCAGAAAAACAAAACAATCACTACAAAATTAAAGAACTAGAATTTTTTTTGTTTTGAAAGGTACACAGATGGTATTAAGGGGGAAACATTTGGCTTTATGGCTACAACATTGGATAGGCAGTTGTTTAGATTTTCTTTTCTTGCACTTTTGAAAGTTTTCAAGGTAGTAGCTGTGTTGGTGTTTTGCAGCAAAAACAATATGATTAACTATCTTTGCATGGTATAGTACAGTTAATCAGGTACATGGAAAGTTACCATATTTATTTGAATGAGAGACAAAGGAGAAACAGCGCCCTTCCCACCCAAGCCTTTTTTCTTTCCTCTCTCAGCTGAGAGGTGAAGGAGAAGTGGCAATGTCTTCCATCAAGCCAAGTCTGGCAAAGTCGCCAGCCTCCGCCTGGCAGAAAGCTGTTGCTTCTCTTTCCTTCTTTCACAAACTTTTTTTGGGGTAATATACACCTTTAATTAAGGTGCACATTACATTCGATGGTGCACTAGACTCAAGTACATATGGTACTTTAAGTAGCAGATATTTATATACATAGAAAGGTTGAGAGAATGCATTTAGGTTAGAGAGAATGGAAATATTAAATGTACAAATATTTATGATTACTTTATATGTTATTTGCATTTAACAATTAGAGGAACAACTGTCTTAGCACAGAAAAGCTGCTTAGCACATACCTTTTGATGAAATGTGAAACAAGTGAAATAAAATTATAGTAGACTGTTTTCTAGTAGAGATAGAAAGAATATGTGGATATTTTTGGATAAATTGTGGAAAATATGTTGTTCAAGCTTCAAGGCATTCCTAGCAAGTATAGATTAAATTAAATCCTCAATTCAGGATGTATACTGCACAAAATTGATACAGTAGAGTCTTACTTATCCAACATAAATGGGCCAGCAGAACGTTGGATAATAAGGAGGGGTTAAGGAAAAGCCTATTAAACATCAAATTATGTTATGATTTTACAAATTAAGCACCAAAACATCATGTTTTACTACAAATCAACATAAAACAGAAAATGTATGTAATAATTACTGTATTTACGAATTTAATACCAAAACATCACAATGTATTGAAACAGCTGTGGATCCAGGCAGGAAGCAGACTCCGTTGGATAATACAGAACATTGGATGAGAGAAGGTTGGATAAGCAAGATTCTACTGTAGATGGCATTTTACACATTCAGTCCAAGAAATGCCTTTTTGTGTACAGAAACTTTGTCATAGTGGGAAGATCACTAAAATTGTTCATTGCATTCTCTGAGAAAAAAAAAGAAGTGAGCAATTACACCCCAGATTTCTAGTTATAATAAAATATTTTTTCATACCATATTTTCCTCCTTTGAATCAAGCCATTCATTTTCATGGGCACTCTTTTGGTGTTACCATGGTTCTGTATCCTCTTGGTATCAGTGAAAAATGGATAGCAAAATATCGTAATAAGACAGGAATACCACTGGAAGGGTCTTATTGATGTTGTTAATATTGTTGCTGCTCTTTCATTTGTAGTGCACCATAAATGTGCATGTCCACCTCACATGGTTTTCCTCTCCATTTGAATCCCCATAACAACTCTATAAAATAAGCTTGCTGAAATATAGTGGTGCTATGATAAATACTACGACGAGGCTGAGATTTGAACCCATGCCTACATCTTCCACATCCAGAAGTTTAAACATTACTCTATGATGACCTCCTTAGAACTGTTGCACAGTATTTATTTATTTATTTATTATTCACTCTTAGTAGTGTCTCGTTTATCCAACCTTCGCTCATCCAACATATTTTATTATCCAATGCAGTCTGCCTCCTGCCTGGATCCACTGCTGCAACATCAGAGTGTGATCTAGATGAATTCAGTAACAATTGTGGTGACTTTTCTGGGAATATTTAGGCAACAGTAAAAGACCACAAACTTTTCAGATGCCCTGTGTATCAGTGTTTTTCAAGATATCTGATGTGGGGAATTGGCAGGGGTTTTTTTTCTTTCAGTGTGCCAGGGAGCCACACTATATTTATGTTCCTTCCTTCCTTCCTTCCTTTCCTTCCTTCCTTCTTGGAAACTCTTCACAGACCAGCAGCCAATGGCTCATGGATGTTACTGGTCCTCAGGCTACCCCTTGCTGCTGTATAAAACAGGGCACATGGTTGGACATCACAAGCGAGCCTGATCAACTACTTGGAGTAATACACAAAGCTGACCACAAGATGGTGACATCAGAACAGTTATTGAAGCAAACTGCAATTTGAGTCAACAGTGAGCAACACTCCAAATTCTCAAGATGCCCAGATTTCTTAGACTTCAGAAAGAATCCAGGGACCAAGAAAGTAAGTGCATGGGATTCATTTTGGTTATGTATCTCATGGGATTCATTTTGGTTATGTATATCAGGGAATAAAACATCTGGAATTTGGTGCCATTACATTTCTAATCATCTTCCCCTCTTATGCACAGCTATCAACAATGGGTGAAGTGACATTTCCTCTTATTTGCATCAAAGGGATTAGGACACAACTAAACATAGGAGGGAATGCTAGAATCACTTCCTTGTTATTTGCTAATAAGACAAGTGCCTGAAATAAATAAATAAGTCTATATGCTGTTCTCAGAAGCTGACAGGCAATCCTGAGTGATACAAAGATAAAAGATAAGCTGCACACATATCATTAAGGGATGTGTCATTCATTAGAACAAGGGATTGGCTGAACAGTCTTGTGTGGTCTCCAAAATTCCCTTTTGTCGGCTTCCAAAATTAGAACAGATACTCAGCAGTTTTTTAAAATAACCCATGTTACACAATACTAAGTATTCCTTCTTTTTTAGAGGCCATATATTGCCTTGTTGGATAATAGAGTTGGCCCGTGACACTTTGTTGCCTGGAACAGCCAAAGGCCTAGTTTTTTTCACTGTGAATACATATAACTTTGTTTGCTTGGAATGGCTTAACATACTGTCACGATCACGGACCTAGCGGGCCCCATAATCACACACACAGAGACGTACTGAAGGCTAACTACTTTATTGAGTATAAAAACAGTTCCAAAGAGTAAATAGTCCAATAATATGCAATTGTCCAAAAGGTAATAAGCAAAGTAGTCCAAAGTAACGTAGCAAATAAGCTGGCAAGGCGTGGATCAAGGGCTCCGCAAACCAATGCGGATCAGGAAACCAGCGGATCAAGGCTCCGCAAACCAATGCGGCTCAGGAAACAAGGCAAACGCAAGGCAAGGCTGGATGACCACGGCTGGCTTGTGGTCCCACTCCGCTTCACGCCTGTTCAGGAAAGACGTGGCCGGAGAACTGAGGAAGGATTCCCACGGATCCTATACTTAATCCTTCGGCCGAGGTCCGCGCCGCTCTAGGCTTCTGCGTCTCCAATCTCTACTCACGGACCTCGGCCGGTCTAGCACTCTAGACCAAGCCCTTCTGTTCGACTCAATGTCCCTTCTCCTATCAAAGGTTCGACCTTGCCTTTCAGCAGATGTGTCGCTATCTTCTTGAGAGCTTTCCTCCCTAGCACTTTCCCACTCGGTCTCGTACATGTTTACATTCTCGGCCTCTTGCGAATTCCTCCCTCCGGGGTGTTCATAACTCCCTTCGCTGCTTCCCATGTCCACCTGGTGATCTATCTCTTCACTAGGTCCAAACATCATCTCATCCCATTCCAAGCTCTGAGCGGGGGAACGAGGCCCATCTGAAGGGCCCTGTGCTTCGCCCCAGTCATCTAGCTCATCCTCTGAATCAATCTCAGCTGCTGCAGGCTCTAATGCTAAGGGAACCCCGGGACCGCTTCCCAGCCCTCCAGGCACAAACGAGCCTGGCTGTGCTACACATACCCAGTTCTTCAAGAGCCATGTGCCTTCTGAAAAACTAAAAGAGAAGGGAATTTGTTGTGGATTAGGACTAGCACAAAATACAATTTTGGCAAAAAAGATGGTAGATTGGAATGGGCAGGTTTTTTCCTCCAGTCACTCCTAGCATCTTGATTCATGGGAGGAATGAGGGTCACAAATAACCTCAGCCAGGAAAGAAATCTGTCTGCTTTCGTCTCCACTCATGCACCACTTCCACACACTCAAGTTCAATCCTCAGTGCTGAAAGAAAAGGACAAAAACACTTGGTGGCACCCTCTTTTCTTTCACATTCTTCTATAGGACTAAAGGGAAAGGTGAGAGGTTGACCCTAAGGCCAAAGGAAGGTACTTGTCTGAAAAAGGGACTAAAAGCTTTCCGGCTTATGAAATCAACTCAAATCTTTCCAGCACTGTGGAGCTGGGTACTTCTGCTAGTGTGCAGTGCCTGATTTACCACTGTGCTTAGGGGGGATATTTTCCTGCCCAAAAATATTTTTATGATGGATTTTGCTTATGTGGTGCAATTCTAAATTTGAGGGCATTCTGTTTCAGAGTGTTTCTAGACATAATGATAGAGTTGATAGTCTGTGAGAGTGTGCCACAAACAGGCAGTATAGGTCTACAAGACTGATCTCCTTCAAAGCCCAGGAAGGGACCTCATAATTTAACTAGCACAGGGCCTCATATATCCTAAATTAGGCACTTTGTAATGTAACATCACAGTTCATAATGCCAGAAACATATTTGTGACATTAAAAAGCATAATTTGATATTGTAGTTTTTTCTACTTCCAATGACTACAAGCATTTTTTTTTAAAAAAAAAAACCAGACATGTCAAATGACAAGCTTAAAGGAAAAGTGGCTCTAGGTACAGTTTTCCTTTTCCTTGAGCAGGCTTTATAGCCCAGATAAAACACTTAATGGTAATGATGGGTGATTTGTTGTTAACTAAGTCACTTAGGTTAACCAAACAAAGATATACAGTCAAACAAAGGACTATAATAGTAACCCAAAGAGTCCTTTGAACTCCAATTACTCAAGGCATTTGCAGGAAAATGGATCTTTGTGGCCAGCACGGGAATTTGTGACAGACACAAAGAAGGTAAAATGATACTTTTTTGCTGGACCAGTTATGTGGGTGAAAGAAAATTGAAACTTACCTGCCTTAAAAGGGAGGTGCATAGGTGCAATCAACAAATCCATAAACCTGAACTAAGTTGGGTCCATTTTGCACAATCACTTCTACATAAGGGATCCTGAACATAAATCTGACTGTAAATTAAGCCTGGAAGTGAAAATCCAATCTGTAAAATTTTATATAGCTCCCAAATGTCTGATTAGTATGTAAATATTCATAGACTTTAAAAATGCTTTTTCAAAAAATGTTTAAAGAATGGCTTTTAAAATAACACCCTGTAACTTATATGCACTTGACTAGCTTTACCATTAGGTAGAATGAGCAAGCTACATCATAGAGCAGATGCTAACAGGTGACAAATGGCAACTGATACATCTACACTGTAGAATTAATGCAGTTTGACACCACTTTAACTGCCATGGTTCAATGCTATGGAATGGTTGAAGCTATAGTTTTCAATGGTCTTTACCCTTCTTTGCCAAATAGATCTAGTGCCTCACCATATTACAACTCCCACGATTCAGTAGCATTGAGTGATGCCAAACTGCACCCGGTGAAATGTTAGATGCAATGTCATTTTGCTTGCCCTATGCCAGGACAACTGTGAGAGGCTAGGGGCCCACATTGACTTTCTAGGAGACCTTGGAAGGCTAGATCCAAATGCACACATCAAAATAAAAAGAGATTTTCTCCCCCAGATGCATCCCAAAGCTTGGCAAAAATGTCCCATGCCATCTAGAAGGCATTTTGGGGCATATGTAGCCTACCCTGCCTTCCATTTCTTCAGCTAGCCTGTTGTGCCCTCTCCTATTCCCAAATAAGATTAAATTTCCATCATTGTATATTCAGCCCAATCAGCTTCTGCACATGATAGTGGCAGTGAGCACTATCTTTCCATCAGACGGAAAAATATATATGACATGGCTGTTTTTATATAAAAATATGCCATTTAATTAAAGAAATATCTCAGAGAAAATGTATGTCTATAAGGAACACACAGAGCATCCTTCTATCAGGTCAAATTATTTAATCCAGAGCTTTTCAAATTGTGTGTTGTGTCACATTTGTGTGCAATGAGTAGGTGGGTCACATGAACATAACAAGAAACACTCGTTAAGTTTCAATTCCTTTGGAAGTTTCTGTAATCCAGTAAAGAAATCACAGAGGAACCAAGCCCTGCTGAGAGGTGAAGCCAAACGTGTTGGCATGCCTCTCAGCCAATCAGGGCAAAGGCCTTGTATGGTCTGGGGCCAGTGTACCCGAGGGACCGCCTAACCCCATATTGTCCCATGAGAACAGTTAGATCTGAAGAGGGGAACCTTTTAACCGTGCCCAACGTCAAGCTCACCTCAACACGGAGAAGGGCATTTTCTATCATTGCCCCAGTCCTCTGGAACGCGTTGCCTCCAGAGGTTAGGGCCTTGTGCAATTTGTTGGCGTTCTGGAAGGCCTGCAAGGCACTCCTATTCCAGCAGGCCTTTGAGCTGTGATATGCCATCGTTAAGATTGTGTTTCCTTCTTGGAATTGTTTTACTTTCTTTTTTAATGCTGTTGTTGTTTGTGATTTTATTGGAATGTTTGTTGTAAGCCGCCCCGAGCCACTGGAAGTGGCGGCTAAGAAATCTAATAAATAAATAAAAATAAATAAATAAGGGAGGGGAGAAGTGGAGACGGAGCAACAGCCATTTTGGCTTTAAATTACAGAGCGCACCAGAGCAGGCTCCATTTGTGCTCTGGAAAAGATTGACCTGGCACTTCTATAACACAGGATTTTCAGAGTCTGGAAAATTGCCAGGAGAAGGGGGCATTATGATTGGACTTTATGTACTACTATTAGTATATTACAGTGGGCATTTGATGGGATTTGTTTCCAGGACTCCCTGAGGATATCAACATTTGTAAGCATTCAAGTCCCATTATATACAATGGAGTAGTAAACTGATGTCCTTTATATAAAATAGCAAAATTAAAAGGTTTTTAGCATTTTAAAAAATGTTTTAAAACTGTAGATTGTTCAATCTGTGGATACAGGGGGCTGAATGCATTACGACCACATTTCTATGAGCTTACTTTTTATTTATATATTTCAAAACATGAGGCCTGACATATCTTGCTCGTGGTTCTTTGCACAATGTTAAACCATGTGGCTTGTAATGTGGCCATGCACCACACACCTGGGCAACTCTTGGAAATTGAGAACATGTAATGCATGATTAGAGAAACCCTGGTCCAGCATACCCAGATCAACCTAAGAGCCAGATTCTTCCATCACGGTTTAAGTTATTTAACTATACATTACAGTACATCTAACAAGCTATTAGTGGAGATGCTAAGAAATCTGCACCTTATTCAACAAGAACATTTTATGCATAGTAACTCAGCAGCAGCCCTTCATTAAATATGGATGGCATGGAAGTTCCTAGTGTTAATTCCTGTAATTATATGGCCATCTATGAAGCTATAAGTTCCCAAGTGGATTCTGGACAGGGATTTTAACATCGGTCACATGGCTAGCTAGCCTAGGCCACACATGCACAAGTTCACAGTCTTAAATAAAAGCACAATTGCACAAGGCCAGTGATTTTCTAACTAGACTATTTCCATTCCTCCCTAAAGGGAAGGTTATCTCCTAGTTGTTTTTATAGACTGCATGGTTCCACACAAACAATTGCTCGGGCTGAAGCGCACAACCTGGCCCAATCACAAACATTCAAGACAGACAATACAAGTGCCCTGTGAATGGTGTTTCTTTGGCTCCAATCATGCAAAAGGACCCTGCAACTTGAAAGAGAAATGGGATGGCGTACAAGTGCCTCTAGAGCTACCAGGAGAGAATTGGTCCTATTCTTACAAGAGATTTATCATACATACATTGTTAGGTCTTTAGCTTCCCTCCTTCTCTTCCTCCAATTCCCTTCCCCCAACACATATATTCTGACCCTTAAATTAGCAACGCAAAGAAAGATGTTCTTTTCATCACCAAGAGGCTGCTTGCCTACGCCCCCTCTTTCCCCAGCGGTCTTTCAGAGGTCCTAAGAAGCAATGGATGCCTGACAGTCAACAGATGGTCTCCCTGCAGGGAACAAATTTAAACAGAGGAGGAGGAGACAACCATAACACTCCTGTTCTGTCTGCCTTGGTGGCCGCATGGTCATTTCTGAGATCTGCTGTAACTGAATCTACTTTTCTTTCATATTTCTCTCAACACAACTTATATGGTGATTCTTCATTATCCAAGTATGATGGCCTTCCAAGTGTAGGGTTTTGGCAGTGAATATGTAGGTGACTGTGGAGCCCTATTCTTGACCTGCATGTTCTTCCACAGTGAGGGTATTAGTTTCCCGGTAGAAGGTGATCCCGGTCAGCATTGGCTTGACATGCTTTCCTCTTGGAATGTTTCTCTCTTTCACCTTCTATTTGTGCCTCTTCAAATTCCAAAGCACTGCTGGTCACAGCTGACCTTCAATTAGAGTATTAAAGGGCCATGGCTTCTCAGTTCTCGGTGTCTATGCCACAGATTTTAAGGTTAATTTTAAGCCCATTTTTAAATCTCTTTTCCTGTCCACCAACATTCCAGTTTCCATTCTTGAGTTGGGAGTATAGTAAGTGCTTTGGGAGACGCTGATTGGGCATTCAGACAATGTGGCCAGTCCAAGAGAGTTGATGGCATAGGAACATTGCATCAATGCTGGTGGTGTTTGCTTCTTCCAGCACGTTGATATTTGTCTGCCTGTCTTCCCAAGAGATTTGCAGGATTTTTCGGAGGCAATGCTAAAGGAATTGTTCCAGGAGTTGAGTGTGACATCTGTAGACAGTCCACATTTCACAGACATATAAAAGGGTTAGGAGGACAATACTTTTATAAACAAGCATCTTGGTGTCCCTATGGATGTCCCGATCCTCAAACACTCTCTGCTTCATTTGGAAAAATGTTGCACTCGCAGAGCTCAGGCAGTGTTGTATTTCAGTGTCAGTGTTGACTTTTGTGGAGAGGTGGCTGCCAAGGTAGCAGAAATGGTCAACATTTTCTAATGTTACACCATCAAGCTGTATTTCTGGCATTGCAGAGGGATTGGCTGGTGACTGCTGGAAGAGCACTTTGGTTTTCTCAATGTTTAATGGGAGGCTGAGCTTCTCGCATGCTTCTGCAAAGGTATTTAGAGTGGCTTGTAGGTCTTCTTCTGAATGTGCACAGGCTATGTTATCATCGGCATATTAGATTCTATAACATATGCTGTTGTGACCTTGGTGTTGACTTTCAGTCTGCTGAGGTTAAATAGCTTGCCATCTGTCTGATAGATGATTTCCAATTCAATGGGAAGCTTCCCATCAACAAGATGAAGTATCATAGTGATGGAAAATAAGGTTGGGGCAATAACACTTCCCTGTTTGACACCTGATTCCACCTTAAATGGGTCATTTTGGGAGCCATTTCTGTCCAAGACTGTTGCCATCAAGTCATCATGGAGGAGCCACACAATTTTCATAAATTTGTCAGAGCATCTGATATTTTGGAGGATGGTCCAGAGAGCACTGCAATTCACTGCCTCAAATGCTTTTGCAAGGTTTTTCGAGCTGTCATGCAGTGAAGATCATGCCCACTGTTCCTCTGGAGGAGTGGAAGCCATTCTGGGATTCTGGGAGGGTGTCTTCTGAGACAGGTAGAAGGTAGTTTGCAAGGATTCATGCAAGGATTTTCCCAGCGCATGTTAAAAGGGTGATATCTCAAAGGTTTCCGCAGTCTGTTCTTCCTCCACCTTGAAACCTTATATAGTTCTTATTTGTGGCCAGCTAAGTGTATTCATTCTGTAAGCCCAAGATTATTATTATTACTATTATTTTGCCTGAAGTAAAGAACACTGATTTAATGTACAGAGTAGTAGCAGGAACTTCTTTAATAGTGCATCTGTCATCACATCTGGGACACATTCATACTAGCATATTGCCATTATTATTCTACTTTCACTCATCTAAGATTTGGATTTTACAGAGGGGCACTATGTAATGCCTCACTAAACTACAAGGCTAAGCATTACATTAGATGCAAGTATGGCAGTTAAAGTGGAACAATAGCGCTATCATTCCATAGTGTGGCTAAGCCCCTGAGAATAATGCTTTGGCTTGGAAGGAAAAGGACAGACAGCATAACACAAGTCCCCCCCCACCGCATTGACTATTCCCCTTATTCCCCATATCTGCTTCCTGAGCCAGCTGCCTTAATAGCCCTGGCATTATATCATCTCCTGAAGAGCAACAGTCAAGATATTTATTTCCTATATCTATTTGTATCACCTCATCAGCCCAGAGAAATCTACTTCTTTCAAATACCCTGTTCATTTTTAATGCCCCATTCCTTGCTTGCTCCAAGGTACCATGCTCTTAGTGAATTCCTACTTCACTGGATCCCGTGGAACCAATGAGATTGTTTAAACCAGTGTCAAAGGGACAAGTTTGTGAAGGAAAAGCAATTCTTTTAAATTTTGCTCAGTTCTATCACTTTTTTGATGGTGAGACAAAGCTGCAGCTGCTTACATCATGCTTGAAGCCTTATTCCTTACAATCATTCAGTCACATTCAAATTAAACTCATTATCACAAGCAGACTCCTCCCAAGAAGTGTCAAAAGAGAGTGGGTGGGTGGGTGGGTTGGTTGGCTGGCTGGATGGCTGGCTGGCTGGCTGCCTGTTTGCTTGCCTGTAAGGTCTATGTGCTACTGAATGGAGTGAGGATTAAAGCTTTAGGCATAGCTTCTTCTAAATTGTAAGCTGGAGCAATAGGATTCAGGATCAAAGTGGGTGGGTCATTAAATTAACAATGTCGAACATGAGGGATAACAACATACAAGGTTTCTTGTGATGGCTTCCATACCTGAAGTTGGGTGGACAGTTGGTGCTCACTTTGCAAAAGGTTAGGAAATCTTTGTCATTCATTCCTTCTCTGAGAGAGAAACAGAGAAAGTGATAATATGCTTCCTTTAGCACAAAGAGACTGGAGGTGGGGAATAAAAAGTACAGCCAGAACTGAATTAAATTTGACATTAGTTAGAATCAGCTTATTGTGGTTTCTTAAACTTTGTGTAGACTGTATACATATCAAAGATTCAATGTAATGTTTCACAAGTAAGATTTCTTGCCTGATAATCCATACTATTTTTCTTGTCCTTCCTCAGTAATGATAACTGCAAGGCATGTATTTCAATGCCCAGTGCTATTTTCAATAGCTATACTTTTTAAGAGTCAGTGTGGTGTAGTAGTTTGATTGTTGGAGTTGGACACTGAGAAACCAGGGTTTATCATGAAAATCTGCTGGATGACCTTGAGCACATTCTTTCAGTCTTTAGAGGAAGGCAACTGTAAAACCCCTCTGAAAAAACTTGCCAAGAAAACTTCATGATAGTTAACCTCAGACATAAATTCTGTCATCTAATTATTTAAGTTCTACTGCCATCCCATCTTTGAACTTTTCTCTAAACCATCAGAACTATAAATGTAATGTCTTAAAATGAAAATGTAAGGCTGCAATCACAAACAGTTTTGCTAGAGAGTAAATCCTATTGAAACAAGTGGGATATATATCTAAGTATGTTCACTTAGAATTAGATTGATTTCAGTAGCTGCAGACTGAAAAAGAAAAGCCAAAAGTCCCATAACTGAAAAGCTGAAAGCCTTTATCTCCTTGTCTTTGTTGATCTTTTTGTCTGTACAACTTTATATACATTTAAAATTAGGCCTCTTTTAAAACAACAATAACAAAACCACTCTGATTTCAAAATCTGTTTCTTGTTCTAGGGACCCCTCCTCCTCCCTGTGTTTTAGAAAGACAGATAAACTTTCTAAATGGGAAGCATGAAAAGAAGTCTGAAATTGAATCAAACACTGAATAGAACGCAGGCACCATCACCACCAACAAAGCCAAAGACAATGAAACAAAGGGAGCAGAAAGTAAAAGGAGGAGGAGACCAAAGCCAAGGAAAGTGCTTAAGGTTTGCCATGAATGCAACAGTGTCACGGTCTTTTTGCGGGCCAAAGGGTCTTCTCAAGAAGCATGCAGCTTCATTATCACACACCAGGAAGCCATGATAAATGCTCATCGCTAACATTGACTCTAGCTGATAAACGTTCTGTTCCTTGGAGAGTTGTAGGCAGGAGTCCATACTATACCATAACCATTTGGGTCACTGATAATCAAAAGAAATTAAAATGCATCTGCTCCAATGGTGTTCAGGGAAGGGTTGGGATAAGGGGGCCTTTAGGGGATACCACTGTCTCCTGCTGCTGTTGCTTCTCTCCTTCCTACTTTTCATTCCCCTGGCCTGTATAGATGATGAAGTTCTTGCTGTGATTTCATGCCTGCCACATCCAGCTGCTCCTGTGTAAAGCATGGCGTACATGCACCCCCCCCCCTTTTCTTACTCCCATCCACATTGCACATGCATCTCTCTCTTTCATATGCTGAACCACAATATATTACAGGACAAAGAATTAAACTACTTTGAAAAAAACTCTATGGACTGAGAAAAAGTGTAAAAGGAAGCTTTGCCACTGAATTCAGAGTAAAAAGTTTGTCTCTTGGACAAACTAGGGCCTTTGGTTGACTTTACTGTAAGCTACCTTCGGGGTCGAGAAGGGTGGGATATAAATATAGCAAATAAATAAAAACATACATACATACATACATACATGCATACATTTGGTTCAGAACTCTGAAAAAAATAAAATTTAAGAAGAATGGACATAACAGCATACTAAAGCCAGCCAGCATCCATCTACCACAGCTCAGTTATAGATAGCTTCAGCATGTCATTATGTTCATTTTTCTTAAATTCTTCTTAAATGTAACTTTCAAACACTTCTCCAGTTCTGCTGCTGGTGCTATGTAAAATTCCACAAAGTTTAAATATTAAAAAGTCATACTTTCAGTCTCTCAAAATCATTAGAGCGACCTGGAAACCACAGCTTGATTTTTTAATCTGCTTTCAAAATTCTGATTCAAAGTAGCATATTTTTTGCAATTCATTCATGCAATCTGCTTTCAACCAACACAAGCAGCCTTAGAAACTGATGGGTAGAAATTCACATTGCTAAATATGGTATATTAACCAGAGAAGTGCATATATGTCTGAGAGGCATTCTGATTACAAGTTATCAAGTACAAAGTAAGTTCTGTTGAACCAACGTAAAGTATAACTGCTACTTGGGTCTATATGACTGTATGTCAGCTATGGGCAACATCAAAAAAGCTTTCTCATCGCAACAGAAAATAAAATATGTGAACTTTTTTGTTATGTTTCATGAATCCTATTCTTTCAAGCAATGGAAGATTTAAAAAAATAGTTTGTAAACTAGTGCTTGATTTTTCAGTGATTTGCAGTAAATCAAAAAGTCCTAATTCCTGTAGTTAAGTCAAACTGAAAGTTTGCTCAACAAAATTTCTGGGAATTCTGATGCACATACAGACAGCTTGCAAAAAGCGCGAACCCCTGCACTTTTACCTGAGGCATCCAAACGATGCCTCAAGTAAAAGCGAATTGATTGAGCACTAAGCAGGAAAACCCTTCTTTGTGCCAAATTAATTAGGTACTGGATTAGATGCGGGTCTTCATGAAAGATCCAAGTGTTGTAGTTCAGCCTGTGATTGTGTCTGATGTCAGTGGGGATGATGGTTTCCTGGACCTGAGTTGTCAAGTCCTGACCTTGTTGAGAGGCCTGGTTCTGGCCTTGCTGAAAGGACCAAGGTTTCTCATGAACAGAGTGCTTCTCCTGTAGATTTTCAAGGTCAAATTCCTGAAAGGAGCCCATAGCAGCCTTTCTCTGAGGAACTGTCTTCTGAGGATTATTTGTCAGGTGCAGAAGTTAATGAAATTAAAGATAGAAGACAAGACTTTTGTAAACTAAGAGAAAGTTTCCCAAGCACACCAAAGGTCAGCCTGTCTATTAGAAAAGAGAGAAAATATTATTTATTATTATTATTAAACTTTATTTATATCCCACCACCATCTCCCAGAAGGGACTCAGGGTGGCTTACATGAGGCCAAACACAACAATACATAGTAAACACAACTGCAAATAAAACAATACAATCATTATAACTTACAATAAGCAATAAACAACAATAACACAGTTTAAAAGCTTTATGGCTGGACCAGATGTAAATTATTTAAAAAAAATTAAATAAATAACATTGGGTGTGAACAGAGGTAGAATGTGTGATACAGGAGGGTTTTAGAAAATAATGTGGAGCAGACAACCCAACAGGTGATTAAAGTGCTTCTATGGACATTTTGCAAAGGTTGATCAAAGCAAGGTGTTATTTGAATCGAGCAGAAAGTTTTAGCAAGAGGTCTTCACACTTACAAGAAGGAGATGAAGCAGCTGGTGGAAGTTCACCTTAAAATGAATACTTACTGCATTCACAAAATGTTACCATCCAGGGTTTTTTCCCAATAAATTATGACCCCCATATCTGCAGGAAATACATTCCTGAACTGACAGTGGAAATAGGAAACCATAGATAATAACTAACCATATTGAAATAAAAGCCATGCTTGCCAGAAGTTATCATAAACTTTCCCTAGGGGGCCTAAATAAAAATTAGAGAATTATCTGCTCTAGGGATTTGGTAGGTGTATTTTCCAGGTAGGTGAAACTGTCTGTACCTGTTTCCTGGGTGTAGGGGGTCATACTGTGTTGCAGCGGTTCTCAACCTGGGGTCCCCAGGTGTTTAGGGCCTTCAACTTCCAGATATCCTTACAGCTAGTAAACTGACTGGGATTTCTGGGAATTGTAGGCCAAACACATCTCGGGACCCCAGGTTGAGAACCACTGCGTATTGAAAAGCAGTCTTAGCTATGCAGGAAGATTTGGAACAGGCAGATCTTTTCAGAATGTGTCCTTAAGACATTTCAAATGACCATGTGTTTGGAACTTCCAATTGAAACCACTTTCTTGTTATTGTGTATGGTGGTTATTTTTATTATCATTATCATTTGTTGACATTCCTTGATATGGGATATCATTGCATTCTGAAATAGATATTTCCCAGATGCCCCTCTCAAAAAACATGTCTGTCAAAATGCACCTTTATGTTCACTAATTATTGTATCCCTCCTCCCTTTCAGCCTCAACATTCACAACTGTTCAATTCAGTGACAGCTTTACTGCTTTGCCATATTGCCTTGCTATAGAGCTGCCACTTAACTGAACAGATATGCATGTTGAATTTGACATATGTAAAGAAGGAGAGTGCAAATTAAGATGAGTGAAAATGTTATATTTATAAAGATTTGCTTTCCAGAGTGAAATGGATCTGGGATTAGCTTCAGCAAAATCTTTGAAGCTTGTCCAAGTACGATAAAGAAGCAAATTGCAAGCAGTAGTAATGAATGTAATGAAACACATTCTTGCCAAAGAGAGGAGACATGAATTCATTGCAATATTCAGATCAGCTATTTTCTTGGAAAATGTATACTTTCTTTTATTTACTTTTTCCTGAAAGGAACCCAGGACTCTTCCATTTTTTTCCTTCTATCAGCACTTTGAGGTAAGTTGTGCAGGGAATGACTGACCCATGATCTTCTAATAATCTTCCCTGCTTAACAGCGATTATGATTCAGTCATTTGGGTTAGGTCAGCCTGATCAATAGGTAGTGTGTGATAGCCTCTTCAGTTGGCAGATGCCCGAGGATACATGGCAGTGATATAAAAGGGAACTGCTATGCATTCTTTTCCATAACTCCTAAACAGTCATCCCTTAAGCAATCCTATATGGTAGAAAATGCTGTCTAACCACCAGCCTTAAAGATGCCACTGTCACTGTTTTCAGCTTCTGTATATTTAGAGGGGTTTAGGAGGTATTGTTTTGTTTTTCACCACATCAAAAAATCTGTTTATTTAATTAAATCAAATTATAATACTTGCTTGTTGTCTTTCAGGCAGGCAGTATTTCCAAGATGAAAATAATTTTTAAAATAGCTGATATCCTATTAGTTGAATTACAATATTGTTGGTTAAGCTTATGGATTTGTATACATATTTACAATTGCAGTTCTAAGGCCATAGTTGTAAATGCCACAACCCCACCTTAAAATTCTACTAGCCATTCCAAAAGACAGAGTTCTATGGTGCTGGTGAGTAAGATGCTGAAGCATCTAGGCACCTTCAGTGTAAGTAGCAGAAACAGATCTCACAGGGGTCTGTGACAACTCCTTGGTCTCACTGGTGGTAAGGGCTGTTAGGAGGAGTTGTCTTCCCATAATGAGAAAGCCCTATTTTGTGTACTTATCGATCTCACCTCTTAGAAATGCCCTAGCATGAGGCTGACCATTAAGTGTATTACAACACAATATTGCTCCTTTTCCCCTAGTCTCCTCTTCCCCATTCAAGTCATATTTCATATTGGAATATTTCTCCAGTGAAGGAGATCAGAAAAAAAAACAAAGAATGGGAATAATAAATTGATTCACCAGAATTCATTATGCAGGTTGTACAGCTTTGAATCAGTCAAAATAAAGACTCAAACAGAGAGCCTGCTTTTGCCCTTTCCCTCAACCAGCTCCAAGAGGGAGGAGCTGGAAGTTAAACTTAGTGACCTTTAAGGATCAACGGCAAGCTTGCTTTAAATGGCAGGCCCTAACAAGCCATACAAAGTGCTGGCCTTGATCTATTATCTGCCTCCCAGACTCTCTGTCAACCTATGATTTCCTTAGCAACCACCAAATAGAGAACAGAAGGAATGGTCTTGCTCCAACCAGCAGGAAAGCACAATATGAAAATCTCCTCTTTTTTGGCTCACAGAACACATTTCTATTGGATAAATGATGCTGCAGTTGTCTCACAATGTCAAACTCCCCCTGGAGGCACAATATCAAGCAAGAAGGATAATTTTTATTAATTTCCTCCCTTAAAACATATATTTTCCCAGTGCCTATTAATCACCTTTTTATTAAAATGGCAACACCTTTTTTAATCAGAGAGATCACTTATCTCAGCATTTATAGGTCCCTCGGCACAAATCTATGATCAACTTCTAGCAAAAAGATGATCCTAGAAGCATGCTGAAGGACCTAAAAACAACTAGAGAAGTGTTCTCTCTAGGTGTTTGTAAGTCCTCTAGAATAATTCTGTGGCCAAGTTCTCCTAGATATTAACCATAAAATAATGCTGATAGACATAAAAACCTAGAGATAACATATTTTTGGTTGTGTGTAAGGTAACAATGGAGGTGGCAGTAAATACAGCAATCTGCATACAATTTAATCCACCAATGCTTAAGTGATAAATGTGGAGGAACTACTATATTACAATTGTGCAATGAAAGGACACTTTGATATTTGAATTTCACCTCCAGCATCAAAGGCAGTGTTCCTCTGGTTATCACTTGCCAGGAAATGCAATTGTTGCCCTCAGGTGCTGTTGACTAGCATCCTGTTGGCAGTTGGACGATGACAGAATGTGTAAGTAGATAGGCCTTTGGTCTGATCCAACAAGGCTCTTTTAAAGTTCTTATGCTCATGTTTCCAAGATGATGTACATTAAATACTAGGAAGTGGACTTTCTTTTTCGAACTTGGGGGCCAGGATTTTCTTAAGTGTCGTTATTAGGTCGTAGGGGGCATAGGGGGCACCCTCCTTCTCTCTCACCACCCTCCTGCCTCCCTTGCCAATATTATGGCAAGGCAAGCCCTAAACTCGCTCCTTCTTTTCGGCTGGAAGGAAGCCTGGAAAAAATGTAAACAGAGAGGATTACTCAGAAGTAAATCTGCAAAGGAGGGCACTTTGGATGAAGGGCCCTCCTTTGTGGATTTACCTGAGTAAACCTCTCTGTTTACATTTTTCCAGGCTTCCTGCCTCTCCTGCCTGCCAGGATCTAAAGCATCAAAGAGTATTGGGGTGAGAAACGTTGGGAGCAAACACCTCCATTTTCTTGGGTGGGGGTATTTGTTGCAGAATCCCGGCCTCATAGAGAAGATTCTGCAGCAACCCCCCCCCCCCCCAGAATATGTATGTGTGTGCACCCAAGCAGAAAACGCTGTCTTTTCCCGGGCTAATTTCCCGGGCTCACAGAGAAGTGCCCGTTTGCACCGCATGAGGCAGGGACCAGTCAGAATACTTCGGTTTGAATTTTACCTCTTCTTATACCCATTGTTATTACTGCTGTATTATTGCATGTGCATAGAATGTAGGTATATGACCAGCCTGGCAAACTTGGGCCCTCGCTCCCTCGGGATCGGGGTGAGAGAGGCAGCGAGGAGCGAGGGGGCTCCTCCTCCTTTTCTTTTGCTGCTTCCAAGAATAGAATACCCACTCCCTCCCTCCTTTGCTCCCTCCTTCCTATTTGGAGAGTCCCATCTAGAATTCAGTGTGATTTATCATGCCTATTAAATACTATAGATTGATACATATGCTTTTGCTGAGAGTAGCATTAGCAGATGGGTATTGCAGAAGATAGTCCTTATGTAGGCTCATTTACCAAAAGTTATGTGTGCAATATGATTAGATTCTATTCTCAGAGTTCTCCTACCCAACAGTTTGAGGATGTTACATTGTCCCATAAAGATTTATTCAACACAGCCATGAAGGAGACATGCAGGCATCACAAATGACTTGCAGCCATCCATATTTTTGTCTTACTTGCTCCCATGTACATCCAGTAGATTCACAAACCTGTTGAGGTTAACTTTTCTCACTATTTCAGGTGTGCTTTTGATCACCATTTTTCTCTGAAAAATATGTTACACCAGATTTTTAGGTCACATAACTTGCTGACTAGACAGCACTTGGAGTTAACCCATTCCTAGATCTATCCTTCACAATTTTATTCTATGGTACGTACATTGCCCATATTACATTCCATGGCAGCTATGAAATGTCAGCTTACATAACACTTTCTGTTCAACCATGAAACCACGAGTTTTCTCAGTCCAACCATTCAAAGCCCACCCACCAACCCTTCTTTGGCTTTTAGTCCATATTTCTCACATCAAAAAGATTAAGTGATCAAAATACCAGCTTTGAACTGATCCATTTAATAATAAAAAATAAATTTTAAAATGAAATACAATAAAAAGTTTAACCACAAAAATCTGTAAATAAATGTGAACAGCTCATCTGTTCCACCATCCTCTTCCTTATTCCTCTGAATGTCATCTGTGTTCTTGCAGGGTTTGAAGGCAACTTCTGTGACTGGTGCCCTCTTAAATACCAGAGGGGGAGTTGAAGCTTGGGCAGCTTTTTGACTATGCTTTGAAATGACACTTGAAAGGGGAAGAAAGAGCATAAATGTCACCGTGTCACCTCCAGTGAGCTAGAGGGCCCTTCACCCTTCCCTGAACCTAATCTAAAGGTACAGCTCATTCCTTCAGGGAGTGATGCAAAGTCACAGAGCCCACACAAAGGTGTAGTTATCCCTCGACGTGCTCTTTTCTTGTCTGTAGAAACCATAATCACCATCATCACTACCCCAAAGGCTAGTTTGCTGTTCTTGCAGGGGGATTTCATGCCCAAGACTAGTCTGTTTATTTGAATTCTTTCAAAGAGGAATATCTAGGTGCATCACAGAGCATATTGTGACAGTTGAAAACCTAGAATCTTAAAAATACAGAGCAAAGGCTCCCACAAAAGATACCACCCACTGTCTAACAACCCTTCCTTTTGATCATCTTTGGTGTCACTCCCCAATTTATCTTTCCCCTCACCTCTATATGAATTTATGCTGATGGTGGTAATTACAATGTGGATCTTCTTATAGTGCACCTACACTGTTGAATTAATGCAGTTTGACACCACTTGAACTGCCATGGTTTAATGCCGTGGAATCCTGGGATTTGTAGATTGGTGAGGCACCAACACTCTTTGACCGAGAAGATGAAAAGCCTATTAAAACTACAACTCTCAGGATTCCATAGCACTCAGCCATGGCTATTAAAGTGCTGACAGACTGCATTAACTATGCAATATAGATGCACCCATAATTATAGCATTGTATATCCACACTATGAATTCTTACAGAATATTCTAGCAGTCATATAGGGACATTTGAAAACAAACCACACAGAGCAATACCCTTGAAGTTTTCTTGGAAGTAATCACCTCATTCATGGGGTTGCCATAAGTCCAAGTCATTTGACTATAGTTAGCAACAAATCACCACAGAGTTCAATGGGACTTACTGCCTACATGATTTCAGACTAATTGAGAAAAGCAGATAGTGCATCTGTGGGGGAGGTATGACTGGAGGGTATGAATTAATGTTTACAGAATAAATTAAGTAATTAAGTAACAAATATGCTTTGGCAGTATTCGCATTAGCTAATCAAATATCCTTGATCTCACCTTAGATCTGTGGGTTGCGTTTGAATGTGTCAAAGTCTTGGGAGTGAACACATGAATAGGAAGGAACAAAGAAGAAAGGAGAATGTCTCTTAATACAATGTATCTGTTCTTTAATTAATAATAATAAAGCTTATTTGTATCCTGCCTCCATGTCCCAAAAAGGGCCCCGGGACAGCTAATAAAGCACTGCCAGCACAGTATAAATATCAACAATACATGAGTATAAAACAATATCAAAAAAGTTATAAACAACACTATCAACACATAAAATAAAATAAAATACACAACTTATGATTGCATTTGGGCCAATGTCCTAAACTATAGAAAGTCGAGGACTTATACATGGTTAGTGGGACTGTATCAAGGCTCACTATAGACGAGACTTGACAAAGTTACTTTGCGGGACTTCCAGAATCCCTGAACTAATATTGGCATTGTAGATCCTGGAAGAAAAGGACAAGAATAATGACCATAGAAATACCATGCCACCTGCCACCATTTTGTTTTTCTGTAATGCAGCAGCAATAGCTAGTGAGATCCAGCCAGAACATGGAAATATTTTCTTTTTAAACATTACACATAGTTCATTTTAAATACAGTAGAGTCCCGCTTATCCAACATAAACAGGCTGGCAGAACGTTGGATAAGCGAAAATAAGGAGGGATTAAGGGAAAGCCCATTAAACATAAAATTATGTTATGATTTTACAAATTAAGCACCAAAACATCATCTTTTACAACAAGTTAACAGAAAAGGCAGTTCAGTGCATGGTAACATTATGTAGTAATTACTGTATTTACGAATTTAGCACCAAAACATCGTAATGTATTGAAACAGCAGACTGCGTTGGATAATACAGAACGTTAGATGGGCAAAGGTTGGATAAGTGAGACTCCACTGTAATACCAAGAAAATAATGTATTGTTTTAATCATTACATAACAATGACATTGAAATGCTGAGGAGCAATGAACATTTCATGTCATGTTAATTTATTGCCTGGAAATTAATAGGGGGAGGAGAAGAGATTATTCTTTTGGCCTTTTTAGTAGCTTCAGATGATTTTTTCTAATTTAAAATTGTGTCATAGTATATTCTTAGCTAGTCACACACATAAATGTATTTTGTATATTTTTTCCAAATGACTGAATTCAGTTGAACTGAATGCCAACGTATCAATTTTAATAATGCAAACTCAGATATCAATCCACATGGTTCTGTTCAATCCAAATACATTTTAATTTATTGGGATGCCCAAAATAGGCATCATCAGTGTGCCCTGCATCAACTTCATGAGTTTTAGTTTGCTTTGGGGAGATGCTGAGGCTAAATCAGTCTGACAGGGCTCTGGGGCTTTTGCAATATGAGCTCTGGTGAGGGAATATGCTGTGTTCATTAAGACAGAATGATATCTCTGATACTAGAATGAAGGGGCAAAAGTCAGGTATTCCCTCATTCCATAAATACTTGTCTTTAAAAACATCAGACTGCAGTAGGGAGTTGGAATTGTTTCTTAAAATAAAAAGAGGAATAGTAAACTGGTAGTACCTTTCAATCCAGTGCCTCCCTGTTTCATGACTTTTCCTCTCATCAGACATATCAAACTTTAGAGTGCTTCTCCGTTGGCACCCAATATCTTCCTCATCATACAGAGCCAAGAAGTCTCCACCCCACGTGTGGGTTTTTTGTTAGTTTTTAGAAAATATTTGCCATATCTTATAATTACTATAATATCCAGATATAATTCCTTTCATAAGTCTGCATATGTATCATAACAGGAAATAATAACACGAAGTTCTTTAATATTTATTACCATTTGAATTTGGAGTTCTTACATGGACATCTCAAAATAAAAACAGGCGCCATTACTCTCAAATTATATTTTGAAATACAATAATAGGATATGACTACAAAAAGAAAGCAAAGCAAATTTTTTTGAAAACATTTAAAGAACTTAAGAGTAAACAATAATAAATGTAAACCAACCAGCAAAGGAAAACCACCCATTCTCTCAGTTATCTAATGCCTCTATTTTGCAATATCTATCATTTCCATTTTTTTAAAAAGGACATTTGTGAAGGAGTAATCAAGCATTTCTATAAACAGGAATAACAGCTCGCTGCTCTAAGAACCGTCCTTTGGAATGCCACCCCTACCCACACCATGCCAAACACCAAAATGGGACAGAGACTGTCATGGATCCCATTACATGAGACAAAAAGAATGATTCATGCTATTTTTTGCTAATTTCACAATTTTTCTCTATGATCATTGGTTAGCCCAAATTAATGGTAGATCTTTAGTTCTGTGATGGGGGGAGGCGTTCGGAGGAGCAGTGACCAGAAGTATGGCTGTGTCACCTGATACCAGCTGTGACTACCCATTATTTTATAGTCCCTGAGAGTGAAATGAGGGGAGGGGGAGGAATTGTCTCTGATGAGGTTGTTTGATAGTATTGCAGATTTCAGAAATCAATTTGTAGAATAATTATCTGTTTGTGTGGCTAGGAATGTCCCATAGCTACTCCTCCTGGTGCACATTACAATTATATTATTATTATTCTGCTTTTTCTCTCCACAAGGAGACCCAAAGTGTCTTTCATTGAAAACATTTCAATACAATTGTAAAATATACAAATATTAAAACAAATATTATTTGGCCCTGCCCCCTTCCCTTTGACCCCCACATGCAGTGCAGTGCGAAGGCTGCAGCGCAAAGGTCTCCGCATCCTCCGGGGGAGCCTCCTCGCCACTGCAGAAGAAAGCGAGGCCTTCCCCAGTGGAGGCGGCGGAGGAGGGGGCAGAGGGAGCAGGAAAGCCCGGGCTTCCACGGGGAGAGCAGGCCTTGCTTCTTCGTCCCCTCAGGTCACGGCTACCTGTCCCCTCAGAGCCCTCTCCGACGGCGGCATGGCAAGCAGCGCCACCACCAGAGAGGGCTCTTAGGGGATGGGGAGCTGCAGCCTGAGGAGAAGAAATGAGGCCTGCTCTCCCTGGGGAAGCCCCGGGCTCTTCTGTTCCCTCCACCGCCAAGTCGGAGGAGGAGAACGCAGAGGTCTTCGCAATGCAGCTTTTGCACAACAGCCGCCGTTGTCGTCCTCATCATCGCCTCCCCTTCCACCGCTGCCTCCGGGCCCCAAACTGGGCTGCCTCACTGCCCAAAATGGTGAGGCCTCCTCGAGCTCGGTGCCCGGGGAGCAGCAGCAGCAACAATTGGCCCACGCCAATGGACTCCTCCCGGCAGCCAATAACAACAATAGCGGAGGAGGAGGAGGTGGCGGGCCTTTCGTTCCCTCCCCTGCTGCCTTTTTTTGCTGCTTTCAGCACTCCATTGGCCCCATGGCCAATGGGGAGGGTGGGGGAGATGGAGTGAAGGGCTCGCTTCCATCCCGCCCTCCCCACTGGTCATGGGGCTGATGGAGCGATGAAACGGGCGAAAAAGACCCTCCTTTTTTGCCGCTTTCCCCCTTTTATTCACCCCCTCTTCCCCGCAATCTGCGGGGTCAGCAAAAGGCAACATGTGGGGGGCAAGTGAAAACCCCCTCCACCACCCCTGTGCACCATCCCTGCAGTCTCCACAATAGGGTTCTCTCTCTGCCGCTCCCATGCCATGCATGCAGGCCAGAGTGGGCACAAAACATCATTTCAACTTTAAAGTAAGTGCTTAACACTACTATATATCAATTGTTAAGTATAACAGATGATGGGATTTGTAATATCTTCAACAGCATCATCTGTTGTCCATACTCCCACAAACCCCTCCAGTATTTTCTGTTGGTCATGAGGGTTCTATGTGCCAAGTTTGGCTCAATTCCATTGTTGGTGGAATTCAAAATGCTCTTTGATTGTAGGTAAACCATAAATCCCAGTAACTACAACTCCCAAATGAGAAGGGCTGTTTTCTCAAAAATCCACCACTGTTCAACTTTGGGCATATTGAGTATTTGTGCCAAGTTTCATCCAAATCCAAAGTTGTTTGGGTTCATAGTGCTCTCCAAATGTAGGTGAACTACATATCCCCTAAATCAGTCAATTCATTCCAAACCCCTCCAGTATTTTCTGTTGGTCATGGGGGTTCTGTGTGCCAAGTTTGGCTCAATTCCATTGTTGGTGGAGTTCAAAATGCTCTTTGATTGTAGGTGAACTATAAATCCCACTGTAAATGCAAGCCAGCAAATATCACTATACATGTAACAAAATATCACTTTTATCCACACAGTAATATAAATATAAGCAATGAGGGGTTCCCTCTATGGTATCATACCCTATAGGTAACACAATATCGCAACCCAATCAACATAACAGTGTAATACACATATGTAATGTTTCACTATCCTACAGGTTACAACGTAACTCTTTACTCCCGCGAATACAACTCCCAAATGTCAAGATCCCTTTTCCCTAAACTCCACCAGTGTTCAAATTTAGGCATAATGAATATTTGTGCCAAGTTTGGTCCAGATCCATAGTGGATTGGGTTCTCAGTTCTCTCTGGATGTAGGTGAACTACAGTATATCTTCCCTAAATCACTGCCAATTCCCTCCAACCCCCTCCAGTATTTTCTGTTGGTCATGTGGGTTCTCTGTGCCAAGTTTGGTCCAGTTCTGTAATTTGTGGAGGTCTCAGTGGTCTGTGGAAGTCAGAGCTGAATCGATTGAAGGTACTGCAAATCCCATCATCTGTTGTCCATACTCCCCCAAACATATTGTTTTTGTGATTAATCACTATGCTTTAATTATGTTCAATTTGTAACAATGAAAATACATCCTGCATATTAGATAGTTGAATTAGAATTTGTACGAGTAGCAAAATTATTTATGAAGTAGCAATGAAAATATGGTTGGGGGTCACCACAACATGAGGAACCTTATTTAGGGGTCACGGCATTAGAAAGGTTGAGAACCTCTGCATTAATACATATATCTTTCTGTTTAATTGCTATTAATTTTTAAAAAATATTAATTTCTAGGGGGCGGTGAGTAAATTTTTTTCTGGAAAGGGGGCAGTAGGCCAAAAAAGTTTGGGAACCACTGATCTACACTGTAGAATTAATGCATAACTTTCATTGCTCATTACTATGGAATCATGGAAGTTATAGTTTGGCACGTTTTGGCAGAAAAGACTAAAGACATTGTAAAACTACAACTCCCATAATTCTATAGCATTGAGCCAAGACAGTTGAAGTGGTATCAGACTGCATTGATTCAACAGTGATGCACACACGGAGAGGGCTATTTCAGCCTTTATGGAGTTCCAGAACAATTGTGCTACCAGTCCAGCCTGTTAATTTATATGTATATCTTTTGCTTCATAAAGGGATAATTTTTTTCTAAACACTTGCTACAATTTGTAATTTTATTGCTAATTGTAAGTAAAAACAAATATTCTAGGTAGTTTTCTCCTGATAATCAAACTTTCCAAAGTGTTTTAAAAAAATAATAATAATAATACATCTACAAATGTAAGGCACCGTAAGGCAGCGCCCTGCTGGGAATGCAGTTAGAGCAACATGTTACAGCTGAAATGCTACTAGACACACAGTGTGCCCCTCCCTTCCCCTTTAGTGCCCCGCACCAGTGTTTTCGACCTCTCTCATCAATCTCATCAATTCCCCTTCGGTTCCATACCTGTTATAATATCCTGCCTTTTAAAATATATTTTATACTGCTTTCTAAACTAATTTTAAATAACTGTTTACTGGGGAGTTGTCCTTCCCCTCTCAGGGCGCTTGTGCCTACTTTGTGCTGGTCAGTGACTGTAATAAAGTTTTGTTGTTGTACAAATGTAAAGATTTTTGCACAAAATTATGAGGTTTGTGAAAAAACATGTTCCTTATGTGAAAACAGGGTTTGTTTGTTTTTGTTTTTGCAAAAAAATACTCTTCCCAGAAACAGGTGCATTTTTGTCCAAATAGTCATTTTAACACAAAGAGGTGATTTTTTAAAAAACAAAACCCCTGCATGAGTTCTGGAAGCAGTGGTTTTTCCAGAAATATGTGCTTTTGTGCAACAAAACATATTTTTGCTTGCAAAAGATGCTATTTGTGGAAACATTTCTTGACAGCACTTGGAATTGAGGGCCCATCCAAGCAGGCCAATATCCCAGGTGATGGCTCCAGTAAAATGCATTAATTGGGGGGGGGGGGGGGATTTACTTGGTTAGTTTCAAAATAATTAGATACCTCATTAGATCTGGGCCTTCCTGAAAGGCATGGGTCTAATGGGATATTCTTCCTGTCATGACTCACTTCCTCATTCCCACCTCTACCCACCATGCATCATTTCTTCACACCAGGAGAGTGTGAAAAGGAAAGTTATGGTGGTCAGGTAGTTTGACTTATCATTTAGGGCAAAATTGGGGGGCTTCATGGTGGCTGCATGCCATCCCAATTTTAATCAAATATGTGCCAAAGCAGATTTAACCAAAGTGGGTTTTTTAAATCTGCTTTGGCATATATTTTAGTCCTGTCTGGAAGCATCCTGACTCATTAGCATATTGAGTAATTAATTCACTAGGTTTTCAGAATAATTTCATCTTAATTGGCTAGATTATTTTAATAAGGCTGAAGTTTCAAATATGCTATAATGAATTGGGTGGTTAGAATTTATTATAGTGGGCAGTAAAACAAAAAGACCCATTGGCTTAAGAGATAAGTCAAATTTAGGAAATTTGACTGTCTTAATCGAGAGGTGAATCTGTGTTGTTTCTTTAAGAAACTAACTTTAATATAACATGCAAAATTAATATTTGGCAAACAAAGTATTTAAAGAGTGAAAGGTGTGTGTTGATGGTGATAGGAAGAAAAAAGTCATACAAATGAGTGAAAAACTAAATCAAAAGGTTGTAAAATGAGACCCCATACTTTGGGACAGCTTTCCCCAATCTGGTAGTTTCTAGACATGTTGGATTTCTATCATTGCCAGGCAACAATCCAATTATGGGCTTTGTAGGGAGGGAGGAAACATTAAAAGGACAAATTGACAAGCTATCACAATTATCCATGACTATAACAGTGAAGTTATGGCCCCATTTCTAATTTTTAACATTATGGAATAAATTTGCTATTAATTTCAAGATTATGTGCAAAATTGGTGTTTTTCACACAAGACATGAAATGTGCAAACTTTTCACTTCCATGTTATTTTCCCCATCTGGGTCACCTAAATTTCAGGTAGAAGCAAATAATGCTCAATATGTATTGTCGAAGGCTTTCATGGCCAGAATCACTGGGCGATTGCTTCTAGAACGTGGCCATACAGCCCAGAAAACTCACAGCAATTCAATGCTCAATATGCATTCCTTTCTTTAATGCTAGCAATTGCAGTGCAAAGCAAAGAAAGATACCATCAACACCAGTCATTTATTTATTTATTATTTATTTATTTACTTGGCTTCTATGCCGCCACTCCCAAATAGGCTTGGGGCGGCTTACAGCCAGAAAGCAGAATAACATACAATGAGCAAAGACACTTTAAAATGCAATATAAAATACAGAATAAAAATACACAATAAAAACATCATTAAAGCACGGTTGGGTAGTTACAGTGGTCGAGCAATGTTGGCGTGGCATGGGAGACCCGGTGGGCCTATAACTGAAAAGCCAGCCGGAAGAGGTGGGTCTTACATGCCCACCTAAACGGGAGTAAGTCTGGGATTGCTCGTGTAGCTGCCGGGAGGGCATTCCACAATATCGGCACTATGACCGAGAAGGCCCTTCGGCGGGTGGCAGTTTTTTTGACCACTTTAACGGAGGGGACGGCTAGCAGGTTGGAATCCTCCGAGCGAAGTGATCTCGTAGGGTAATATGGGGTGAGACGGTCCCTCAGATACGCTGGCCCCAGGCCGTGTAAGGCCTTAAAGGTAAGAACCAGCACTTTGAAGGTGATCCAGTGCTCAATAGGCAGCCAGTGCAAATCCCGCAAAATAGGTGTTATGTGGCACCCTGCTGGGGAGCCAGACAGGAGCCGGGCGGCGGTGTTCTGCACCAGCTTGAGCTTCCGGATCACTGACAAAGGAAGGCCAACGTAAAGAGCGTTACAGTAATCTAGCCTCGAGATGACCGTGGCTTGGATCACCGTGGCCAGGTTGGACCGGGACAGGTAGGGGGCCAGCCTCCTTGCCTGTCGGAGATGAAAAAGGCGATCTTGCTGACCACAGAGACCTGGTCTCCATGGCCAGCTGGGAGTCCAAGTAGACCCCCAGGCTCTTCACGGAAGACGATGGGCATAACGCCGCACCGTCCAGGGTCGGAAGCTGGACATCCCCACCGCCCGGACGACCTGGCCACAAGATCTCCGTCTTCGCCAGATTCACCCTCAACCTACTGGCTCGCAGCCATCCAGTAACGGCTTCGAGGCAGCGCTGGAAATTATCGGAGACGGGTCCAGACCTGTCCTCCACCCTCAGAATGAGCTGGGTGTCATCAGCGTACTGATGACACTCAAGCCCATAACTCCGCACCAGCTGTGCAAGTGGCTGCATGTAGATGTTAAATAATAGAGGGGAAAGAATGGCCCCCTGCAGGACTCCACAAACTAATGGGGAGCCCTCGGAGACCACTCCGCCCCTCCTCACATGCTGAGACCGCTGATGGAGAAAGGAGGTCAGCCATTTAAGAGCTGTCCCCCTTACTCCAGCCATGGCCAGGCGGTGGATCAAAAGATTGTGGTCGACCATGTCAAACGCTGCCGTGAGGTCCAATAACACAAGCAGCGCAGACCCGCCTTGGTCAAGCTGGCAGCGGAGTTGGTCTGTGATGGAGACCAGGACCGTCTCCATCCCGTGCCCCAAACGGAAGCCGGACTGGAAGGGGTCAAGCCATGTTGCATCATCTAAGAAGGACTGCAACTGCTCCATTACTGCCCTCTCACCCACCTTCCCCAGGTACGAAAGATTCGACACTGCTCGGTAGTTGGAGGGAACCGCCGGATCTAAAGACGGCTTCTTCAGTAATGGAGCTACCACCGCCTCTTTCAAGCACTCTGGAAACACTCCTTGCTCAAGGGAGCTATTTACGATATTCAACAGAGGCCCACGTAACCCCTCCAGACAAGATCTAACAATCCAGGAGGGGCACGGGTCGAGGGAGCAGGTGGTAGGTCTGGTCGCAGCCACAATCTTATCAACAGCATCTGCGTCCAGTGGCCGGAACCGGTCGAGGGTGGGCCCGGCGGAGGGCCACAGAGTCTCAAGTTCTCTTACTGTATCAACCGTGGCTGGGAGATCCCGGCGGAGGCTCAGTATCTTGTCTGCAAAAAAGCTCGGGACCGTCGTCAAGGACCGAATTACTTTGAACAATTGGGCCGGGCATGAGCTGGCAGACGCTATCGAGGCGGAGAAATAAGCACTTTTGGCCGCCTTGACAGCACGCTCATAAGCATCTTTAAAAAGCTTATAAGCTGATAATGAGGCTCCGTCACGGAGTTCCCTCCACACACTCTCCAGCCGTCTCCTTTCCCGCTTCATCGACCTAAGATCTTCTGTATACCAGGGGGATCGATGTTTGCAAGGCCGGAGAGGGCGCCTGGGGGCAATCTCGTCGAGAGCTGTGGCTAATGAGGAGTTCCAGGCTTGGACCTGCTCATCAACTGAGACGCTGATAGACTCCAGATCCCTCAGAGCATTCAGGAATCTTGCGGGTTCCATAAGTCTCCTCGGGCGAACCAAAAGCTGTTCGGCGCCCTTGCATGAAGGGGGCGGTTGCTCAACCTTAGAGCACAGTGGTCCGACCATGGAACCTCTATTACGGAGGCTAGGTCCACTTGAACCCCAGCGCTAAATACCAAGTCAAGGGTGTGCCCGGCCGAGTGTGTGGGCCCCGAGTTATATAAGGAGAGGCCCAATATCACCATGGTCGATATTAGGTCCGCGGCGGCAGATGGAGCAGAGGCTGTGTCGGCGTGGACATTAAAGTCCCCCAGGACAATAAGCCTGGGGAACCTCAATGCCCACTCCGATACAGTCTCGAGCAGCCGCGCCAGGCTTTCCGCCGGTGCGCTGGGCGCACGGTACACCAGCAGAATAGCCAGGCTCTCCTGGGACTCCCACACTAGGCCGACACTTTCGAGCCCCGAGGTGGTAAGCGCGGGGGTTGCTCTAAGGTGTAATCCATCGCGGGAGAATATTGCCACCACCCCCCCCCCCGTCCCTCGTTCCTATTCTGGTGCGTGGCAACGTATTTAGGGGAAACCAGCATGAAATAGTTTCTCTTGTTTTGAGAAATGTCTTACTTTTTCTGTTCTTACTTTTTTACCTGGCCTTACCATTAGAGTAGGAGTGTTCTAAGTCATATAAAAAAGCCTTAACCATGCCTCTGATTTTAAAGATTTTGAATACTGTTCTTCAGAATAGCAAATTTATGAACCCATAAGTTTTTTTTACATATGGGAATATCCTGTAGCCTTCAGCAGAATCATGCTTAAACTTATTGGCATCTTTAGTGGTTTTGTTGGATGATATTCAAGTGAATGAATTTAAGAATGCTCCAGGTCAGGTTTGTTGTAGAGACTTGTAATCAATGAGCAAATCTGGGAACCTACCTCCAAAATATAGCCCCACAAAGAAGTGCCTGAAGAACCCGGACTCACACAGTTAGGTTAGATCAGGAGGTGGGAATAGATTTGTCCTGGAACAAAAAGAATTGGTTTGCTACATGCCAAAACAGAGGGGGGTGGGATGGTGGGATGATTTTTGTAAGTCTGTAGAAGTTGATAGGAAATTATTCATTATTTATGGGACTTTTCTTCCAAAACCTTGAATCACACCAAAGATAAAATGTTGCCTGTCCCAACATCTTGTGAAGTTAAGTTGGTAGGTACGTGGAATAGGTCAAGAAGGTTAGGGTGGCCCCACCTTTCTTGCCATGAAGACTCAAGGCAGCTCACAATTACATGACACAACCCAATAAATTTTTAAAAAGCAAATACATTTCAAAACAATTACAAAAACTATTTTTAAAGCTTCTGGAGTGCAGACAGAACAGTACAGTGTTCCTAATTATTTCAAAACCGGATTCTGGGATTAGTTTAAGACTGCTTTTATGATTATTTCAACGAGTATTTTAATGTGTTCTTTTATCTTTCTAGTGTTTTAATTGGTTTTTCTTTGCTCATTGCCTTGGGAGCCCTTGTGGTCTGGAAGGTTATATAGAAATAGTTTAAATAATAATAATTTACAAGGATGTATTGCAAACAAATAATAGCCAGTAATAAACTAAATTATTGTATCAAAAATAGATGGCACAGGGAAGACAAGACACTACTCTTTGTGAACAATTGATGAAATTTCCTCTTTTTATTTCAGCCCTTCCAAAGCATTCTATTTTATATTTCACATCTCTTTATTTTGTTGGTGAATTGTGCTAGCACATTGGTAGATACAGTCAGAATTTGGATAGTTATTTTAAAGAAAATTACTATCATAACATGGTGAAGCCATTCACAAGGAAGCAGTGGTCCCTCAGCACCATACCACCATTGCTTCTCTGATGATAGACAAAATATTCATTCTTCTTCAGAATAAATTCCCCAGCTCTGAAGATACGTTGCAAACTGTTCTAGAATTAAGTCATTCTTATAAAGCTGAGCAAGGTTTTTGTCTGAATCCTGGAGCTTTTTCATCAATCAACATAGACAACACTAGCTATCATAGCTTACACACATTTGGCTATAACTTGCCCTCTGCAGAGAGAAAACCTACTAGATCAAGTGTGCACAGGTGCAGCCATTTTTCTTGCATGGGCTGATAAAATTAATAAACTTTTCCTTTTATTTGCTGTATTTATTTATGCATATTCTTTTTTGGGGGGCTAAAATCCCAAAAGGTGATGGTACAATAATTTTAAAACAATTTAACTTAGCTGTTATGTGAAAACACCCACAATTTAAAGCACTATAAAATATTTGAAACTAAAATAAGACTAAAATTTCAGGATGTGTGTATGCACACATATACACATATGCACACATCATTAAAAGCACTCTACACAACTAGTTAATTGCCAAATACTTTAAAATGAAAATACTTTCGCCTGCTGGTGGAAATATTGAGTGATTTCGCACTACTAAAACCACAGGTTTGGGAGCCTGGTGTGTCTAGCTTCCCAGAAGGCCAAATGAGACACAGACTAGTTGAAGTCAAAAGCATAGATATGTTTTCAATGGTCAATGAGGATGTCAATGGAGAAAGCACTCCAAAGATCTGACAGACTGCAATGCAAATACATAGCATTTTTCTTTCATTTGGCTCAGAAACTGTCCAGCTAGGATCCAAATTCCTGATTGGCTAAGGATTCTGTGCAATGTCATAGCTGGTTGGCTCTTCATGGTAGTGTGAAATTCAACTGATATAAAAAACGATATGAAGTAGCAGTTCTTTTAAAGATCGGTCTCTTAGAGGGGCATGATCAGAAAGGAATGTGGTATGATATTGGGTAATGGGCTCATGAACTTAATGGTTTGGTTCTGGTGGAAACAATAAAGTTAGTCCAAAATATTCAATAGGTACTTAAAAGTTATGTCCATCTCAATGGGGGTTGCAAGGGTGAGGTTAGCTTGAGGCATGCGAGATGGACTGCCCTCACCAATAGCCCCATCATATCAGGAGAATAACAGGAAATGGACCCCAGACCTCTGATACAAATTCATTCATGAAAAAGAGTTATTATAGGGCAAAGGCACATGTGCTTGTTGTATGTCCCAATTGATCCATGTTTTATTATCCATTTTATATAATTCATACTTTGGGATCCAATTTCTCAATATCAGAAAGAGACCAAAGAGTGGTTTGCTCTACCCTGCTGTGGAAAGGAATTCCATACCTTGGAGCAACCATAAAAATCTTACCAACTTGATTTTTCCCCTTTCTAATTGTCTTAAACATGAGCAAGTTTGGACAGATGCCCGTTTACGGGCATCTGAGCTGGCACAGGGCTGAGTCCACACCTTGTCCTCTGGAACAAACAAAACCTCCCGCAGAGATATGCTAATGTCAGGTTCCACCCTTTATTCCTTGTGCCTGGAGTCATTTGAGTTGGTTTCTTGCTGAGATTACACTGAAATATCCTTCCAGCCCACTGCAATATTTTTTTAAATATTCTTAGATATGGGGAACACAAATACTATGCATAGCCTGAAGTATATAAATAAATTAAATGACATAGTGAAAATCAAAACACCAATGTCTCCATTTCAGTTTTATCTGCCATATTATTAGTTATACCCTAAAGCTATGGGTTCTGTTCCTCTTGGTGCAAACATACGAGAAATACAGCCCTGGGACTACATGTAGCTCACAAGGCAGGTTTCTGTTTTGTTTTGTTTTGGTGCTTTTGACTCACTGGACTCCTCTTTTACTGCCAAGCAAAGAGAGGGTGAATGGCAGCTCCTGAAAACTGGTTAAAGGTTCATCCAGCATTGAACTTGCTTTTATGTCTAAGGTTGCATGCGGCAGTCCCTGGAGAGATTCAAAGATAGAAGACCCATCATATTTTACCCATTGTGTTCTAGTTCTGTTTGTGTAGCAGGGATGTAATTCATAATTTTCATCAGAACAGTTATCAAGGGGCATAACAAGTATATTGAGATTTTTGCACAAAGAAAAAAATGGCCTACCCTTCACAGATATTAAATGTTAGTATACATTTAACCAGCATGAGTAGCACAATGGCCACTGTCATGAACACCTATCCTTCACCTTCACTATCCTCTGCCTTTTGGCTTACAAGTCAGGATATACAAGGAAATGAGGGTGGCAGAAAGAAAACTAAGTCCAGTAAATGTTGGCTGATTTTCTCGCCCTACAAGCTCACACCAGTAGTAGTTGGGATGGAAAGAGGATCTTTCATCAACTGATGGATCTAAGCACGATCGAGTTGTGTCTGCCTGGTATAAAAGGCACATTCTGCATTTTTTCAAAATGAAAAACCACCATTTACTGATGGCACATCTGCCACCCACTGAACTGCAACCTAGGGAAATTGTAGCCTTTCACAGTGGTACAAGCCATTTAAAAACACTCTTCCAGTGTTGTTTTGGGTGAGATGGCAAATGAACTCAAGGTTGAAATCTATTTGTAGGCATCTTTCTCTTCTAACCTGGGCATATCAACAAACATGAAAGCCATGAGAGAGTCTTACCTTTAACAGTAACACAAGTGTTACCAATTCATGCAACAAATTATTTATTTATTTACTATATTTCTATACCGCCTCTCTAAGCGCGAAGGTGACTCGAGGCATACATATGACAATCAAGACCCACAATATAAAATACAATCAAAAACAAATAGTAATAGAAACCATATAAAACAATAAACAATAAGCAATTAAAACCATAAAATACAATTCTCAGCATCTCATCAGTTAAAATCAATTTCCGTCGCATCGTCTTATCATTCTGTAGGTCTCAATAAAATAGTTATACTTCATCTGCAAATTCCTGCTCAAATAGCCATGTCTTAACTTTCTTTCAAAATGTTAGGAGAGAGGAGGCCGATCTAATATCCCTAGGGAGGGCATTCCATAGCCGAGGGGACACCACTGAGAAGACCCTGTCTCTCATTCCAGCCAATCAGATCTGCGAAGAAGGCGGGACCGAGAGCAGGGCCTCTCCGGACAATCTTAAACACCAAGATGGTTCATAGGAGGAGATGCATTCAGACAGGTAGTCTGGACCAGAACCATTTAGGGCTTTAAAGGCTAACGCCAGCACTTTAAATTGTGCCCAGTAGCAAACTGGCAGCCAGTGGAGCTGGCGCAACAGAGGAGTTGTACGCTCCCTGAGTGCCGCTCCTGCTAACAACCTGGCTGCTGTCCGTTGGACCAATTGAAGCTTCTGAACAGTCTTCAAAGGCAGCCCCATGTAGAGAGCATTGCATTTATCTATACGGGATGTAACCAGAGTGTGGACTACCGTGGCGAAGTCAGACTTCCCAAGGTATGGGCGCAGCTGGCGTACAAGTTTTAACTGTGCAAATGCTCCCCTGGTCACTGCCGAAACCTCAGGTTTCAGGCTCAGCGATGAGTCCAGGATCACACCCAAGCTGTTAGCCTGTGTCTTCAGGGAATGCTCTCTAGAAAAAAAATCCACCACTTAAGAATATGGGGAAGTTGGTCGATGAGAGCTGTTTCATATAGAATCATATGTTTGAAAGAGACCACACGGGCCATGTAGTGTCGGATTTATGACAAAGGGGGCCCTGTGCTAGTTAAGTTATGATGCCCCTTACATGGTCCCTGAAGGAGGTCGACCCAGAAGGCCTACATTGTCTGCTTTGTGGCACACTCCCATACACTATCAACTCTATCATTATGTCTGGAACCACTCTGAAACAGAACGCCTTCAAATTTAGAATTGCATCACATAAGCAAAATCTGCTGTAAAAAAAAATTTGGTCAGGAAGATGGACCCTCTAAGCACATTGCTAAATCCAGGGCCCAATCAGGCCCTGCGCTTATGCACACCTAAGCACAATGGTAAATCCAGCACTAGGGGCAACCAATCCAACCCTCTGCCATGCAGGAAAATGCAATGAAAGTACTTTCATAACTTTGTATTCTGCCTTAAGGCCAATATCACTAGCTGCCAAAAGGACACAGTTTCATATTACTTTCAAACCACAGATCCTGAGTGTTTACTCTTTACTGTTCTGTATGAAAACACACCAACTTAGGTAACAATTTACCATCTTTCATAACACTGTAATTGCAGAAAATAGCCCAGATAGAGTAGTAATATTGTTGATTTCACACAGGGCTGTCCAACTGCCGGCCCTGCAGGTGTTTTGGACTTCAAATCCCAGAAATCCTAGCCAGTTTACCAGCTGTTAGGATTTCTGGGATTTGAAGTCCAAAACACCTGCAGGGCCAGCAGTTGGACAGCCCTAGATGAAGATAATGCTAAGGGGGCTCCACCCTGATCCTGCTAGATGGTGCTTGTTGTTTGCTTAGTAACACTTTAAAATTCTTCATTCTATAAAGGTATTAAGTTGCATCTTACAATTTCTGCCTGGAGATTTTAAAAACCATTTTAATCCTTTTACTTTGCTCAAAGACTTAGTGCCACTCCTTCATGGTAGGTTGAGGGCATTAGAAGGCCGCGCTTGCCTAACACTCTTGTAAACAAGAATGCTGCATTTTTCCTAAGGAAAGTCAATGATAATGCCTATTTTAAGCTGTATTGGTGACTTACCTTATTGTGGAATGGTGAATGCCTCTAAAGGAAGGTCATAGAATGCTATAAAATAGAAGTTGCAGGTTGGATGAGCTCTTCTTGGCTGTTAGTGAAGTTGGGGGGATAAGTACAGCAGGGATGAGTGAAATAATAGGAGATGCATCTGAAGAACCAGGTTGCAATTTATGAAATGTCAGGTGGGTATTAATATTTGAAGTGTCAAAGGATTCTTCACTCATTTTGCTGCAGTAGACTAGCATAGTCTTGACATTTTGTCCAGACTTGGTTTTAGCATCTCAGATGTGAACATCTCAACTTTTCAAAGATCTTTCCTCCTTTCTTCCCCCTTTTTCATTCTAAAATAGCTATATCCTTCTAATGTAGGACTAGAAAGTTAGTCACCTTCCTAATGGCAGGTGGAGAATCAAACGTTTGAATATCAGGCTTTCCACACAATAAATGGTCTATGGATAAGGCTTTAATGATCATTTTTAATCTATTGATCTGGCTTTTAATCTTGCTTTTAATTGCTGCTATGAGTTGTGTTTAATTTATTTGTCATTATGATTAGTTCTGATACATTATTTATATTAATTATTTGTACTTTTAATTTATAGTGTATTTGTATTTTTATGTATTTGTGTGCCATCAAATGTTTGCCATCTGAGTTGTAAGCCGCCCCGAGTCCCTAAGGGGAGATGGGACGGGTTATAAATAAAGTTTGATGTTATTGTTGTTGTTTTCATGAATGGCACACTAGAGGGAAGGTCCTGAAATCCTTCGATTTGGATGTATGTGTCTTATTCTCTTTGGAAATGAACTTTTGAGTACAAAATAATCCACATAAACTTGTTATAAATTCCCATGTTTGTGTTCAAACCTAAGGGCAGTACATTTTGTTATGGTCTCCTTCAAAAGGTTTCAGGGTGTCCTTTTTTACACAACAAGTGGTCTCTCCTCCAAGTTAGATTTTTTTTCCACACATGGACAACAAAGCCCAACATAGTTACTGTCTGGGAACATTATGAATCCAATATGTGTAAAAATTGCTAGGCTGGGTAAAAAGGCTGCCCCAAAGCATGATAGCCCATATTCCAACTACTTCAGTTTTTATTCATCCAGATTTCTCTCTTTCCATCCTCACATATACGGTATTCGACCAAGTGGTTCTCAACCTGTGGGTCCCCAGGTGTTTTGGCCTACAACTTCCAGAAATCCCAGCCAGTTTATCAGCTGATAGGATTCCTGGGAGTTGAAGACCAAAACATCTGGGGATCCAAGGTTGAGAACAACTGTATTGGGCTCATTTTTCAAATGATTTATTTCTTAAAGGCTAATAAGGAATTATCTTGTGTCAATAGAGGGCACAGCTCCACTATGATACAGTACAGCAAGAAGTGAATAACTATTCGAAAATTCTCAATCTCAAAGGTTTGAAAGTGTCTGAGGAGATGCAGAACTACTGTACCAGTGTGATTTTCTTTTTGCTTTCCCACTCCCAAGCAACTAGTGTAGTCTGCAAAGTTCAGTGGTAGAGCATACATTTTGCTTAGAGGAGATCCAAATTTGGCGCCCCAGGTTCAGCTCATGACATCTTCAATTCAGTAATCACACAAGCCCAGATTTCCCTATATCCATCTTACCTAACTAATTAAAATTACAGTGTATAATAAAACATAAGTGGGTAAAAAACAGAATAGGAATGGTAAAGACAAGGTTTAAACTTCCGCAAATGTGCTTGAAGGTTATGGCTAAAATCTTGTGCACACTTATTTGGCTCTGTAATGGAAAGAGGCATTCAGGCTCTACATGTTCAGGATGTAAGCACTAAGAATTTTCCAGATGCAAGAAATGTCTGCTTCTAAACTAAATCCAGCAAACAGGGGAAGCCCAAGATTCCTACTAACTAAGGTGTCAAAAGAATTATCACAGCAACAGTATTGCTCCTCACCAAATGCATCACTTAAACAATTTTAAATTCATGTCCTTTGCTTGATGCCTGTTTTGTGTACTTCAATATGTATTTTTAGAATACAGTTTTAATGTGGATCTTTTCTAGAAATATGTATATTTGTTTAATTTTTCTAATGTTCTCATTTTTTAATTGTGTTGTAACATGCCTTGGGACGCAGGAAGAGGCAGGCAAGAAATAAAATGTATTATTATTATTATTATTATTATTACCAACTAAGGCACACAACCACAGTCACTGCCACCACTCTCTGCTTCACTTTTAGTTCTTTGTAATCTCTAAGGAGATTCATTCCCTACTTCCATTTAAGTTCTCATGGGCAAGTATGCATATTAATCACACCATAACAAGAGTTTGCTTTCCAGGAGCATCCCTCAATTTTCCCAAATGGCAAAACATATACCCATAACCAGAACCAACATAACTACTCCCCAACTTCCAAGGCATCTGCCAGCACCCAGAACTAACACCTTCCCTTCTTCCCTTCCTCTTGCCACCGGAAGCACTGGGTCTCAAAAGTCACCATTTAAAATTTCCCACAATTTCCCCAGGGCATTCTGGGAATTTTAAATGGTGACTTTCCAATTCCCTGACAATCCAGAGAAGAGAGCATTGATGTCGGCAAAAGTCCAACCTAGCATTTTACAAAGGCCACCTCTACCCTGGAATTGACCCTGCTTGGGGCAGTTACCAAAAAGCAGAGACTGCCCCAGGAACATTGCAAGAAAGGGTGGACCCCTTTGGGGGAATGAGATAAGGTGCAAGGAATACCTGGGCATTGCTTGAGACACGTGCCTGATTCTGGCCTCGTGCCCTGTGTTTTTATAGTGCCGAGCAGAGTGCCGCCACAGGAAACATGTGCAATCATCAAATCATAAAGGAGAGCCGGCTTAGGTTTTGTTCCCTTTTTTTATGACAACTTCAAATGATAAGCTTGCTTTGAAACTGGTTCTCCTCCTTTTTGTGTGGAGGCACTTAAAACAAACTGGTTTATTATATCTCCCTGATTGCAGGTGGCAAAGGGAGGCCAAGCCTGATAAGATTACTGATACCACACAAGTCACTGTTCTAAGTAAATGTGCTTGTTAAGCAGGAATCCAAGAACACCGTTAGGACATACATTTGTGTTCCTTGTTCCCATTTGCCCTCCCTCTTACAGGCTAAAACCTCAGGGGAATTTAGGCTCCTGTCAAGCAAACTAGCAGGAAGGTGGACCTGTCCACTGTCTCCTCCGTTTATTTGTTAGTTACCTACAGGTTACCTGCCTCTATACTTTACATTGAACTGCTGTAAAGATTCCTGCAAATTTTCAGGTTTATTGCTTTGAATTGTAATGCACATATATTACTCTAAAAGAACATGAAAACTGAACAGAAAAGAAATAATTTTAAATCTGCTGTTTTAATGTGTGTGTGATAACACTGTTGTACAGTAATGGTTGAGTAATGGTTGAGAGTGGCAGCCTATCAGAATTTTTGTTCATTTTTATAATGCATCATTGTGTGCAAGTAAAAGAACAAAACAGTTCCCTGCCCTCAGTCAGCAATCTGTTCATTGCATTTGGACAGGGTTGGGGATAAAATCGAATAAGTAGTGATTAAGGCAGATGGGCAACCAGTGGAAAATATTATTTCAGTAGTGTAAACATAAGGAATCTTTGACCATTCTGATTTTTTAAAATGCACTGCCACTGGCTAATCTCAGTGGAATTGATGGAAACTATAGGTCAAAACATCAGATATGAGGAGGCACCCACCGTCACATATCTGGTAAATAACAAACCAGCAGCAGGAATAAATAAATTTATTTATTTATTAACAATATTTCTAACCTGCCTTTCTCAAGCCCAAAGGCGATTCAAGGTGGCTTACAAATTGCCAGCAATTCAATGCCATAAAAATCCACAATATACAATTAAAACATTTAAAACAGCATTATAAAATCAATATAATACAAAACCATTAAAAGCATATAATAACCAAAGTCTTCCTGTTAATCTCACTTTCCAGTAGCATTGTCTAAGCCAGTGTTTCCCAACCTTTTTTGAGCCGCGGCACACTTTTTTACATTTACAAAATCCTGGGGCACACCACCAACCAAAATGACACAAAATGACACTCTTGTTGTCTATGTTGAACACAACATAGAGATCCTGGCAGGAATAGCAGAAAGACACACACAAAGGTCTTCCTCAACAGCTGGGAGTTATAGTACACCTGCAATCAAAGAGCATTCTGAACTCCACCAATGATGGAATGGAATCAAACTTCCTACACAGAACTACCATAACCAAGGTAAAATACTATAAGAGTTTGGTGGGCATTGACCTTGAGTTTTAGAGTTGTAGTTCACCTATATCCAGAGAGCACTGTGGAGGGGAGGGAGGAAGACGTGGGGCGAGTCTGCGCAGCAGCGCCCGCACGGATCACATCTTCCTCCCTCCCCCCTCCCGCAGAAGCGGCAGCGTGAGCAAAGTGAGGCAAAGTGAGCAGAGCGAGGCTGAGAAGAAGGGAACCCAAGTGGAGAAAAAAGTGTTCGGCAGGAGGGGGAAGAAAGGGTATTGGAGGTTCCAATTTCCCACGGCACACCTGATGATCGCTCATGGCACACTAGTGTGCCACGGCACACTGGTTGGGAAACACTGGTCTAAGCTGTTCCATGTTTCAAATTTACATAATTCCGTGTTTGTCTAATGCACTGCATTTCCAAAGGCTTGTTCAAAAAGTCAGGTTTTTACTTTTTTTGAAAGGTCAGGGGGGAGGGAGCCAATCTAATATCCCTAGGGAGGGAGTTCCACAGCTGAGGGGCCACTACTGAGAAGGCCCTGTCTCTTGTCGCTGCCAGATGCACCTGTGAAGACGGCGGGATCAAGATCAGGGCCTCCCCAGATGATCTTAAATTCCTAGCTGGTTCATAGGGAGAGATACGTTCAGACAGGTAGGCTGGACTGGAACTGTTTAGGGCTTTAATTGTGCCCGGTAGCAAATTGGCAGCCAGTGGAGTTGGCACAACAAAGAAGTTGTGTGCTCCCTGAGTGCTGTTCCAGTTAGCAACCTGGCTGCCACCTCTGGACCATTTGAAGCTTTCAAACAGTCTTCAAAGGCAACCCCACATAGAGCGTGTTGCAGTAGTTGCAATAAATGGGAAAGCTAACGTGATTGCCATCTCTTCAACTGGTTGCCATGAGTTGAAATTGATTTTATCTGGTGATTTGGTATTAATGTATTGTTTTGTATTTATGCTATTTATATGTGTTTAAACCTTGTTTAGTATATGATGTTTTAATATTGTATTAACCTGCATTGAATTTTGCTGTGAGGCCGGTCCGAGTCTCCCTTCGGAGGTGAGAGGGCCGGGATATAAACATTTTAAATAAATAAATTACTTAAATAAAAGCAACCCAATCCAGAGTAATTGAGAAGTGATTTCTCCCCCCCCCCCCCCCCCAACAGTTGTCTTTATGCCAGGGAATGCTCCACCTGTCTTTACAATGCCTAGGCATCATGTTGCAGTTACAAAGCAGGATTGTAGAAACTTTGAGAGATCATAGCCTTAGTCTGTACTGTTCATCTTTTTTTTTAGTTCTCTTAAGATTCAGCTCTTCCTTCTCTTATTATCTCACACATATCGTCTCACGTCTTTGTATTGAAGCACACTCCTTGTAGCATAACGACTACTCCTTTGTTTATTTTCAGGACTCATGAGGAAAGGTGGCTCTGATCTTGGGTAACTATAAGCTCTGTTATCTTTTCAAAATGACTACAGTCTTAAGCAACCAACATAGCTGACCTTAAGGCATACATACTTTCACCTCCTTTTCTCAAAGAAAAGTAAACTTACAGAGATTCCTGCTTCATACATGGCTGCAATATTTGCATAAGTGAATCATAATATCCATTGCCTCCTTCTTCATGATTAGATTAAATCATTAATCTAATTAATCTAATTATATGGAAGCAATTTACATTCTACAAGGATTTAATATCCTTGTAGTTTTGAGGGACAGGCTTTTTCAAAGTAGCCATGTGATCTGAAGGCTTGGGAGTTACAGTCTAATGCATCTGAAGCACTCTGGGGTGGGAAAGGTTGATACAAAGATCTAGAATGATGAAGGTCGGTTTTTTTAAAAGTTTCATTAGGTGCAAGGATCTACAATTAAATCATATCTACCACCTGCAGCGTATTTTGTCTGACCAACCGACCAACCAATTTGCTGAATCCTATTGTCCACTCAGAGTTGAACATGTTCAGTGGAAAAATGATATTTAATCCATGTCCAATCTAAGCATGACAAGCCAAAAAAGATGTAGATGCCAAGATAGGTCATCATAACCTTCAGTTCTGTTTCTACACAGGAGTGGCTGGTATTACATCCTTCTGACTCATCCTCTTCTTTGGCCTTTTACATTGGCAGACTAAACACAAGAAATGTAGAGTGCTTTTGTTTAATTTGTAATTGGTCCATATTTTTGCAGCCGGGGAGAAGGAGGTAGAATGGAAAGAGAAGGTACTGTGGACAAAACAACAGGGATGGCACGTTTGTTTAAGGTTAGGAGGACCATGAGAAATTATATGGACATGAGAGGATTTTGGAAGGCAGCCAAGAGCATGTACGAAAGTGTTGGAGTTCAGAGGGTGTCAAAGTAGGCAAATATTTCAGTCTCTTTCATGGTACCCAGTTATTGGATCTTTGATTACATTTTACCTGCCATGGCAATGTTGTATGGCATCCTGGGCTTTGTAGTTTACTGAGTTCCCTGGCTGAGGTCTCTAAATATACCGCACTAAATTGCAAATTCAAAGATTCCATAGAATGGAACCATGACATTTAAAAGTAAAATCATGTTGTCATAACTGTGTGGTGCAAAGGGATTCTTCCAACTGATGGCAGTGCTAGTGCTGGTTAAAAAATGTCTGGTATACAGGACAAGCAATGGTATGAAGAGTGGGTGGCAAGGAAATTTATGGGCAGGGGTGGACATTTTACAATTAATCCCCCACAATTCTGCTACACCACTTGCATTAAATACAGTTTAGAGGCAGCTGGTGCTCCATCGCAGTGGAGCAGTAACTATGTTCTAGGTTTCAGGTCAGAAATATTAATGGTGCTGTCCAAGGTGTTAAACCATAACCTACCTTACAAAATAAACAGACATCTTAGATATATAAAACTACTAAGACTATACGCTACGTATTGTACACTACAGCAAAACTGCAACTATTTACAAAACTGTGAACATCCCACTCTTTTCTGATGATTGCAATTGTCTTGTTTTTGTTTTCTGCTATAGTTTAAATGATTTCTGAGAGAAATATCTGCTGCCAACTGCCAGGAAGAGTGCCCTACTACAAAATTAATTATGGCTGTTGGGTTGGGATAACATGGAAACAGGCAAACATCAAACTGGCCTTTTCCAATGAAATTACCTTTTACTTCCTTGCAAAATGTTTAGTATGGACTCTTCATAAGATCCACTACAATAAACTATAGGAGCTTTGGACGTTGAAAGAACACTAAGAACAAATCTCGGTGCACCCTGACATCCATAAAAGTCACGAAAAATAGTAAATTCTGAGAGAGCGTGAGTTCAATTAATATCCCACAACTTCTAAAAATTGATCTGAAATTTCTTCAAAAGAACTTTTGTTATCAAGCAAAGTAACAAATTACCTTGAAGTTATCTTGAACTGGTCTGATCAACTTTTGGGGTTTTAGACGTCCCTCTACTCTTTTAAATATATGGTGAGGTCCAGAAAGATGTTATACAATGTGAACTGACCTCCCACCCACATTATCAGGCTGGGTCATAAAGTCTGGTATGATTGTGTTGTCAAAAGCTTTCACTGGAATCAGTGGGTTGCTGTGAGTTTCCCAGCTGTATTGACATGTTTCAGAAGCATTCTCTCCTGACATTTTGCCCACATCTACAAATGTTACATTCAGCAAAGGACAAGAGGAATCCTCACCTCTGCAGGAGTCTACCATATACCATGCAGCTGTGAACAAGTCTACATAAGGACCACCAAGCACAGTGCCCAAACACGAATCAAGGAACATGAAAGGCACTGCAGACTAATTCATCCTGAGAAGTCAGCCATAGCAGAGCACTGATGAATCAACCTAGACACAACATATTATCTGAGAATATAGAAATGCTGGACCACCATGTCAGACTACACAGAGAAGCCACTGAAATCCACGAGCATGTGGGCAATTTCAACAAAAAGGAGGAAACCATGAAAATGAACAAAATCTGGCTACCAGTATTTTCAAAACTCTAAAATCAGGACAGTAAATAAAGAACAACACTCAAAAAAGAGGAGAATTCAGGACAGGAAAAAGTCAGGGCCAGCTAACATTTCCCAACAAAGGATTCCCCCAAGCAGGATGCAGTCATGCTTTGAAGCTGCAAGGCCATTCAATGCTAATCAAGGTGGCCAATTGCAACATTCACATTTGCCTCAAACACACAAAAGGGGTTTTTTTTCCACCCTGGACATTCCACAGAGATATAAACCTCACTTGCCTAGTTTCCTACAGACCTCACAACCTCTGAGGATGTGTGCTATAGATGTGGGTGAAACATCAGGAGAGAATGCTTCTAGAAAATGGCCAAATAGTCTGGAAAACTCACAGCAACCCTTTAGTATGATTTATCAGGCAGAGTTTTCTAGCTAGGGGGCATTGTATTAATGTACAGTATTTTATTATAAATATTTATACACATATTACATATAAAATGAAAAGAGATTACCTTAAATGTTAAGGCTTATATTGTGGTACTTGCTGGAGCCCAGACTGAAGGCAAAGAATCTCCTTTTCATGACAAGGAAAATTATGGACACACTTTTTAAACCACATCTTGGTTAAAAAGTGAGAGGATCATCCAGAAATGGTGAGGATTTGGAATAAAGTTATTCAAAGTGTCCCTGATCTTGAATATACTGCTCCCTCAGGAACAAGACTCAAAGAAGGCTCTGAAAGATTACAAGAGGGCTCCACCATATCCGCTGAAGAGAAGGAACCGTGCCAAGTAGAAAGGAAAATGATGTGGAGATGCAAATGAGAAAAGCTGCTATATAGACATCATGAATAAAAGAGCAAGGAAGTGTTGGCTGGCTGTGCAAATCTGGTCAACAATTCTATTTGTGCATCACAAGAGAAACTAACTCATTTGGCATTCCAGAAATAGCACAGCCATATCCCAGAGTGAATCAGTCACTGGGCTGTGTGTTCAAGCTGCAACATGCCGGATGTTCGTATCTATCTACTACGATGGCATTCAACAGCTCTCTGAGGAAAAGCACCCATGCCAGCTCCTCCCCAGTATATTGCCTTTCCTCCCTGCCAAAGACACCCTAAATTACTAAGAGGGGAGTTTTGCTGAGGGCAAAGAAATTGGACAGGTCCACTGAGTCTCTGAAAAGCAGCCGGCATGAGAAGACATGACACAACCTGCCATAGGAATTGTACTGAAACTCTCAGCATGTCAGAGCAGGAGAGCATCAGAGGAGTGACTGATGGAAATGAGTGTGGACGGGGAGGGAGAAATGGCATGTCAACAAGGGAGGGGGAGCATTCTGGCTGTGGGGAAGGAAGGGTGCACCCAGTGGTTCAACTTGGTACCTTGCCAAAGTACATATATGTTCATTGAGCAATCCTGTTCGGCTGCTTTCTGGAGCAGGTAAGAAAAGGCCGAAGTATGCACAGTTAGATGCTGGTGTGTGTGCACATGTGCAGGGAAATGAAGAACACAATTCTGGCTACTGTGAGATGCTCATAAAATGTCTATTCAGGCTAGGATATTCTAGAACTGGTCTCTAGACATTCCAAGATTTTCATTTTGCAATACAATCAGATACTCACATCCACCGAAGTTAGGGGCACATTTGGGGGGGGGGGGTTAACTAAGGAAACATCTCTCTAGGAATTTCTAGGAATTCCAGCTTGACTTTATGCTCATGTGCTGGAAGCTGAATATATAATTGCATTGAAGAACATAATTCTAGAGATGTGTTCTTTTTGGACCTAGGGAGAATGTTTTTAATCAAATCCATGCATCTTGAAGTCCACAAAAATAAAAATCACAAATATGGAGGGATGACTGTATCTTCTTTAAACTATCATTTGGATTATTTGGATGGGAAATTATTTATATTATTAATAATTTGGGACATGAATTGTTTTACACCTTTATTCCACTTGACACCTCTTGAAGCAGGACATGGCTGCCATTTTACAGACAGAGAATGAAAATAATAATAATAATAATCTTTATTTATACCCCACCACCATTTCCCCGATGGGGACTTGGGGCAGCTCACATGAGGCCAGGCCCAAACAACAAATACAATAAATAAAAATGAAAAACATCTGCAGCAACACAATAAAAATACAGACATATAAATAAAAACAATATACAGATAAGTATCTCAAATCACAAATGACAAGGCGGGCCGTATGCACAAGATAAAAAGATTAGAAGTTAAAAACTCAGGGTGAGATAACAGGAGTAGATTCTTTGCGAAAGAGAGCTTATATAAACACGGGTTGTGAGAGGCCTTAATGTAATGGGAGAGAGTGGACTCCAAAAACAGGGGCATTGAGGAGAGCAATGGTATAAAGTTAAAGGATTACTCCCCAAAGGCAGAGCGAAAAAGCCAGGTTTTAAGGAGTTTTTTAAAGGTTTCCAAGTGGGGGCTTTCCTAATCTCTCTGGGCAAGGAATTCCAGAGTCGGGGGGCCACAGAGGTGAAGACCCTCTCCCTTGTGCCTACCAGATGAGTCTGTGAGACTGTTAGGGGCGAAAGGGGGTCTCTCAAAAATCGAAGAGTTTGGGCTGGTTCATGGAGAAAGATCTGGTCACGAAGGTAGGCGGGTCCCGAACCATTTAGGGCGTTATAGGTGATCACCTGCACCTTGAAATGGGACTGGAAAATAAATGGCAGCTACTGAAGCTCTTTAAACAGGGGGTTGACCGCTTCCTGTAACATGCCCCAGTTATTAATATGGCTGCTGAGCATTGGACAAGTTGAAGTTTCCGAGCCATCTTCAAGGGTAGCCCATGAAGAGTGCATTGCAGTTATCCAGTCTAGAGGTAACCAAGGCATGGACCACCATGGTCAGGTCAGACTTCACGCGGTATGGTCGCAGTTGGCGCACGAGTTTTAACTGTGCAAAGGCCCTTCCACCAACACCTGTGCATCAAGTGTCAGCTCGAATCCAGGAGGACCCCCAAACTGTAAACCTGAGACTTCAGGGGGAGTGCAACCCAGTCCAGCACAGGTTACCACCCAATACCCCGGTCAGATGAACGACTGACCTAGAGGACCTCTGTCTTATCGGGATTGATCCTCAGCTTATTCCTCCTCATCTAGACCGTCACAGAGGCCAGGCACTGGCCCAGTATTCGAGAGGGGTTCCTTGGAATCTGGTGGAAAAGAGTTGGGTGTCATCTGCGTAGAGGTGGCACCGTACTCCAGAACTCTGGATGACCTCGCCCAGCAGTTTCATGTATACGTTAAATAGCTTGGGGGACAGAATAGATCCTTGCGGGACCCCACAGGTCAATGGCCAGAGGTCTGAGCAGGAGTCCCCCAGCTTCACCGACTGGGAGCAACCCTCCAGGAAGGATTGGAGCCACAGTAAAACCGTGCCCCCGAGTCCCATCCTAACGAGTCTCCCCAGAAGAATACCATGGTTGATGGTATTGAAAGCCACTGAGATATCCAAGAGAATGAGCAGGGTCGCACTCTCCTGTCCAGTTCCCTGCGGTTGTCATCCACCAAGGTGGCCAAAGCCATCTCAGTACTGTGACCAGGTCCAAGATAATCTAATGTATTTAGATCAGAAAAGAAATCATAACACTAATTCAATTTACCACTGAGGGTATTGACCATTATTGGCAGGGTGGGAAACCACCAATAATTCAAAATGGAATTAGTAGTTATTATGTGGCTCCTGTTGCTGCTCCATTTGTTTTATTGCCTGTTCTGCTATTGCTCTAATTGTTCAATTGTTTTATGTTTTTAATCTTTGTTTTTATGCCCCTGGCTCTTGTGAGCCGCCGCGAGCCCCCGGGAGTCGGCGGCATAGAAGCCTCAATAATAAATAAATAAATAATAAATTTATTCATTTTTATCCCACATTTTCTCATACATATAGACTCAAGCCATCTTACAAATTTAAAACAAAACAGATTAAAATATATTCAAAGAACTCAATTGTAACATGTAAAGATTATTTTTAAAGCAATTAAGACAACCTATAGAACATAAACTATTTAAAATCAAAGACAGTAGTGCACCATTAAAAAGACCATTGCCATCCATTCTTAAAAGCATAGAAATATTTTTACTTGGTGGCGGAAGGAGAGCAAGGTGGGATTCATCTTGGCCTCCTAGGGAAAGAGGACCAAAGCTTGAGAGCAGCCACTGAGAAGGCCCTCTCCTATGTTCCCATGAAGTATAATTGCAAAAGAGATTAGACTGAGAGAAAAGCCTCTAAAGACCTTAGTGGCCAGTTAGGTTTATATAGGAAGGTACAGTTTTTTCTGGGCCTGAGTTCTGCTTATTAACATCAAAAGGAATTTGAATGGGGAACTTTTGGTCTTTATGAATATGGTTCATATCTGCAGCTACCCGTTTTTCAAAACAACCATTAGGGACAGCGAAAATCCATGACATGCAAGGTTGACAATCAGCACATAGCTGTGACTAAGTTTGTGCTCTACCTAAATAGTAAATACCAAATTAAAGTACTTCCATTAATTGAACTATATATTCTTCATGTAAAATCAACATATTTTTCACATTAATACATTACATGATGCACACATTTCCGCCTTTATGAAGGGCCCATAATATTTTTCAGTTTGTTCAGTCTATATAAAAGGAAAAGCTTTCCAAACCTTAAATAGAAAACAGTCCTATTGACACAGGATACCTGCCAGTAAAGTAAGGGACAAGATTTCTAGCCCTCAGATACGAGACATTCCTTATAATAAAGGTTTCCTGGTAATCCTAGCTACATTCCCCTTTTTTCAAATACTCCAAATTATGAACATGTACCATTTCATGCATGTTGCATATAGTGGACTGTAGTTCCTACAATCCAGAAAAAGCAGAAATCGATTTGATTGCATATGCCTATATACAAAAGAATGCCCTGATGGCAGCTCATCACACTTCAAGCATAGGACTATAGTGCAGTGACAGAGCAGAAGGTTTGTATGCAGAAAGTTCAAGATACAATCCTAAGCAAGTCCATTGAGAAGAAGACTATAGAAGGTGAAATAAAAGATCTCTACCTGAGACCATGGAGAGCCACTGCTGGTCCAAACAGCAAGTGGACAGATATAATTTTACCACTCCCTTAACCAGACTAGGTCAAAGAAATTAACAGGATTCCATAAACTATACCAATAATCCTGCCCCTCCAGGATCCCAAAAACACCTCACAGATATTACTCCTGAGTGGCTGGTTCAGCTGCAGTTTATTTCTTGTCCAATATAATGAAGATACTTTCTCCATAACTGTAGATGATCTGTTCTACTGACTCAATAGAGATGTTAAATATGATGTTAATACAAAACCTTGTGAATGGTCACCCTCAGACTAAAAGGAACGAAATCTTCAGAAAGCCAATTCTGAAACCCTAGGATAGGGGTCCCATGAACTATGTTGTTTCAGACTTAAGGGCCGTCCTAAGTCTGAAAATACTTGAAGGCACACAATAGCAACAGTCCTAAATAACTTGACTATCTCATCAGCCAAAAGCTGTTGGTTAAAATTGTTCTTCATTTTAATTGCTCTTCATATTTTTTTTTCATATTTTGCACTATAAATAAGATATGTACACTGTGCATAGGAATTCATTCATGTTTTTTAATCTATAGTCGTCTTCCCCAACCCCGCAACTGTCTGAAGGAACATGAATCAGTCACACTGCATAAAAGATTTGAGGACCTCTGCCATAGGAGAAGCTTGAAATGATTGTCAAAGGACTGTGTGATCCATAGTATCCAAAACAAACAAACAAAGAAAAGATCCAATGTAGATTGTGCATCCTTTATCTGGAGTTCCAAAATCCAAAATAATCTAATATCCAAAATTATCCACATGGGAGACAGGGAATAACATCTATGCTTCTGATGGTTCATTTTACACAAACTTTGTTTCATGCTCAAAATTATTTATAAAGTATTGTATGGAATTATGATAATTTCATGCTATGAATGAATTTCATGTTTAGACTCCGATCTCAGTTCCAAGATATCTCATATCTCATGTATGCAAATATAGGTACAGTATTTCAACCGCCCCCTCAAATCTGAAATCCAAAACACTTCTGGTCTGAAGTATTTTGGATAAGGGATGCTCAACGTATATAATCAAAGATTCAACTCAGATTTCCCTAATATGTCATTTGAACTAGCTCCAGAATGTTAGGGATAATCTACATTCTGGGGGGGAAATAATATTTGGAAAATATTAATTTTGATGGACATTTTCTCTCAGGGTTATTAAGAGTCATTGCTACCTATAGAAAAAAAGATTAGAAACCAGGCTATAAACCAGATATAGATATTCTACTATTATATATGGCATGATTCATGTTTACATGCATTTGTTTTAAGAAAATATCTACACATACAAAGTAGCATGTCAGTAAGAAACAATTACTTGTATATGCTTATTATTTTTAAGTTGTACTTGCCAACAGCTCAGGAAATATATATTTCTCCTCTCTTTGTACTGACTAAATTTTACCTTTTCAACATGATGGGCCATTTAATACATTTCATGAATAAATATTGCTTTGCAGTTACTGGTAAGTCTTTTTGGCCTTAATTTGTTTCTATAGTAGTTTATGTTTCCACTACTAAAAGGACAGTTTACAACATAAGTTGGTTTACTACAATCAATTACAGCAATAAAATGCAAATGTTGCATACAATGCTACGGGGATACAGCCATAAAAACAGCAGAGCCAGGGGGAAAAGTGGCATCTGAAATCTTTACAAGAAGGTAAAATGCCTTGAAAATCTTGAAGGAACTGGTGATACTGACAAGACCATAGAGATTGCATCAAGTTAACTTATATGGGAGGAGTCCCTGGTAGCACAGTGGGTTAAACCCTTGTGCCAGCAGGACTGAAGACTGACAGGTCGTAGGTTCGAATCTGCGTAGAGCGTGGATGAGCTCCCTCTGTCATCTCCAGCTCCTCATGCAGAAATAGGAGAGAAGCCTCCAAAAAGGATTGCAAAACATAAAAAACACCTGGGCATCCCCTGGGCAATGCCCTTGCAGAAGCAACTTGCAGTTTCTCAAATCGCTCCTGACACACACAAAAATGGGACATTTCAGAAAGCATCCATGGATGTTGGAATAAAGGAGCAAGAGGCTTGAGATTTCCCAAGTCTAAACTGGCAAGAACTGATCTGGTTGCATTAGACCACCAAGAGCCGAATGTATTTGAGCCTCCTTGGGCATTAACTGAAGTGTACTAAATGATAGACCTGGGTAGGTTCGGTCGCAATCTTCATAATTTGGATCAAATTCCTTTTTGAAGCAATTTTGAAGAGATTTGGGAACCCAAAACTATCTTTGCCATTTCAAAGCTTTTTCCATTGTTTCTCTTACAAATCAGTAAGTGAGTCAGAAATCAGCTTTTCAAACCAGTGTGGATGGATTCCCTTCATTTTCTTTCCCTCCCATGTCAGACCTGAGGCGAGAGTCATGTTTAACCCAGTTTGGATGCAGATGTCATTCTTTCCCGTGTCAGACCTGGGGCGAGCCAAAATACGGGACATCCTGTATAATACAGGACAGGTGGCAACCCTAGATCCAGCTGAATCCAAATGTTCATACCTCAAAAACACACTAGGTTCACTCCAGAGTTTCCTAGAAGCTCTGGAATAAATTACAGTGTCTCTTGGATTAGATTAATAGCTGGAAGCAGTGCTTCTGATGTAAAACCAGCAATACAACATGTGGACTCCTTGCAACTGTTGCAAGGTAAATCAATTTTATTTGGTCCATATAGACATGGATTCAGTTCTTAAAGTTAGATTCAAACTGGTGGCATCATCCACTAAAATAGATGAAGGGAGATCTGATTATGGGATCATAGTTAAATATTTCTCCATGTGTCGTGGAGGGTGGGGAGGGCTATCATTACAACATGGTGAATTCTAGGAGTGTTGACAGGAACACTGTAGCAGAAGTCTGCATGTGGAACTCTTATGCTACACAGAATGAGAGTAGGTGTGCATCATATCATCCAGCAAGCACAAAAAGAGTTTTAGGAGTTGAGCATAGAGCAGTTCAGGACATGTATAGGAGGGAATAATCCAACTGAAACTGGAAGGTGAAACTAATTGGCATGCCTGTTTCTCTAGGGCTATGTACATATATGAAAAATGCCCAGAGCAGTACCTCTGAAGTTTCAAAAATATTAGTTCAGCACAGGACTGACTCACAGAGAACAGAGTTCAACTTAATCACAATCACACAGGCACTCTCTTATTGTTAAGTAGAGAGTAGTTTTTGCTATGTTAGCCTTAACTAAGGAGAACTGAAAACATGCAAGGCAAATGTATTTGTTGATTCTGCCAAATTTGTCAAAAAGATTGGGCTAGCTTTCAAGTCTTATGTTCCCCACAGAAAATACAATTTCTGTGAAACTCTGAAGCTTGTCCATCTTCAAAAACCAATACCTTCTTATTGCTGAGTAGAGTAGTTTTTGTTATATTAACCCTAACTAAGGAGAACGGAAAGCATACAAGGCAAATATATTTGTTGATTCTGCCAATTTGCCAAAAATTCTGTGAAACTCTTAAACTTGTCCATCTTCATAAACCAATACGAAGGTTTGATGTTGGAGCAGTAGTTTGAACAGTGGATTATGACTTTGGAGAGCAAGGTTCCAATATCATTCAGACATGGAAACCCACTCACTGACTTCAGACAAGCAACACTCCCCCAACCACAAAGGAAGATGAAGGCAAACCACTTCTGATGAAATCTACCCAAGAAAACCATGTGATTGGATCACCAAGAATTGGATTTTCTTGAAGGCACCTAACAATAGTTGGATGTTGCCTAGTCAAACATTTTGGATTTGGTTTTCATAAGAGAGCAGATAATTATTGTATCTAAATCAAATCTAGTGATGACCAAATCAAAACCAGGTTACTTTGAAATTCCTATACATAGACAACATCAGGTTTAAATTGATTAGAAGGCAAATCAAACTTTTGAAAAGTTTGTTTTATTTGGGAGGGTGGGGCTTGCAAAATAAATTAGTCTTGAACTATTCCAGCCTTTCCAACCTGGTATCCTCCAGCTGTCTGAGGGCCAATCCAGAGAGGGCTCATAATGCAGGAGCTCCTGCGGCTTTACTGGTACTACCAAGGGGTCAGTCTGCACAACCCAATCTGCTGCTTCGGACCCAGTGGTTTTGGAGAAACAAAGAGGAAACACACCCCCTCTTCACTCCCACCCCCAAACCTTTAAAATAAAAGAAAAACTTACCCGGCTGCCATTATGCCTTCCGTTATGGTTTTTGGAATGCACCAATGTAGCGCTAAGAGAAGGGGAAATCACTATCCCCCTTCCCCCGTCTCTTAGTGCTACATTGTTACATTCCAAAAACCATGCCTAAATGCATAATGGATTTTTTTCTATTTTAAGGCAGGGGGGGGGGGGTTCTGTATCTCAATGCCCTCCTGGAAGGTACCAGGAGGACATCTAGACACCCCCTGGGAAAATCGCGTGATTTAGGGGGGAGGTGTGTGGACTTAAAACACGCATCTAAGCAGATTTCTTAAACCCGCTTCAATGCACGTTTAAGTGCTATTTGGAAGTGGCCTGAGGCCCCTTCTACACTGCCATATAAAATCCAGATTATCTGCTCTGAAGTGGATTATATGGTAGTGTAGACTCAGATAATCCAGTTCAAAGCAGGTAATGTGGATTATTTGCTTTGATAATCTGAATTATATGGCTCTATAGAAGAAGCCTTAGGTTCTGATTCCCATCTCACTGGTGTTTTGCTCTGAGGTTATGAGATTTGTAATCTAATGCACTTGCAAGGCATCAGGAAGATTATACACTAAGTCCTCTTCCACACTGTCATATAATCCAGATTATCAAATCATATAACCAACATTATACCTTGGTGAAGTTCAGATTTTGAAATGTGTATAAAACAAGAAAGGTAGACTAAAGAGTAATGTTTCCTATTTAGGCAGCCATTCATTGAGATTATTATTATTATTATTATTATTTGAAGCACAACAAGATGAGTCCACAGCAAAAAAGATCACTCTGCTGGCTGTTGTATTGGATCACACGTCGGACACTTCCCCAGTGTCTAGGACTGTGTGATGTATCAGCAAATAATGCATGCACATCCCAGTAAGGTGGCCTTTTGCAGCTGGCAGATGATAATTTTGTCAGCTCCGATTGTGTTTAAGTGCAGGCCAAGGTCTTTAGGCACTGCACCCAGTGTGCCAATCACCACTGGGACTACCTTCACTGGTTTGTGCCAGAGTCTTTGCAGTTCAATCTTTAAATCCTCATATTATTATTATTATTATTATTGTATCCCCTAACTAATATCTAAATATCTAAACCTATTTGATCAGATAGCTACAGTCTGTTGATTGGAATATCTACAGTATATACTGATGTTAATGAACAATTCCCCATGGCAATATATAATTCAATACCACAAGAATCCATTCTGTAGTGTGAAATAATCTGCTGTAAAAATCTTACTAAACTATGTATTACAACTAACAAGTGTGCAAACATGAAGATGCTGATGCACCATCAATGATGATGCCTGATTTACACCTTTTACATTCATATAAAATACAAGTTATATCCCCTGATTAGGTAGTGAATCCCACTGAATTGAGTAACTCATGATTATGCATAGAAGTGTATAGGATTCTCCTATTTTACAATGGACCCAATTGATATTGTTTACCTTGACTTTCAAAAGGCTTTTGACAAAGTCCCTCACCAAAGGCTCCTAAATAAGCTCTTCAGCCATGGAATCAGGGGACAGGTCTTGTCCTGGATTGGAACCTGGCTAAACTGTAGGAAACAAAGGGTGGTAATAAACGGACATTTCTCTGGCTGGAAAGAGGTGAGAAGTGGCGTACCCCAAGGTTCAGTTTTGGGTCCGTTACTTTTTAATTTATTCATTAATGATCTGGATGTAGGAGTGAATTCTGAGGTAGCAAAGTTTGCAGGCGACACTAAATTGTTCAGGGTAGTTAAAAATGAAACTGATTGTAAAGAGCTCCAGAAAGATCTCTCGAAATTGAGTGAATGGGCAACAGAGTGGCAAATGCATTTTAACCTAAACAAGTGTAAAGTCATGCACATCGGGGCAAAGAACCCCAACTACACCTACACATTGATGGGGTCAAAGCTTTCCGAGACAAACCAGGAAAGGGATCTTGGGGTCTTGGTGGACAGCTCAATGAAGATGTCTACCCAGTGCGCAGCAGCAGTGAAAAAGCAAATTCTATGCTAGGCATGATCAGAAAGGGAATCGAAAATAGGTCAGCAAATGTTGTATTACCTCTCTACAAATCGATGGTAAGGCCACATTTGGAGTACTGTGTACAATTCTGGTCTCCGCACCTTAAGAAGGATATAACGGAACTGGAAAAGGTACAGAAAAGGGCAACAAGAATGATCCAAGGGATGGAGCGGCTCCCTTATGAAACCAGGTTGCAACGCCTTGGTCTTTTCAGCCTTGAAAGACAGCATTTAAGAGGTGACTTGATCGAAGTGTATAAAATCATGCATGGGATAGAAAAGGTGAATAAAGAAAAAAATATTTTCTTTGTCACAAAACACTAGGACTAGAGGGCACTCCCTGAAGCTCCAAGGTAGGAAAATTAGGACTAATAAAGGGAAATATTTCTTCACCCAGAGGGTCATTGGGTTATGGAACTCACTTCCAGAAGAGGTTGTGACAGCTGTCAGCCTGAACAACTTCAAGGCAGGATTAGACAGATTCATGGATACCAAGTGTATCGGTAGTTACTGAAAAGGACATTCAAGTGCCACCTCGGAGTTGGTTGAGGTAGGCAGGATTTCCCCGGGGTCCTGGTTGTGGGGGTCGGGAGCAGGTCAGGGTTTTGCCCTCCCTTCTGCTCGAGATCCCCGTGTACAACTGGTGGGCCACTGTGTGATACAGAATGCTGGACTAGATGGGCTGAGGTCCGATTCAGCATGGCTCTTCTTATGTTCTTATGTTCTTATTAATATATATCTCTCCACTCATTATCTCCTTTCTTCTCAAAATGCCTTTTTTCTGCTCGTGTTAATACTACACCATACATTTGAAGCCTCTTTTCTGCAGTCTTGCTGGCTTCCCTTATTTGCTGAAGTCACTGGAATGCAAGGGTGACTGACCTCCACGTGGGTCCACACCTACATTCCAGCACAGAGAATGTGCCCTCCAGCAAAGTGGATAGAAGAAACCGCTCACCACTGGGCGTTGCCATTCGACCAAGTGTTTGGAGGATACATAGCTGTAGGCTTTATTTTTAAAGAGAGAGAGAGCAAAGAAAAAATGTACACATACACACTGATGACACCACTTTAGTTCTTCTAAGTCATTGTGAAATATTTAACCCTCCTAGGCATGGGCACGGCAGCGAGAAGAGCAGGGGTATTAATTTGCAGTGGTATTTGTCTGCAGTCCTTCAAAAACCATTGATCCTACCTGATAGAGAACATATTACTCTGGACTATCATGCAATGTAGAAAGGTCATTTCTGTTCAAGACATTCGATTTAAAAAGCACATTCAATTGCTGGTCAACTAGTCATCCAGCAATATCTGGATGGGGTCATTAACTGCTGAAACCTATTGCCAAACCTACTCCCAAATCCTGAGCTCTCAGCATTCTTGAGCATTACCTTCCATTCTGGCATTACCTATCATCATGACAGGCATATTTGGTGAAGACATGTGAAAGGACCTTCTCAGTGACTGCCATCTTATTCAGGCTCTTGTCACCTTCCTATGTGTCAGGGAACCTGTGCTTATTTACTAAGGAATAATAGCACAATCCCTCTTCGAAGGTGAGAAGGCTGGGGTGTAAAAGTTTTAAATAAATAAAATAAATATGCCCCTGTTCTCTAAAATCATGAGATTCATTACCTGATGAGTACTTTGGATCGGATGCCCTTTAATTACAACACTCTTAGGCAAAGAATTCTACATTTTGCATGAAATGCCAAATCTTAGAATTCCAAAAAATGTAGCCACTGGCGTCCAACTGCTGTAACTGTTTTTCAATTACAGCAATAATTGGGCTTTATTCAATGGCTGTTAGACCGTTGTCTAGCATTGCCGTTGGCATGTCAATGTGTGGTTGACCTATCTATCCACCTCTGTACTATGTACCTTCATAGATCCAGTATAGGATATATGGGAATAGCTGAGTTTCTTAACAATTTGCTGAAAGCAGCTATTTTGCATATTCTATTTTGAAAGTATTTCCCTAAAAAAAATTATACATTACATATGCATCAACATTTAGTGTTTTTAAATTTACTCAGAGCCTTACCAATGACGAGCCATGAAAAAATGTCTGCATCTACTGCCACAACTTTTGGTTTAAGAAAACTGTGGCCTTTGATCACATTTTTCTCCTTGTGGTTCATAATGAGAATTTCAGGCAGGTAAACCTACAGCTGCCAGAATCCCCTAGCTAATATACAAACATTTAAAAATATTACTATGGTATTATTGCAGCCTAACCCATACTGCTATAAGCAAGGGTATGTAAATACATAACACAAAGAAATTTGACTAAAAACTGTATTTGCTGTAAGCTGCTTCAGAACATTGCCTTTTGAATGGTGGACGAGAAACTGGATCATTTTTGTAGTCAAAATAAAAACTCATGCAGAGCTCACACAATTTACTCTCTGCTGGATTCATCGTAATATGCATACATACATTAGACACACACACATTTTGGAAGAATCAAAGACCACCAGTATTGAAATCACAATTCTCTGCCATCAACTTCACTAGACTGGCCTTGTTGTCCAAATGCCCCATCACCATCTTCCAAAGCAGTTACTTTACTCTCAGCTCAAGGATGGAAAATGGAATGTTGGTGGACAGCAAAAGAGATTTAAAGATGGGCTTAAAGCTAACTTATACAAATGTGGAATAAGCACCGAGAACTGAGAAGCCCTGGCCCTTGAGAGATTTAACTGGAGGTCAGCTGTTGCCAACAGTAATGTGGATTTTGAAGGGGTACAAATGGAGGGCAAAAGAGAGAACCATGCCAAGAGGAAGGCACATCAAGCAAACCCTTGTCAGGACCATCTTCTTCTTGTATGTCCTCACTGCAAAAGACCATGTGGATCCAGAATAGGTATCTACACATCAATTACAGACCCACCACTAAGACTCTACCCTGGAAAGACAATCATACTCAGCCATGAGTGATAGCCTGTGATGATGACAAAGACTGTCCACACAAGATTCCAGCCACTGTTTTGTGCAAAACATTTTATTTTCTGTGCAAAAAAAAAGGATTTGTAGTACCGAAAGTAAGTGGTGGGAGAATAAACATGTTCTTCTCTGCAAAATAATTCACTTCAGAATATTGGAGGAAAATATTCCCTTTCCCCTGCAGCAGAAAACTACCATAATCACCCAGTTTTACCAAAGTTCCTTTTAATGTTGTATATCATACTGTACACACATCGCCAATGTACACACACAAAAGAAAGTGAGCACTCAGAACAACAGGACAATAAATCATAAGAGATCTATAAGACTGTAATCTCCATGTCCAGACTTTAGTATCCTCAAGTGCACTTTACTTCCTGTATGAATTGAGTCCCTTTTGTTAGACCACAATTGTCAGTTAAGATAAACAATGGCAAACTGTCACAAACCTGCTTGATGTACTTGAAAAGGTAGTGCTCATATTTGTTTGAAAGACATTTTCCCTGGGGGGTTTTAAAAGAAGAATATCAGTATAGTTTTTATAGTAGCAAAGAGAAAGCTCTATTTTACTGGCAACATAAATGAAAGTCTTGGATTTGTTCCTTCTGAGCCACAGAGGCTTCAGTTGGTGAAGGACATTCCATTCCAGTGATATATGTTTTAAATCAGGTTGTTAAAGAGCCCAGATATCCTAAAGGCACTAGATCCTGTCTTATCTTGAAAACTAAGCAGGGCCAGCCTTGGTTAGTTCTTTGATGGCAGACTGCAAAAGAGAACCTAGTGCTCTATTTCAGAGGAAGGAATGGCAAAACCACTTCTAAGTATTCCTTGCCTTGTCATGGGGTCACCATAAGTCAAAAGCTGACTTGAAGTAACATTCACACATACAAAGAAGCAAAAAGAAAGGATGGTTCCAAGAAGACTGAAAATGAAGGAAAAGACACATAAAAGGAGATGCAGCATACACATTTGGATACAATGAGAAAAAGAGTTAAACTTGTTTGGTTTGCATTTTAGTTATGAATGGGCCTACTTTATAAAATTTCACTTTGGGTACCCTAGTGCAGTGTTTCCCAACCAGTGTGCTTTGATCAAAAACTCCACGCATGCGCCGCGGCGGCCTTGCGGCGGCGGTGCAGTGGCGTGGCGGCAGCCTGCGTGGCGGCAGCCCCGGCGGCGTGGCCTGTGCAGTGGGCTGCGCAGCCAGCTGCGGAGGTAGGGCGCGGCCGCACTGGCTCCCAAGCACGCCTCCAGCCAGTGTGCATGTATGCAGAGGCGCAGCCGGCGCGCCGCGGGTGGCAGGGCTGGCTGCAGAGGTGCGGCAGCGGGGCGGAAGGCACGGCGGTGCCCATCCCAGGTGGCGACGCCCGTCCCAGGTGGCGACGCCCTATGTGGCTGCGTAGTCCGCCTAATGGAAAGACCAGCCCTGCTTCTTAGTGACATTTTATTATGAAAAAGTTGCTTCTAAATTAAAATGTTTTAAATGAACTGAAATTGACTAGTAATTTTCCACAATTACCATCCAAAAGAACATTTGAAAGAAATTTGGAAAAAAATATCTCTCTTTGCAGCCAAGATTGTGTCTGCAAAGAACTGTCTAGTGGAGCTGTTTCAAATGGCCAGTGAAGCATTTGCTCTGTTCTTTGCAGACAAAATCACTGTGATCTACTCCAACCTGGACCATGTTAATGGCAGTATCTGAGGATGTAACACGAGTACCTGCTTGTCTGGTTTTGATGGATTCATTTCAATTGGTGCAGAGTCCGGAATGTGGACAAGATCCTTGGAGAAGTGAAGGCAACTACATGCATCCTAGATCCTGCCCATCCTGGCTGGTAAAAGAGGCCAGAGAGGGTTTGGCGGAGTGGGTGAAAGTGGTGGTTAAGGCAAGATTCCAGCCAGCTTAAAAGAAGGCATAATAAAAGTGCTGTTGAAAAAACCATCACTGGATCCCACTCAATTTAACAACTTTCAGCCAGTTTCCAATCTCCCTTTTTGGGCAGTGTCATGGAACGTATGGTGGCCTCACTACTCCATGTGTTCTTGTAGGAATCTGATTATCTGGATTCTGTGCAGTCTGGCTTTAGCCTGGGACATGGAACCTTAGTGGATGATCTGAGTAAGGAACTTGACAGGAGGAGTGTGTTCCTGTTCTCCTGGACCTCTCAGTGGCCTTTGATACTATAGACCATGGTATCCTTCTAGGATGCCTCGGGGGAATGGGGTTTGAGGTACTGTTTTGCAATGGCTTTGGTCCGTCCTGGAGGGTTGTTTTCAGAAGGTGTTGTTGGGGGACACCTTGCTCAGCCCCTTAACCTTTGTCCCTCATGTTTTTAATATCTACATGAAACCACTGGAATAGATCATCTGGATTTTTGGAGTTTGACGTCATTTGTATGCAGATGGCATTCAACTCTATTACTCCTTTCCATCTACTGCTAAGGAGGCTGTTCAGGTCTTGAACCAGTGCTTGGCATCTGTGACGGTCTGGATGAGGGTAAATAAATTGAAATTCAATCCAGATAAGACAGAGGTACTCCTGGTCAGTCACAAGGCTGAACAGAGTATAGGGTTACAGCCTGTGCTGGATGGAGTTACACTCTCTCTGAAGACACAGGTTGGTAGCTTTGAAGTTCTCCTGGACTCATAGCTAAGCCTGGAACCTCAGTTTTCAGTGGTGGCCAGAGAAACATTTACATGATTAAAACTTGTGTGCCAGCCTCACCCATACCTTGGGAAACCAGACTTGGCCACAGTGGTACACATTCTTGTCACATCCTGAATAGACTATTGCAATGTGCTCTACGTGGGGTTGCCTCTGAAAACTGTTTGTAAGCTTCAAGTGGTCCAACGAGCGGCAGCCAGATTTCTTACAAACCCCCTGCTGCACCAGCTCCACTGGTTGCCACAATTCAAAGTGCTGGCTTTAGCCCATAAACCCTAAATGGTTCTGGTCCAGTTTACCTGTCTGAATGTATTTCCCTCTATGAACTATCTCATAGATTAAGATCATCTGGGGAGGCCCTGCTCTCAGTCCCACTGCCTTTGCAGGCGTGATTGGTGGGGACAAGAGGCAGTGCCTTCCCAGTGGTGGTCCTTCAGCTATGGAACTCTCGCCCTTCTCGCCTGATCTTCAGGGGAGGGGGGACTTAAGTAATTGGAGCAGTGCAATCATTTATTATTAGTTTTTTTTATAAGTGACTATGAATCAATGAGATTGATACATGGCATGGCCCTGGATTATGTTTTGGATGGCATGATTTTTATTGATGTTTTAATAATTCTACTTGTTTGGTTTTAATTATAATTGTTTATTTGATATATGTGTATATAGCATCAAATTGCTGCCTGTAGTAAGGCTGTCTTGAGTCCCCTCCAGGGTGAGAAAGGTGGGATATACTGTATATAATATGGTAATAATAATAAACAGAAGACAAAAAGGGACTTCATAAAATATTGGCTTTCATTTTCTCCATCCAGCTAAAATTAATTATTTATTAGGCACATTACATTAAACTCTCATCATATCTCTTTTTGTTTTGCTTTTGTGATTTATTGCCATTCATACTTTGTTTTATTTACATTAATTGCAATTCATTCATTTATTGTAATTCATTACATGTGTATTCTGATGGACAGCCGCCCTGAGTCCCCCTCCAGAGGTTGAGAAGGGTGGGGTACAAATATTTGAAATAAATAAATAAACATGTGCAGTAAAACTTGTTGTAAATCCATATCGTTTTTCAAATAAATATAAATATTACTTTTATGCCATTATTTAAACTGACTTATTTTATCCTAAACCCTGAGCATCATGTTGCCCTTTACCCTAGTGGTAGGTAACAAGGCTCACCAAAGATTCTGGCATCTGGGCTCACTTCAGGATGTGTGCAGTCACTTGGTTACAAATGTCAAAATTATCTCATTTTGGATGAAAGCATGAAAATGACATGAAGTGTTAACATTTCTTGTTTAAACGGTGGTTCTCTTTCCTTTTGTCACTACCATCAACTGCTTTGAAATGTCTCCTCTTCCACAATATCTCAATTGGTCCTCTGTGGTGAAGTCGTCTTTACCTTTTTTAAAAGGATGACCATAATGACAAAGCAAAAGGGAAATGACTGTGCAACAGAGATGGCAGTGAAGAAGAAGAAAACAATCCTTCCTAATCTACAATGGACGGGAGCACTGGTTTTAGAGATATTGGGGCAGCTGCTCCTTTATGAAGAACCAGGAGGGATTTGGAGGGAAAGGGGGATTTTTTGGTGGGGGAGCAACATTCCTTTAAAAGTAGAGGGAGCTGAATTGGGGGGGGGGGTTCAAATGGCCAGACAATTGGGGGGTCAGAGCTAATGAGTCAAAAATATACATGCACTCTCTCCAGTTTGATTCAGTTTCCTGGAAGAAGTTTTATTTTATTGCCGCTGAAAGGGCTGAAAACTCTATGAAGCCTTTGCCAGCTGGAATAGCCTCTTTGCACCTGTCTTTTTGTTTACACAAATCCCTTCTCTAATAGAGCTAATCACTGAGCTTTGATAAATTTGCCAGAGCCCCTGATAGGAGTGCCATTCTAGTCCTTGGTGCTAAACAAACAAACCATTGTCTCCATCAGGCCGGCCAGCCTGTTAATAGTTAAACTGGGGGTAGTTGGAGAGGAATTGGGGGGTGCCCCATGTGAGCGGAAGCGTCCAAGCATCAGCCTGTGAACTGTCAACTTGTTTATGCATGTTTATTAGAATATGCTCAAACTAAGGATATTTTGTGACTCTGCTTGCGCTTTGCACAGAGAAGGATCTTATACAAAAACTGGCTTCCTGTGACTCTGCTTCTTCCTTTAAAAGAGGCAAGATTCTTCTCCTTCTGGCTGCCAATGGGAAATACAGAAATGTTTAGGCAAGGTCTGTGGAGGGCTCAAGAGCCAGAGACAAAGCTTCTAGTGTCTGTGTGTGTGTGTGTCGGAGGGTGAGCACTGCTGCCCATCGCAGCTGCCTTTGGCGCATGTCCCTGTCTCTTGCTGGTTAGCCCATCCCACCATGCCTCCTCTTTTCCCTCGGCTAGGAACACCTCTGACCCATGGTGACAGATTTCTGCAACCTCTGAGAAGGCCAAGATTGCCCTCAGAAAACGTAGTAGGCGAAATGAGATGTTGTAAACAAATGGTTTTTTATGCTGCACTTCTTTGCACGCTTCCCCTTTTCTGAACTTTGAGGTGTTGCTGGGAAAAAGAAAGTAAGGTTACAGAAGGGAACAACTCGCCAATTTCTTATTCATTTAAGGGATGTGGGGTCAAAATTCTCAGGAGGAGTTAAGCAGGCATGGTTGACTCATGGATGGCAACTCCCATAAGTTCTACTTCATTGATTATGCTTGCTTAGGCCCCTTCTACACTGCCATATAATTCAGATGATCAAAGCAGATAATCCACATGATCTGCTTTTGAATTTACAGGAAGGACCGGCTCTCATGTATTATCAAAGTAATTCAAGACAAAGCAGGGTTTGCCTGCTTTGTTTCAAATTACTTTGCTTTTACGTGAGGCATTGTTTGGACACCTCAGGTCAAAATCCGACAGGGCCTGGGATATGGCCCCTGTCTGGAAAGGCCCAGATAATCCAGTTCAAAGCACATATTGTGGATTATCTGTCTTGATACTCTATGTCAGTGGTTTTCAACCTGTGGGTCCCCAGATGTTTTGGCCTTCAACTCCCAGAAATCCCAGAAGGCAAACTGGGTGGGATTTCTGGGAGTTGTAGGCCAAAACAGCTGGGTATCCACAGGTTGAGAACCACTACTCTATGTTATGTGGCAGTGTAGAAGTGGCCTAAGCAAGCATAGTCAATGAAGTAGAACTCATGGGAGTTGCCACCCATGAGCTACACATGCCTACTTAGCTCATCCTAAGAATGTTATGGAAGGAACTTTAAACACATGGAAGCAGAAATCCAATGATATCTAGAAAACTATGATTGATGACCCAGGGTTAAAAGACATGTTCTTTTCCATACCCTCTAAAACCTCGCTGATACAAAGCCAAACACCTTTAAAATGTGGTCAAGATGACAAAAGGTATTTATTGAGGAAGCATGCACAAAGCAGAAAGAAGTTGCATAGCAATAAGTTTGATTTTGGCTAAATCATAGGCCCCTTCTACACTGCCATATAAAATCCAGATTATCTGCTTTGAACTGGATTATATGGCAGCATAGACTCAGATAATCCAGTTCAAAGTAGATAATATGAATTATCTGCTTTGATAATCTGGATAATATGGCAATGTAGAAGGGGCCTTAAAGAGCAAAATCCTCTCCTCCCTGATGAGCAAATTGAGTGCACATTACTTTACTTTGAACTCAGGGCCCTTCTACACTGCCAGATAATCCAGGTTATGAAAGCAGAAAATCCACATTATTTGATTTGAATTGGATTTGCTTAGTCTACACTGCCATATAATCCATTTCAAAGCAGATAATGTGAATTTTATAGTGCTGTGTAGAAAAGGCATCGATTTCCAGCAGTTGTAGTAAGATGAACACAAAGGTGTGATCGGAGGTAACCCCGACTCTGTAAAGGATAGTTTAAAATCAGGGACTTCATAGTTTTGCCAAGGACACCAGGCTGGAATAATCCCATAATTCTCTATCTCTCCTGTTTTTATGAATGGACTCTGACTACTCAGTGCTCCCCTGAACTTCTATGCACCCCTCCCCCTATGAACTCTTATGAGTTCTTATGAACTTTCATAAACTTTATGGAAACTTTTATAAACTCTTGCCAAATTTTATGAACTTTTAATGACTTTGGGAGGCTGATGTGACTTCTCCTTAGACCCTGCATGATTCCCCCTTTTTCTATGAACTCTGTATATGCTCCTTTGCCTCATTCCTCATTCCCTATATGTATGTATGTCTATATTAGAAATATGAAGGAAAGCAACCATTTAATGAACCAGCAACTCATGGCTCTTGGAGTTTCCAAACTTCCTGGGCTGATAATCCCCTAACAAGGGACTCAACAAGATCCATTTGCATGGACAATAAGTAAATGGCTCTATCTATCTGGACCTCAGAAGGCTGAGAGCCAGGCCATCCAGAACAATAGGGTCTATGGACATACTGGCTCACCCAATATAAAGGACATTTCCCCATTTGCTGTGCCACATCCTGATCCCCCGAAACTAATCTCTGCTTCATCGATGAACTCCATATCGCAGTAAAGTAAGACAAAGGGACCTAGCCTCTTGGCCAGGTCCTTTTGTCTCATTAATTCAAGGGACAAAACAATAAATCAGACCAGGCTTGAAAGCCTGAAGCTATCACTTGGTCATTTGGCAAACACTGGCCATTCTTAATCCAGTCAACTAGACATTTCTTCAGTTTCCCTGTTGCCTGCCTCCCTTCCACCTCATTGGCTGAGCGGCCAAAAGCAGGGCCAAGGCCCATCATGGGATCTCCTCCTGGCTTGCTGATGTCACCACCAATCATAATAAAGCCAGCTCAGGGGGGGCGGGGTGCATGGGAACTTTTGAAAAACTCCTGGCTCTTAGTCTACCAGCCTATTGTCCTTGTGAGCTAATATGCTCTGTCCTGCCTTCCTCTCATCTGGAGAGAGAGAGGCAAGGCTGGGCCTCCGGAGGCCCTGCCTCATACTCCCTCATTCCCACAATGCCCCGCAGAAGGTGCTCCCTCATTCCTGCAATGCCCCACGGAAGGAGCGCTGCGCGGATGGTGCGCACACGCAGGGCAGAAGCGCCCCATCTGGCTGCAATCGACCTCCTTTGGACTTGCAATCGACTGGTCGATTGCGATTGACTTCGTGGGCTGCCCTGATCTAGAGGAACCATCATTTTAATTCTTATACTGTCCTGAAACTGTACGCTATTGTGAGAGTTGCAAATGCTTGCTACCTGTTCATACGTCCAGCAAGGAAGACTCACTATTGAAGAAGGAGGTCCAGCAGAGGGATTTTGTCAATCCCTTCCAAACCAACCTCAATTAATTAGTGTCCTTGTACGAAACGGAGAGCCTACCTACAAACCTATGTGCTCTCAATTAAATTCTAACAGCAAATTGCTGTGCCTACCCACAACTCAATCTAATTCATAATTAAATACACCTGTTTCTAGGACATTTGCTCACAGTAATGTCAGTGTGATTGCAGATTCACATGTACATGCATACAGATGCGTGTACACATTTGGTTGTGCATTTGGTTGCACAAATTTGATATTGGAACTTGACCAGCCTCTGATAAATACATTATTGTATTTCATGACAAGATTTGTTTAGTGAGGAATTGTCTTCCTGTAAGGCTGAGAGAATATAGCTTGCCAAATGCCAAAGACTACTCAGTGGGTCTCCATGGTCAAACTGGGATTTGAACCCTGGTCTCCCAGAGTTTTAATTACTAAGCCAAAATTGCTCTATAGAAAGTAACCAAATTTAAAATGTATATTTTTTTAAAAAAATAATATCTTGAAATGTCCTTGATGCCCAGTTAATCAGAAACACCTTTTTCATTGTTTTCAACTTACCAGGCAGAAACACATTATTTTTGCCTACATTGCAGTCCTGCATTATAACCAATTACATGCAGCTAGTCTATGGAAGAAAACTGTTATGTATGAAAACAGCCCCTGGACATGAATGCCACCAAATTATGACATGTAGGTGAAAGCCAGTGCCTTTTCTGTCTCGCTCAAGAAATATTTATTGTTCTGAGCCCTTAGGGTGTTGAATCTTTGGGTAGATGTCATGCCCCTCCCAGAGACAGAGGTTACAGACAATTGGAGCCTAAGGTAGTGATTTGAAGCAAATAAGATCTCTCTCTCTCTCTCTCTCTCTCTCTCTCTCTCTCTCACATACACACACTTTTCTTCTTCTTCTTCTCCAACTTCCATCTGTAATGATTTGAAGTTTCTCCCATATTATCGAAGTACGGTACCTTTGAGAGATGAACACAATAAACCTGGTATTCATTCTCTTTTTCTTTTTTAAAATTTAAGTAATGCATCTCTCATTGTTGTATTAGAAAAACCATATGTGTGTGTTGTATGTGTGCATGTATTAAATCTTTTTAAATATTACTGAAACAATCTTTTTAAATAATCAGTATCACCCATGGCAAGCATAAAATACAAATAGAAATTAACAAAGTAAGGATTAAAGTAATACATGAAAAAGAACCTCTAACCGAGAGTGGGGGGAGAGACACGTATCACCAAAAAGGGTATCTTAAAATTATTTTTTCAGTCAACTTTATTTACATTTTTGTCAGACAGTGCAACTGAAATAAAAAGAAACTAGGAAGATTACATGCAAGGTAGATGTAGTCCTTTAGTCTGTTCCCCCACAGTGGCCTACTAGACGCCTATGCTAGTCCACAAGGAAGATGTGAGATCATCCCCCTCCTTCTTGGATTGTGGTCCCCAAAAATGGACACAGGATGATCCCAGGTGATTCCTTAGAATTGACACACAAAATATTAAGTAAAGACCACAGAAGACAAGGGTTTGATTAAAATGCTTATAAATAAAATGAGTTAGCGAAACATGTTAGTCCATCATTATTCGATTGAAACCAGTGGACTTTCGGTAGCTGCCTAGAATACCATTTTGGGGGAGAAAGAAAGGGCATATTTGCAATAAATCAGTAAATAAACTTCAGTTCATCATAATTAGCATTTCATGTTGGTTTCAGTGGGGCCCACATGCAGATAAAATCAAAATGGATTTAGCATTACATACATTTTCAATCAGTCCAACATCCCTTCAGTATAATGATAACATCCATATGTGAACCTATGCCACACTATGTATTACCCTCCTCCAACACAATGCAAGACTCCTTCCACACAGGGTTGTTGTAAGTTTTTCAGGCTGTATGGCCATGTTCCAGAAGCATTCTCTCCTGAGGTTGTGAGATCTGTTGGAAACCAGGCAAGTGAGGTTTATATATCTGTGGAATGTCCAGGGTAGGAGAAAGAACTCTTGTCTGCTTGAGGTAGGTGTTTCAATTGGCCACCTTGATTAGCATTTAATGACCAAGCAGTTTCAAGAAAACAGTTTTATAAAATTAACATTGAACTGGATTATATGACAGTGTGGACTCAGCCGGGCAGTTGATGCTTCCCCCAAATTGGATCAAGCAAATCTGGAACTGGGGGATGGCAGGGCTTGGGGCGCTGGGTTCCCTATGCCCCAACCCCCACCCCCCACCCCACCCCCCACACACACATGACACAAGGCAATTCCAACAGCCGTGTGGCAAGGCCATTGAAGGCAACCAGATGGCTGATGTGGCCCTTGGTGACAATGAGTTTGACACCCCTGGTATAGAGTAATGTTTTCCAAACTCTGTTTTTCCAGGTGTTCTGAACTTCAGCTTCCAGAAGTCCAAAACACCTGGAAGACTAACATTTGAGAATCACTCGTTTAGAGAAACAAAGTAAAGGCCTTATTGTAGGAATTCCATTCTAAAATAGTAAAGTTACACAAAGTATTAATCTAATCTAATTTCATTCTAGGGAAGAATAAAGAGTAGACTGACAGGAATGAGAAGAGGTGGAGAAGTGGCCAGTTCCCATCACACATGAATCAGCTTATGGAAATTTGGAGGGGGGGGTGTCTCTTTGGATCCTTCCAATTAATCCTGTTCCTACTGCCTGTTCTGAAGTAGTCTTGACTTTTCAGTGTTAAGCATTGTTGCACTTCCTAACAAGAAGATTTAGGTCTAAGCTTATGATGAGGTCTAATCTCCCCCAACCCACAATATAAATAAATTTCTAATTGTAGAGTTAAAGAGATGCTAGCCATATTTTTTTACAAAGATCATTACTAAGATCTCTGCCTAGCCAAAAGTGGAACAGGCATGCCAAGAGAGATACTTTGAGACTAATCTCTCAGTCATGGATTATACGATCAGCCATGGTTTGAATGGGTAAGCTGATGCAGAACCATGGAAACGTAATATAGATGGTCTCCCATCTATAGGTTGAGGCTGTCATGGAGGCTGCCCGAGGGCCGACTTGGACCCCTGGAACCCTCGTGAGTGCCACGAAGGTCCCTGCGCCCAGCGAGGCCTCAGAGAGTTTCCCACCCTGGTCCCCGGTACCCTGGCCTGAGATGGAAGAAGGGGGCTCCTCCACCCCCCTCTGTGCTGCCCAGGAAGAAGGTGATAGCTGTGCCCCTGACATCACCCAGGACGAAGTCCCCAGTCTCGCTCACCTCCTCCGCGGCTTCGGTCGCTTGGTGGAGCGACTAGCCGCTCAGTTGGAGGAGGTGAGAGAGCTGGGCCTGCTGCTGGCGTCCCTTTGCCGCGAGGGCGGCTCCCACCGCCATGGCCGCTTGGGACTGCGGCCTGGGGGCGGAGAGGCCCTGGCTGACGGGGCAGTGAGCCCACTTCGCCGGGACGCAGTTCGGGGCCGGGAGAAGAGAGCGACGCATGCAGCGAGAGGAGGAGAGGAGCGAGAGGAGGAGAGGCAAGTGGAGACCCGGGATAGCACTCCCTTGGGAGAGGCGGCCTTACTCACTGGGGAGGGCTTGCCCCTGGAGGAGACGACTTCGCCAAGGGGCGAGACAGCCGCTGGGGCAGCCGCTGCTTTGCAGGGGTGTCCGGGGGAGATGCTGGGGCACCGGGCCCCCCTGGATCTGAAGGGAGGGGCGTGGGCCAGTGGATCCAACATGGCGCTGAGCCTGGACTGCTCAGCGTCCCTGGCCATGCCCCCTGTGCACCCCAATAGCCTCAGCCACGCCCCCAGTAGGCTGCAGGCCGGATCGACCGTCACAGCTGGAGCCCCTGTCAGAGGCCATGGACGCCCCCAGGTGGCCAGCATCGGGATTCCTGATGGAGCTGCCTGAGGACCCGGCAGTTCTGCCAGCGGCCCCCATAACTCTGCCTGGACCACAGCCTGCCCCGCCACCTGTTGAGGACCTGGGGAAAAGCAATGGCAGCGACCAGGGAGAGACAGGATTGGGGGCAGCCGACCCTGGGAGCAACACGGCGAGGAGATGCCTCTTTTGGGGGGTTCCAACCCCTAGAGGCGCCTCACAGAAAAAACCTCATGGCCGCCGGAGGAGACGGCGCTGGAGGCCAGGGAGTATTAGACCCCCCCTCCCCTTGATCCTGCTGGGGTCTACCGATGTCGGGGCCGCCAACCCCCCGGACCTGCCACATTCTCGGCCAGCTATCCGAGAGAGAGGAGACCCTCCCACCCTGAGCCCAGGTCCAGGCGATCATTTCGCCCCAGAACCTTTTGGCGTTCAGACTTCGAGCGTTGCGACCTCCACCGGACTTGCCTGAATCCGACGACAGACACTCGTTCAGTTGGTCTGACCTCCTCTGTTAGACTGCGGGATGGAGGAAGCCAAGCCACTCTTCTTTCCTGTGGCCAGCTGAGAGAGATCTCCCTAGGTCCTCCCAGGCTTCCATCCTTCGATGGCATGGTGGAGTAGTTTAGGTTTACCTGAACACCCCCTCGCCATACCCCGAACCCTGTCTCTGTCCTCCCTCTTTCCCCTTTTCCCTTTCTAGTTGTTGTTTTGTCTTGTTCGTCGCCTATTGTTTTGTATTCAACTTGTGAACCGCTCCGAGCCCCTGGGGAGTGGCGGTAATAAAAGTTCGAATAAATAAATAAAAATAAATAAATAAAATAATGCAAAGCATCTCCAAAATATGCATTATTGTATTCGAATTACACTTGTAGTTTCTAGTGGAAGAGCATAATTAATACAAGGAGCTCCTCACCTCAAAGTGATCAGAGATATAGGACCCTTCTACACAGCCCTATATCCCAAAATATCAATGCAGAAAATCCCACGTTATCTGAGTGTGGACTCAACCCAGTTCAAAGCAGATTTTCTGTCTTGTTATTCTGGGATATAGGGCTGTGTGGAAGAAACCATAGACCCCTCACAATTGTGGTATATTATTTCAATGATATCTTTCCACTTTTTTGAGAGGGCAGAATAACACAAGCCAAGTAATCAATTGGTCCATTAACACTGATCATTTAATGAAGTTTCAGAACATTATTGAAGAAAGTAGCTTTACTGTGCATATGATTACATATGAAATCATGGAACCAGTTTGAGACCTGGTTGGTGATTACTGATGGCTTTCTTGTTGTCCCATCAGAGAAAGACCCACTCCTGATCACACTGAGTTTCATTTTTTTACAGATGAAATTTTGTGGATGGAAAATTGTGTCAGTGGTATTGCAGAAATCCTTGAAAATATACTGCAGAGCCTTGCCCAGAATCATCCAAAAGTATCTTTTTGAGCTTCTGTCCACATGTGATCTAGTTTATCATTTGCTATTTAGAAATTCCAGAAGCCAGTGAGAAAGACAGACCAAGAAAAAAAGAAAGAAAGAAAGAATGTATCAGCCCACATGAAAGACGGGGATAGTACTGCAGTCCGATATCCCTTCACCTTACATAACAAAATAGCAGGGAGAACAGAGTAATAATTTTCTCTTTGTTATAGCTCTAGACAATTAATATCAATGCAAAGAGCCAGCAGGTGCTCCTGGCATAATGCCTGCCTGCTTTCTTTTCTTTTCTTCTCTCTCTCTCTCTCTCTCTCTCTCTCTCTCTCTCTCTCTCTCTCTCTCTCTCTCTCTCTCTCTCTTTATGAACTCCTTGAAGATGACTTATGTTGAAATTTCTCTTCCTCTGTCTTTTGGCTCATTTTTCAGTGCCCCCCCCCCAAATTGTATTAACATTCTTTGAGCCAGTTTTAGTACCTTGAGGGCTCTATGTGACAAGCCTAACTTGTACACTCTGCAAAGTGAACAGAGCCAGAGAGGAGAACATTCCCCACTTGCAGGCCCCTGTGGCTGGAGTGGGAGGAGGAGAGTAGTGGTGGTGGCAGTGAAGCACACAGCCAATCTTACTGTGAGAAATGGGGACTCTTCCAGCAGACGTCTTCTCTCACTCTTTTTGTCACTTGCCTCAGAGCAGAGCTCACTGTCTTATTGTCCAAAGGCAGAGTGGACCTTATGTGCCTGACCCCATCATTTCCATTTCAAAAGCCGCATTAATGTCACAGAAATGCTTTCTGACTCTTCTTTAACTCTTCATCTTCATAATCCGTGCCTTTGTACAATTATTCAGGAAGGTCTTGCTTTTCCCTATTTCCCCCCTAAAACCCAATCCCCCTTGAAACCCATCCAAATCTGATGTTTCACCGCCCGCCCGCCCGCCCGCCCGCCCCACATGTCTCCCCACTTTTAATGCATTCACACTGCCTTATTCTAGATTTCAGATCAATCTATTATGACCTGCCTAAGTTCAGTGCCTTTATAACAAGCTTGTCCATATTAACAGAATATATTTTGAACAACTGCATACCTTGTGGATCAGTCATTTCTGCCTACTCATTGTTTATCATTCAAAGCACATTTTAAAACAACCTAGCTATCCCAGTACCATCTCTGTGATCCAGGAAGATAACAGGTTATTGTTGTTGGGGTTGCTGTTTTTCTTGTGTGTCTTCAAGTCATTTCCAACTCATGGTGACCTTAATATAAACATATCACAGTGTGTGACTTGCCCAAGATCATCCAGTTGATATCCATTGTTGAGCGGGGAATCAAACACTGGTCTCCAACGTCAAATTCAAATGGTCAAACCACTATAGCATGGACCATGAGCCTTAGTATTCAGTTTCAAACATTGAAATATTTGAAATATCATGAATTATCTCATAATTTATTAATGATTTCCTGATCACTATAATGTAAATTCAGCAACGGCTGTGTGATGACCTGTCCAGAAACATTTTTTTTAATTATCAAAAAACGATAGCCAGAAAGTTCATTACCACTGCCTGGCTGCACCACATTATCTGTCCACCCAATCTCTCCCATCTGAGGCTCTGGTACACCCAACTGGCATGGGGATTATGGAGATTGTAATCCATCATATATAGAGGGAACCAGAGTTTGGAAGGCCATATAACCTGCTTGAAGATGTAAATACAAAGACAATTAAATAATTGATCACACAGCACCAAAGTATGGAAAGCAACCAAGGAAATAGACAAGTTCTGTGGCATTATATTAGGAAAGTATGATTCTTCAGAAATTTTGTCATTCTATCTATGCCAGATTATGTAGTTTTATAACATCACTGTACAAACTAATATATAATGTCTTGAACTTCACTTTTGAGGCCACCTGATAAAATTAATGATAATGACAAAAATGGAGACTTATATAGGAATTCTATCAAGCTACATTACTACACAATATGTACAGCCATTTACCTAGTCCAGTATCATCTTCTATAACTGACAACCATTTCTGAAAGTCTCAGACCAAAGGTATTTATTTATTATTTATTTATTATTCGTATTTATATACCACTCCATTCCCGTAGGAATTCCATTAGGAATTCCCTTATTGCATCGTGTTGCTAACCAAGACTGGTCTTGATAAATCCACTGGGAATGATTTATGGTCCAATTATAAGGAAATATTGGCTCTTCAGTTCTTTTGAACAATCTTTCCTAAAATCTTTTAAGATTGGTCACTGAGATTGCTGACTGGGATTCTTGAAGAACCAAAACTTCCCCACTCTTGTAATGGATCCTGACTGACTTACACTCCAGTGTAGCATTAAGGTGTATCCAGGTTTATTATTTATGTATTCATTGTAGTTAACACTCAATTTTTCCATGATTGACCTCATGATTGATACATCGGAGAATCTTATGTAATCTCCCTTTAGGCACTAACCCAGACCTTCTTAGATTCAACAAGCATGGTATATTAGTTACCTTCAGACCACACCTCTCTAATAAAGTCTTAATGTCTCCAGGCTGTTTATTTTTTGATAACGTAATCTCAGATGGTACATTAGATGTCACCTCCCTCCCATCCCACCAATCTTCTCAATCTTCCTGTCTTTAAACAGCATCTGGAGCAGCGCACAAGCTTCTAAGTATGCACACTGCTTGTCAAGTCATAAAGCTTGCACAAACACTGGCAGCAGCTTACCTGACATGGACAGTATTTCTTTTAAAAGTTCAGCAAAGTCCCTGAGATGCACCATTAGCTAAAGCAAAGTCTTAGTTTAGTGGAAAGCAACAATAAATATTAATTATCAGCGTGGTTTCTGCTGTTTATTTGCTCCCATTCTAATAATTAAGAGGTTTGGTATACAGGGAGTCCTCGAGTTACAAACATCCAACACATGCAATTCTTCGTTACAAACGGGGCGAGACAACAGGAAATGAGAAAAAAATCTATCTCAATGAATGGAAAATCACTCTTGTAAGAGTTATCATGGGGAAAAGGTGTCTCCACTGAAACTTTATCCCCAATCCTTGTTTCCACAACAACTCAAAATTTTCAAAATCCAATTGTCATAGGGACAGAAAGTGAAGTCAATCCTTCTGAACAGGGGCACAGACAGAAAAACAATTGTTACAAAACTCCAACTGAAAAACAAACCAAGAGAACCTATCGTTTGTAATACAGGGGCTGCCTGTATTTGCTTCAATGAATCATGCATGGATTGAAGTTCTTGTACATATAAAAGTGTTCTATCATTGGGGAAAATCACAACCGTGGATTTTTTTTAAAAAAAATATTGTTCAGGATTTTTAATAGACTGATACATTTTGAAAGATAAACTATCTGGCTAGTATTGTAACCAAGTTTTAAGACAACCATTTTAAGAAAACACCAAGCTTTACTATCTTTTGTAATCAGGCATGTAGCTTCAGCCCCCCGAAATTCTCAGGGTGGTCCGCGAAAAGGCCTTACTGGTACATTATTTAAACTGTTATGTTTATTCATATCATGACCTGATCACCATGCTCATTATATCCTACATTAATGGGGTTATGGGATAACAATACAAAAGGTTTGCTAGGGTAGACCCTCTTCCACCCAGTCTCAGCCCCGAACCAAGCTCACCCCCCGAATCAAAATCCTGGCTACGGCCCTGTTTGTAATCAATACACATATGTGCCTTCTCAGTTGTTAGTCGCATCAATAAACATTATTTGTTCACTTTTAAAGTCAAGCCTCAAAGTGTGCCTCTTTCTGTCAAGAAGTCTTTCAAGCAGTACCTGTATTCTAAAGGGATAATTTACCGCAGAAATCCTCACAGCTAACATTTTGCCTGGGAGCCAAAAGGGGTTTGTTAAAAGTGCTTACAGCAGTTTAGCTCACTTTACATCCCGAAAACCCTTATATTAATAAGGTTGGTGGCAGCAATAATCGAAGAAGGACTTTTAAAGGGCTCAAGTTATTTAGTAAAACCCTCCTTCAAGCTTTAGTGGCAACTAGGCAGTTGGGAGTTTTCAAAGTAATAAAGCCTACTCTTCCACTGGTGTGAAACATCCTATTGGTGGCAGCAGTGGGATGAAATAAGGAAGGTCCACCCTGCCCCAATTGGTCAACAGTCCTATTTTTATAGATGTCCAGTTTTGTAAAAATCACACTGACATTGTAAATGTGGAAGGGAAAAAAGTAACTTAAAAATGTTCTTGCAAAAATGCTAGGAGAACAAACCAAATACAGTACAGCTCTTGCATCTGCAGGGGATGCATTCCAACACACACGTACACGTCATGCATACCTGAAACTGGGTAATAGCAAACCCTATGTTTTGACTATATTTAACACTTTTCAAACATAATATTCTTTCCATCCCTTTCTCAAAGCCAATCCCTGAGATTTGGGAATCCATGTTTCCTGTGACTGATAGGCTGGTACCAGTCTCACACAATTTTTGCCTCTATCAATTGGAATATCTCTCTTTTTCTTTTCTTTTTTAAAAATTGGATCATATAAGTAGAATATAACATATCCACATTTCCTCACAAGAATGTTTAGAAAATGACAAAAACAACATATACTCACTCTCCCTCCCTCCCCGCTCTCTCTCTCCCTCCCTCCCCCCTTCCCCCTATGTATATGTATATGTATGTATGGGAAAACAATCCATATATACTTGCCCCCTTCTGGTGTCACCTATTGTCTATACCTTATTTCTTTGAATATCTCCATCTGCTTCATATTCAGAACTGTAATGGTTAAACTCTAAATAGTTATTTAACTCTGAATTCCATTCATTTAATTTTTCTACTGAGACTTTACTATTGACGCTGATTCTGTTTCTAGACTGTTTCTGAGCCCTCTTTGAACAGTATGTCTACTCTCTGTTTGTGGCTTTACTGGCACTGAATCTGAACTGTCAGACTCTGTTATAGGTACTACCTAAAACATGATTGGGGATGTATATATTTGCTACTGCATATTATAATTTTGAAATTATGACACTCATATTTTCTCTTGTAGAAGGAAGGCCTAAATTGCAACCCTATACTCACTTACTTGGAAGTAACCTCTAACAAGTACAATTAAATCCACTTCTAAGTAGACATGCATTGAGTTACACTGTTAAATAATACCCTCTCCTTTTTCTCCTACAGTAAGCAGATCATAGAAATTATAGAAGGCTGTGTGCTTACACACACACACACATGTACAATAGAATGTGACTGAGTAAACAATACAATTTCAGGACAATGCCCACCGATCATTTCTAAGGAGAGAAAGGCAGCTTTCCAAAACACTTTACAAATCGTATATAGCTCTAATCCTTTTATGGAAAAGGTGCCTAGGCCTGTCAGAACCTGTTTCAGGTGTATACACGATGCCCTGCCTTATGCCTTTCACAGCTCAAAGCTTGAGGCCTAAGGGCAAATGAAAAGGAGGGGATGTGGAGGAAGAGATTGGAGGGGAGGGGAGGATAGCATGTTCAAAAATAAATGGAGCAGAAAGAGAAATCTGGAATCCATGCTGCCTCTGACCCTTGTGCTGAACAGGTTCAACCTGATATTAGGAGAGCAAAGGCACTGGGAGAATTCTGACAGATGCCCCCTCCTTTCCCCAGGGCTGGGCTGTTGTGATGGCACTCATGAACAAGGCAGGAGATCTTCACTTCAAAGCCAAGTTTAGGGCCTTTCCAGACAGGGCCCACAACCTGGGCCCTGATGAATTTTTACTTGTCCAAATGACATGTCAGGAAAAAATGAAGTAATTTGAGACAAGGCAGGTAAACCCTGCTTTATCTCAAATTACTTTAATACTCTACTCCATTAGATCCAGGTCTTCCTGAAAAGCCCAGGTCCAGTGGAGTATGGGCCTTGGTGGGGAAGGACTACTGAAACTGCTTCTGCTTCTGCAATCACAGTAGTCTGTTCCCAAAGCCAAATTTGCTTACCTGGAACTACCCAGGGGTGAGTCCCCATTTGCCATCCTAAACCTTTTGGGCTCCTGGGGCCCAAAGATCCGGGATGGCACCCAACCCATCCCTCAAAACAACCCTTAAAACTTTTTTTTAAAATACTGTACCCAGTCACCATTAAAGTGGTCCTTATGTCCTCCTGGCATGAAGAAATGATGTGCCAGGAGATGAGGAAAGGACCGAGGAGGAAAATTGCTGCTCCCCCCTTCCCCCGTTTCCTGGTGCATCATATCAGGAGGATATAAGGAGGGCCCTAAGTGGGACCACAATTGCATAATAAGACCTTTAAATTCCTATGAAACATGGCATAGGCCTGTAGCAGAAGCAGTGGGTGCAGGTGGAGGGAGCAGAAAAAGCATAAAGAAATTGGGTTCATGGGCATGAAAAAGGTAGCCAGTGGATTGGATGTGGGGGAGAGAGAGAAATGGGTCTCCAGTTGTCTCCTTCCCTTTTCTCACTAAATGAAGGAACAAAGAAGCCATCTCTTTCTCCCAGTGCCTTCTTCCCCAATCATAAGATCTTTCAGCAATGAACCACACAGGAAGAGAAACAAATGGATCAATGGTTCCTTCCTTTTGCCCCTGAGCAGTTTCTAGCAGCTTTCTGATGAATAGGGCAGAAAGGCAGTCAGCTATCATGCAAGGGGAGAAAGAAATAGATCCTTCTTCATTTCTTCCCCTGTATGCTTGCCCTTAGCTTTTCTCATGCCCAGGAAAGGAAGACAGTCAACAACCTTGCAAAGGAAGAAGTAACTGGAACTTATTTCAAACACTCTACGTAGAGGTGCCAGAATGGACCCCTGGTTTTTCCACTTTGGCACAGGGGGTTGTGCCCCCAACCCTCATAAAAGCATAGAGCCAACTGTATTATGCTTCCAGTAAGAATATTGTCAAAATTTAGCAAGCCTTTATTAACCAACTGCATGTGGGACTCTTCAGAAGACTTAATTCTCTATATATCTGCTTTTCATTTAATTCTTTTTTTATTTAAAAATATCACTACAGAGTGGGAGAGGGAAATGGTTTTCTGAATTGGCCTAGAGAACATTATTCACACCTGAACAAAATCTGGGAATCTCTAGCCCCCTCTTCCAAATCAACCTGCATGGGAGATGAAAGGGGATCACATAAAGCCTCCAAGAGCACCTGTTCTGGCCCATGGCCAGGAGGGTGTTATAATCCAAGAGTTCTTTGGTTTCTGCACTAGGCCTGCTTGTGGGTTGTGTAAGGTGACCTGAAGTAATTTGGGGAAAACTGAAATATTCCCCTGAAATATCTTCGTTTCACAGAGAAACACGTTCTTTCTGAATAAGTATATATTAAAAGAACATTTAAGTACTTTCCTTGCCTTTCATGAGCAAGTGATACAAACAGAGACAAGTGTTTGCATAAAGCCACTCCTTTATCCTTCAGTTTGGTTCTTCACAACTACTCCAGAAGATCTTCCTATTTCTGAAAAGAGAGGAACTTGTCTATGTATTGAGCCATTTCCCAAATGCTATTTATGGTATCATATATTTAAGGCAGTACTAGGCAATTTCATGAGGGCCAATCCAACTTCCCCTTAGGCACACCCTGGCACACCAAATGATACCTCCAGTAAAACTGAATTAATTCGGGACAAAGCAGGTAAACCTTGCTTTGTCCCGAATTAATTAGATATCTGGTAAGACCTGGATCTTTGATTGGATCTGGGTCTTTCCAGGTGTGGGCCCAGTGTGGATTGAGCCTGGGGACTGCATCACGCGAACCCCAGGCCCAATCCACACAGCTTTCTTGAGTTTTCTGTGCTCCATGAGCCAGGAAAAACCAGAGGGCACCCACCCCTCCCCCAAAACTAAAAAAACCTTAGAAATTAAAGGGTTTATTTTTGTTAAAGTACTTCTGGAGTCCTCCTAGTACATAGAAATGAGGGGCTTCAAAGGTCATGGGGTGGGGTTCACAGGTGGGGGGCTAGAGGGTTAAGAAATGTTAAGGTATAATTAACTGTACAGCCAAGTCAGATTTTTCATATGTTTAACAATCACTGAATGTACACCATTTTGTGAATCTTTTGCATATTTTTTCTTTTTTCATTTTTTCTTTTGTTCTTTTGTTTTGTTTCCTATATACACTATAAAACCATAAAATTTATTTTAAAAAGAAATGATGCACAAGCAGATGGTGGGGCCGTGAGGAAGAAAATTGCTCCTTGCCCACCCCTCTCCTGGCACTTCATTTCTATGCACCAGGAGGACTCCAGAAGTACTTTAGTAATAGCCGGGTAAGTTTTAATTTCTAAGGGTGGCTTCTGGGTGTCTGGGTGCTATTCTGGAAGCTACCAAGAGGGCATATAGATGCCCCCACCCAGGAAATCATGAGGTTTAGGGGAAAATGTGAGGATTTAAACACGTATCTAAGAGCAGGTTTCTTAAACTCATTTCGGCGCACATTTAAATGAAGTCTGAAAGTGCCCTGAGGCTCCATTTACACTGTCATAAAATGTGTAATTGCATTAGCCTGTGGCATCCAAACAATTCACCAGGCTAATGTGAGTTAATCTGGAATAAAGTTGTTAATGCTGGTTTATCCTGAATTTTAAAAACACCAATCTTCCTGGAAGTATTGTCAAAGGCTTTCATGGCCAAAATCTGAGTTGTTGTAAGTTTTTTGTGTTGTATGGCCATGTTTCAGAAGCATTATCTCCTGACATTTTGCCTGCATCTATTGCAGGCATCCTCAAGCATTCCAGGAAGATCTGGATCTTTGCTGGTGCCATGTGTAGGGAGACTGCTGTTTTTGGCAGTCTCTGCAGCCAACACCAGGCTCAGGCTGTCCAGGCAGGTGGAGTGGCAGTACCTCTCTCTCCTCTCTGCCACTGCCCCCTCCCCCAATAATGAAAAAGCCTCCTTCTCTTCTCCAGAGTCTGTCACTCCCGACTCCGCATCAGTAAAATGTGACAAGAGCTTTGGCGCTTTGGTGATGCAGAGCAGAGGTGACAGAACCTCTAGAGAAGGGGTTAATTTTTTTACTAAATGGGAAGAAATGAGGGGGGCAGGGAGGAGAGGGAGACACTGACAGTGCCCACCAGGGTCAAGACCACATTGGCACAAGTGGAGATGTATATCCAGCAGCAGCAGCCAATGAGGCAAGGTGAGGCCCCGGTTTGTAGCCTCAAAATGCATTACAAACCAGCATTTTTAATGTTGGATAATGCCACATTTTGTCCTGTGTAGAAGTGGCCTGAGTGGCAGATGGAGATTTGATATGCAAAATCATGGGAAGGGTGGAAAGAAGAAGTCTATACTCTGGAATCCCTAAAATGTCCATTCGACTCAATATATTCCAACTCTCCTTATAAAATGCTATGTCCTTTACTTAGTATGGAATTGCATTCATTCATTGATTTTGTCAAGAAGCAACTTAAACTTAAAATTCATTTTAGATGGTTCCTTGACTCTTCTAATTTTCTACCATGTAATATCTAATGTCTTTTAAAAAATAAAAAAATAAAAAATTGAGTTCCAGGACTGATGCAACAAGACAGAACCTTGGGTTATGATGCTGGGCACATAACTTGCTGTCTTGCTCCAAATAGGACATGAACTTGATGGTGGTTGAGCTGGAATGCATGTACTAAAAAAAATAGGTCACAAGATTCTTTCTGTAGTGGAAGTGACACCTCAGGCCTTGCTCCCAATCGCTTTTTAGAAGGTCAAATCTATGAGCTAATATGTGTCCTCTATGACTTGTAGTACACAGTTATGAGCAACACTGTGACCCAAAGGTTGAGCAGGTGATTACTGGGGCTTGTATTTGTCCCTCGTAGAAAAGAATGGGAGATAATATGGTTGTCAGTCTTGCAGCCATACATACAATGTGGTGTCCTTTGGCAGAGCCATGTGTATGTGTAGCCACTATTCCCTACTAATAGATGATGAAGTTAATTGTCATTCAGATTGGATCTTCTGGAAGCTGTAGTCGACGGGGGTGAAATATGGAAAGGAAAATGTGGCCAATCTCTTTTCTTTCACTCTTCAATTACTATCATCACAATAACTTAAATGTCAATTGAACATTTCAGCTATCCAAAGAAAATGGGCAGGCATGATTCCTAAGGGAAAGTTTAAAAAGCAAATACAAGAGTTCTGGGGGTGAACAATTTTCAGTGTCTCACTCTCTGGAATTCTAGAAATTTGGAGACAGCAAGAACTTTCATTGGAGGGAGCATTTTTTCCCCTTCAGCTGAACAATAGCCTCATCCCTAAAGTTAAAATGATGAATGCCACCATAAGCCCTCTTTCCATGTATGTGTCGTGCTCTAATATGGAGCAATAGCCATTGCCAAATTAAGCAAAGTTCAACTTTACCTTAGCTACCTAGTACATTCTGATCTTGTTAACCCCCCCCCCCCCACACACACACACACTCCCAGCCTATTCATCCACATATAAAACTCAGCCCTTGACCTCTGTTGAGCAGATAGAAAGATCTTTTTAAAAGAAAGGTTTCTCCTTAAGCCTTTTGTATTGAAGGATTGGGTTTCAATTTCTGCATGCCTCCAATCTCTGCCACTTTGAAGAAGGGCATGTATAATCTTTACAAGACCTCAATGATATGGGCACTTTGGATACACAAAACACAGCTCACCATCTGGTCTGATGGCAATATTAAGCTTGCAAGACTTCACCTTTCTTGTCTTACCATATTAAGATAAATTGGTAGTAAATCCATTTCATGCACAAAAATGATGTGTACAGGGTTACACCTCTATTCGGCTAAGAGCCAGCCATGTAATTTCTAGATGTCCAACTAAGCTTGGAAAAATTATTTCTTGGACTACAATTCCCAGCATATTCAAATTCTAACATTTAGATCTTTCCCACATATTCAAGTAATGCTAGGATAAATGAAGGACTATGTCTGTCTTTCACACTGCCCAGTTATAGCACTTTGATCACACTTAGCTTGCTCCTATGAAATCCCAGGACTAATGGTTTCATGAGATATTAGATTTGTCTGCCAAAAGCTCTAATTTTCCACCAGCCTACAAATCCCAAGATTCTATTGGATAGAGCTAGACAGTTAAAGTGTGATGAGGGTGCCATCACTGTGTATATTTATTTATTTATTTATTTATTATTTCAACTTGCTAACCCACCCTCCCCGAGGCTCAGGGCGGTTTCCAAGCATATATACAAATGCATCGAGATAAAAACACATACAGATAAAAACATCTAAAAACACCCTAAAAACATTCTAAAATACCATGACAGTCCTGGTCAGTTACACACTAGTCAAGACAGCAAATTCGAGTAGCAGTAGCAGCACGGCTAGGGGTTGGCAGTTCAGGCACTGGTCAGGCCAAATGCCTGCCTGAACAGCCAGGTCTTACATGACCTGCGGAAGGCCATCAGATCCCACAGGGCTCGGGTCTTGGCCGGCAGCGAGTTCCATTGTACCGGGGCAGCTACCGAGAACAGGCCTCTGCCGTGTGCTAGACTGTCTGCAGGTTTTCAGTCCTGGGACCTCGAGCATGTTAAGGCCCTCTGAACGCAGTGATCTTCTGGGTACGTATGGGGTAAGACACTCCCTCAAGTACACTGGCCCCAAACCATATAAGGCCTTAAAAGTCAAAACTAACACTTTGAAGGAGACCCGGAATTCAATAGGCAACCAGTGCAGCTCGAGCAGGAGCGGTGTTATGTGGGATGATCTAGTAGCTCCCAGCAGCAGACGGGCTGCCGCGTTCTGCACCAGTTTGAGTTTCCGGATTGCCGACAAAGGTAGACCAATGTACAGCGCGTTATGAAAGAAACGACATATATTTCCTAGGTCGAAAAAGCTTTTTCAGACCCATAACCAGAAATCTTGGAATTGAATACTTTGACTATAATAGAAGTTGCCAGCAGACTAAATTAAATGCAAGTGAAACATAACAATGTACTTGTAAATACAATATTAAATCAGTAGCTTATCCTTCACCAGGAAATAAATGCACACAGGGAGGACAACCTAGTGAGATCAGGGACCAGTCTGTTCCTGCTCTGGGAGGAGAGGTCAGAGGGATATTTCAGGTAACTGGTCCCTGACATGTCCCTTCATGGCTCCAAACCTGGGAGTTGAACCTCAAAGCACCACACCTACTTTGCAATAAATCCCCAAATAGTAATAAATTAAACAAGGAACTTGAAATGCTAATTTTTGATTAGCAACATACTGTTTCAAAACAATGGTCATAATTGGCATATATGACCAATCAGCTTCACGCATTTGCTAGGGCCTAAATTAATTGGGGTGAGAGTTAATCTACAGGCAAAAAACACAGAAGGTGATCTGGCAGGTCATTTATGACGGGCTCCTTTGTCTTGCTACTAAAGGCAATATGTATTTTCAGAGTCTTCTCCATATCTTCCAACTATTTCAATTTGTCTGGGGCAGTTCCATTCGATCTTCTATTGTCTCATTTTTCCAGATCCTGTTAACATATTCCACTTTGCCTCTTCATGTTTTGCCTTTTTCAATCGTTGCAAAATAAATTCAAAGTGAAAAAGTAGTCTGTACTTGTTATGTTAGCAGTCAGAGAGAGAGAGACAGACAAAGTATCCTTCCCAGCAAGTTCAAGCAAAAGCAAACTGTTGTTGCCTCTCCTAGTTTGTGTATTTTTTCCTTATTAAAAATGTTTGCCATGTTGACCACACCTTGATGTTGCTCAGTCACAAGTGTCCCATTTTTTTCTGTGAAATATTGGAGAGCATGCCTCTCTGCTAAAGGTGGGATGTGATCTGAAACAAAATCTTTCAAGTAGAGTCAAAGAAGCAGGGGGGAACTCTTTATGGAGGTCATGAGAACATGTGATCTTCCAGACATTGTTGGAATGCTCAAGTGAGCATGGCTAGGGAAGACAGAAATATTTATTTATTTTATTTCAGGATTTTACCCCGCTCTTCTCAACCCCCGAGGGGGGACTCAGAGCGGCTTACAGTACGGCACAATTCGATGGCACATCATACAGTATAAAACCCCAAAACCCCACAACAATTAAAATACATTAAAACACATTAAAATACAGTTCCATCAGCAACATACACAGTCATTCCAAGTTAAAAACAATATTCACTCCATAAAAACATTGGCCCTCTTCATCCATTCCATTATAGCAGTGTTATTTCATCTCTGGAGGGACACAACTGAAAGTTTTTGGAACCAAGGCTTCACATGCAACAGTAGTTGTAATGGCATATCCTTATTAGCCTGCAGTATGGTTGCCCAATGACAATCTAGAGTGAAATTATCTGCTGTCTCTGGTTCCATACTCTTCTGCCATCATGGTATAGTTCACATAATTGTATTGCTCAAAGACAGGTTTACATGGAGGAAGCAGGGAGGAAGTGGTAGCTAGAAGCAGATAATGTATAGTATACTTTGAGCTGACTAGGCTGGTATTACTGGGGGATTTTCAGTTGCCATCAATCCTTTATAGCATAAGAACATAAGAACATAGGAAGAGCCATGCTGAATCGGGCCTCAGCCCATCTAGTCCAGCATTCTGTGTCACACAGTGGCCCACTAGTTGTACACAGGGATCTCTAGCAGAAAGGAGGGCAAAACCCTCACCTGCTCCCGACCCCACAACCAGTACCGGGGGAAAATCCTGCCTGCCTCCATCAACACAGAGGTGGCACTTGGATGTCCATTTCAGTAACTACTGATTCCCTTGGTATCCATGAATCTGTCTAATCCTGCCTTGAAGCTGTCCAGGCTGACAGCTGTCACAACCTCCTCTGGAAGTGAGTTCCATAACCCAATGACCCTCTGGGTGAAGAAATATTTCCCTTTATTAGTCCTAACTTTCCTACCTTGGAGCTTTAGGGAGTGCCCTCTAGTCCTAGTGTTGTGTGACAGAGAAAATATTTTTTCTTTATTCACCTTTTCTATCCCATGCATGATTTTATACACTTCGATCAAGTCACCTCTTAAACGCCATCTTTCAAGGCTGAAAAGACCAAGGCGTTGCAACCTGATTTCATAAGGGAGCTGCTCCATCCCTTGGATCATTTTTGTTGCCCTTCTTTGTACCTTTTCCAGTTCCGTTATATCCTTCTTGAGGTGCGGTGACCAGAATTGTACACAGTACTCCAGATGTGGCCTCACCATAGATTTGTAGAGAGGCAATACAACATTTGCCGACCTATTTTCAATTCCCTTCCTGATCATGCCAAGCATAGAATTTGCTTTTTCACTGCTGCAGCGCACTGGGTTGACATCTTCATTGAGCTGTCCACCAAAACCCCAAGATCCCTTTCCTGGTTTGTCTCAGAAAGCTTTGATCCCATCAGTTGATAAGTGTATTTGGGGTTCTTTGCCCCGATGTGCATGACTTTACACTTGTTTAGGTTAAAATGCATTTGCCACTTTGTTGCCCATTCACTCAATTTCGAGAGATCTTTCTGGAGCTCTTTACAGTCAGTTTCATTTTTAACTACCCTGAACAGTTTAGTGTCATCTGCAAACTTTGCTACCTCACAATTTACTTCTACATCCAGATCATTTATGAATAAATTAAAAAGTAACGGTCCTAAAACTGAACCTTGGGGTATGCCACTTCTCACCTCTTTCCATCCAGAGAAGTGTCCATTTATTACCACCCTTTGTTTCCTACAGTTTAGCCAGGTTCCAATCCAGGACAAGACCTGTCCCCTGATTCCATGGCTGAAGAGCTTATTTAGGAGCCTTTGGTGAGGGACTTTGTCAAAAGCCTTTTGAAAGTCAAGGTAAACAATATTGACTGGGTCCCCTTTATCTATGTGTTTATTTACACCCTCAAAGAATTCTATCAAGTTAGTAAGACATGATTTGCCTGTGCAGAAACCATGTTGATTTTCCTTCAGCAATGCCTGTTCTTCTATGTGCTTGGTAATTTTTTCTTTAATAATGGTTTCCATCACTTTGCCTGGAACTGAGGTTAGACTAACTGGCCTATAATTTCCTGGATCAGCCCTGGATCCTTTCTTGAAGATCGGAGTTACATTTGCCTCCCTCCAGTCCTCGGGTACAGTGCCTGATCTTAGAGAAAGGTTATATATTTTGGCTAGAATTTCAGCAATTTCACACTTGATTTCCTTAAGAACTCTGGGGTGGATGCCATCTGGCCCTGGTGATTTGTTGACATTTAGTTTAGTAAAGCATGTGAGAACATCTTCCTTGTTTATCTCTATCTGGTTTAATTCATTTAATTCCCTCCCTGAAAAAACTGACTCAGCTGCAGGCATATGTTGTCTGTCCTCCTGTGTGAAAACGGAGGCAAAGAAGTCATTTAGCCGCTCAGCAATCTCCTTGTCTTCACTTATTGTCCCTTTCTTACCATTTTCATCAAGTGGCCCAACTGCTTTTCTAGTTGGGTTTCTGCTTCTGATGTACTTAAAGAAGTTTTTGTTATTTTTAATGTTCTTAGCTATATGTGCCTCAAAATCTCTCTTGGCTTTCCTGACGGTTGCTTTGCATTTAGTTTGCCAGAGCTTGTGTTCCTTTCTGTTCTCCTCAGTAGGAAGAGCCTTCCATTTCTTAAATAAGTTTTTCTTCTTTCCAATCACATTTTTTACTTCATTTGTAAGCCATACCGATGTCCTCTTGGACTTTCCCGGCCTCTTTCTTATTTTAGGAATGCATTTTAGTTCGGCTTGTTTTAAAGTATTTTTAAACAGTTTCCAAGCATTTTGGAGGGATTTGATTTTTTTTACTGTTTCTTTTAGTTTGTTCTTTACTATTTTTCTCATTTTGGTGAAATTCCCTTTGTGAAAATTTAAGGTCTCTGTGTTAGTTTTCACTGACAGTTTGCTGTCCAAACTTAAGTTGAAGGTTATTGTGTTGTGGTCACTGGTACCTATGGGCTGAGTTACAAGGACATCTTGAACGAGATCTTGTTCATTAGTTAGCACCAAGTCCAGGATCCCCTTTCCCCTGGTTGGTTCCATGACCATCTGCTCAAGGGAATAATCAGCTAGCATGTCGAGGAACCTTGTCTCTCTTTCATGCGTAGAACAAGAATGTAGCCAATCTATTCGGGGATAGTTGAAGTCCCCCATTATGACTAATTTATTGCTTTTTGAGGCCTGTTTAATTTCATTTTCCAGATAGCAGTCTGCCTCTGGAGTTTGGTTGGGGGAGGCGATAGCAGATCCCTAATGCTAGATTAGTTTTTTGTCCTGGGACTTTTACCCACAATGTTTCTGTAGGTGAGTTTGAATTTTCTTGAAATTCTAATTCATGAGATTCTAGCTCTTCATTTATGTACAGGGCCACACCGCCACCGTTTTTCCCTCTCCTGTCTTTCCTGTACAGTTTATAACCTGGAATTTTTGTGTCCCAATTGTTTTCCTCTATAGCAAACAGACAAACAGACAAACAGACAAACAACTGCCAACACAATCTGGTTCGCTGTCCAGAGTTTGAGAAATATACTTTTTGAACTATAACTCAGGCATGTAGCCAGGGGGGGCCTTAGGGGGCTTCAGCCCCCCCCCCCCCGAAATTCTCAGGGTGGTCTACAAGAAGGCCTTACTGGTACATTATTTAAACTGTTATGCTTATTCATATCATGATCTGATCACCATGCTCATTATATCCCACATTCATGGGGTTATTGGGATAACAATACAAAAGGTTTGCTAGGGTAGACCCTCTTCCACCCAGTCTCAGCCCCCCCCCCCAAATCAAAATCCTGGCTACGGCCCTGCCCTCAAGCAACATTGGGGGATCAACAGAATTGTAATCGTCCTAAATAATTTCCAAATTCTTCTTCTGCCTGCGTAACATAAAAATGCAAGGCCACCTGAGGGGCCTGCATCAATGATTCACAGCAATATCGAGTTATCTACAGGATCGCCTTTTCCTGCACAATCTGTCCTTTAGGATACTTAGATCCTCTGGCAGACGCTTACTCCAACCAGCCAAAACCTGATTGGTGACCATCACCCAGAGGACCTTTTCACTGGCTGCCCCACAACTGTGGAATGACTTGCCGGAAGGGATCTGACAGCTAAGTGAGCTGTCAGAATTTAAAATGCAATTGAAGACCGATCTCTTCTGGTAGGCCTAGCCAGTTAACTTTCAATCATGAGTTTCGATTTATATTCTATTGGTACTATATATCAATTCTGTATTTGTGTTTGGTGCAAGTTTTTATATTTTTGTGTTTTTATCTATGTTATTTATCATATATATATTATGTTCATATGTTTTCGACTTTGTTGTGTCCCATCTCAAGTCATCAGAAGAGGTGGCTAATAAATATCAACATCACTCAGTTGGAATTGTGTGATTCTCCAGATGCTTTTGAACCACAACTCCGGTAGTCCCAGCCAACATCACTCACAGTAAGAAATATTAGAAGTTCCAGCCCAACAAGATCTTGAGACCATGTGGTTGTGTCTTCTGTTTTAACTCCTAATGGCTACATGTTGTCTAGATCTAGATTCAGAGGTACTATGCATATAAATTATAGTCATGTATAAATTGGCCTCATGTATAAGGTAAGGGCAGGTTGCAGGTCAAGATTATAGATTTTAATATAGCCCACACATAAGTAAAGGAACATTCCCCATAAAGGGGAAAGTATACATACCACCTCATGGATCCAGCTACCTCTCACTGGCAACACCATTTCTTCACCTGGGCATTCAAAAGGCCAGGAGCAGTTCAATTGCGAAAAGAGTAGAGAACATCAGTGCTTTAGGGTGGAGTAAGCTCTTTCCTGTTGCCACTCTATTCTGAAAAGGGGATGGTTCCCTTTTTTGATAAAAGTTAAGGTTCAGTACTTATATTGACATGTAGATCATTCAACCCAGGTGTGGTGAAGTCATATTTCTTTATTACAGGTTTTAAATATGGTTGATATTTATATATATATGTATATATGTTGAAGGGGTAAAAACTTAGCAAACCCTAAAGGGTTAACAGAGATATTAGTGTGCAGAATATTACCGTGGAAACAGGAGGCGGAGCCTGCAACTGGTCTTAGAACCTTTGAATTCAAACTTTAGCAATTGGCAGTTGACAGTGAAAGTCAAAGGAGAGAGGGTGTGTGGAGAGTTAGAGAGTCCGTTTTAGCCAGCTGTCAGCTGGTTTTTTAAAAAAAGACTCTGACTCTACTCTGTGAGGGAGTAGAAGAAAAGCTGTTTGAACTGCTAGGAAACCAGTTGGGTTTAAAGGACAAGCAGTTAGTGTAAAGACTGCTGAGCTATGGGTTCTGGGAGTCCAGCTATATAGTATTAAGTTGTATCTCCATAGTTAGTGTATTGTAACCTTAAGATACTTGCCTCTAAGAAGATACTGTAACCACCTATGCTTTGAACTTTGAAACCTCCACACATTGTTTGAATAAACTTAACAGTTCTTTAACAAAGATATCTCCCCATGTAGTTCCTTCACACATAAGCCTCGAAAACAACTTCTTGCTGGTGGGTAGCCCAGTATAGTGAATGGTGGCAGCGAAAATTAACAAATAGTGTCAGTGGGAGTTTGGGTTAGAGGGATACCCTGCCCTGACACAGTAATTGTCAGGTCCGTGCGTCTGGGTTGTGCCACTACCTCAACTGTGTTGTTGTTTTTACTGTGTTGCTTGTTTTTAATTGTTCTTAACCTTCTGTATTTTATTGTGCCTTCGGCTCTTGTAAGCCGCCGCGAGCCTTCGGGAGTCGGCGGCATAGAAACCCGAATAAATAAATAAATAAAATAAATAAATAATTGAAAGGTCAGTGGGAAAGCTGATCTGTGTGAATACTTACTACATTATATGTGGCAGCAAGTGGAAACAAAAGAAGTCTTTATATAAATTGGTGGTAAGGGTGGAATAAGAAAACTACTCGGCCACAGTTGAAAGTGAAATATAGAGAGTCATTACACCAGGTTTTTGGGAGTGATTTTTGTGAATAAAATATCTAAGAATTAGGGGTGTGCAAATCTTCCTTTTAAAAATTATAAGTCGTATGTGATTCATATATTTTGTATATAATAAACAGATATTAAGAAACAAAAACTTAAGAATCAAAACTCCCCCAATACTTCTTTTTGTAATGTGTAATGCTCAAAAGTCAGTTTCATTTTCAGCGCAAGTGAAGAGAAGCCAAAAAGGCTGCCATTCCTCTTTAAATTAAGAAGATTACTAGTATGCAATTACACTGTCAGTCTATGGGTTGATTGATCATGTTATTTTATGGTATTTTATGTTGTTTTATGATGTTGTTTTTTTATAAATTTTATAGTGCTATGTTTTAATTCTATGTTTGATTGGCTTGTAAGCTGCTCCAAGTCTCTCCGGGGAGATTGTGGCAGGATACAAAAATAAAGTAGTAGTAGTAGCTGTTGTTGTTGTTGTTAGAGATAGGCTACCTCTTGCCATGAGGAGAGGAAAGCAGTAGGATGAGCTGAGCTGAGTGACTGAGAGAGCACAGAACTCTGGGAAATGTATTATGAAAAGGTAGAGAATTCAAAAGGCCCTGCCCTAAGCTACATTTCCCAGAATTATGCTCAGCATCAGAAAACCCCAATTATGATAGGGGAGAGATGTGTCCTTCCTAGCAGCAGCGCCAACCAGAGTTCCAATAAATTGTTTACAGATTTATTGGAACTCTGGCTGGCACTGCTGCTAGGAGGGACACATCTTTCCCCTATACTCATCTTTACAGATTCGAGAGCTGACCAATACTTCAAAACTACTACGTAAATCTGGGCTGGACTGGGCTGGGAAGAAATCCCTAAATTGAAGTTCTATTGGTTAAAGATATTCAATGAGATAGCTGTTGTGGCTTTAAAAAACATGTTTTTGTCAACACATTTAAAAAATCCCAAAACTCAGTAGATGTATGAATATTTCTGAAACTTGGAGGGAATGACCCCCTGTTATTTTATGCCATTGTATAGAAAATTCAAAGAGACAGCTCTTGTAGTTTCTTTTTAAATGTTCGATGTATTGTCGAAGGCTTTCATGGCCAGAATCACAGGGTTGTTGTAGGTTTTGTGGGCTGTATGGTCATGTTCTAGAAGCATTCTCTCCTGACATTTGGCCTGCATCCTCAGAGGTTGTGAGATCTGTTGGAAACTATGAAAATTGGGTTTTAAAATGTTGTTCATAAAATCTTTGCAAATTCCCCAAAAATCCATGGATGAGTTAAATATCTGAAACTTGAGGGGCTAACAGTGGTAAATGTGTTCTATAATTGTAGCAAGTTTCATGCTAATAGCTCTAACAATGACTGAGAAAGGAGCTCCTGAATTTTCCCCATTGGCACAATTACTTAACGAAAAGTAACAAAAAAGTAGTTAACTCATTATAGTTACAATACGGACCCCGTCCAATTTTGGAAACACTTTAGAAATGATCCCCTATCCCCACCCCCTAATTTTGTAATGAGTATTGAAACATGTTTTCATTGATCACACAAGCCTACTAAGTATATACAGTATGTACTTTGGAGGAAACATGAATAGGGGGACCCTACTATGCTCCCATCCTATTTGAAGGTTTCCCACAGTCCACTGCAAGAAACAGGCTCCTAAACCAGATTAATCTTGGCTTTGCTCCAATGGCACTTTTATGTTTACAGGATTGGACCTGCTTAAGACTGGAAAGAAACTGTGTGTCTAAGTAAGACAGTGACCTCTCTCCCGTCGGTTTTATGCCTGTATCTCTAGACCAGTGGTTCCCAAAGTGGGCGGTACCACCCCCTAGTGGGCGGTGGGGTGATCTAGGGGGCACTGGAAGGCTCAGGAGAATTTGGGGGGCGCTGAACCCCTGTAAGGGGGCAGTGGGGGCAGTGGCATGAGCCAGGTGACAGGATACCATCCATCTGTGTGTGTGTCTCTCTCTCTCTTCTTTCCTCCTCCTGCTCCCTCCTCCTCTCGCCAAGCAAGGAATAATAATAATAATACCTTTGGGGTTCCCTTCCAACTGGTTGAGTCTTATAACAATAATACTAATGTCCTTCAACATATTTAGTGGAACATGGATTCAGTGCGGTAACCAATTTATTAACAAAAAAAGAAACCGATTGCAAAATAATTGCGATGATTTGAGATTACTGCTGACGAAAATAGAGTCGAGGATTACTAGATTGGTAGCAGCATACCAGGTTCATCCTTCTCATTAAGATGATTTTGAATGTTTTAACTTTTTTTGTATTACCTTTCTATTCTAAGTTTAATAAATAGTTTCATAATTTCAAACTTCGATGTTTCTAATTTACAACTTTCTTTATTATAATTTATGAAAAAGGTAGAAATATTAATACATACAGTATATCTTTCTATTTAATTGCTATTAAAAATTTAAAAAATTAATTTCTAGGGGGGCGGTAAGTAAAAAAATTCTGGAAAGGGAGTGGTAGGCCAAAGAAGTTTGGGAACCACTGCTCTAGACTCTATTCCATCCCAGGGATCTTTAGGCATATTAATTTCTAGCTCAGTGTATCCCCAGTCCTGTTCTTCTGTTTTATTCTCATACTTATTTCTCTACAGGTCCCTGAAGTTTTTTCCCTGCATGTGCTCAGCTGGCAATGCATGGATGACAACTGGGAGTGCAAAAAATTATCTGAATGATTAATGCCATTGGTACACAAAGAAGCTCTGTGGCAAATGGATGGCAGAACCAGGATTGATTGGATACTTTGAAGTGAAATGGTTTATGTAGGAAAATAAATCTGGCTAACTTCCCTACTCAAAGATGTATTTACCCAATAAAATCCTTATACCAGTTGCATAGCAGAATCAACATAACCTAAATAACATATAAAGGGAGATTTCAAGAGCTGGATTCTACAATAGGGCTGTGGGACTGTTTTGGCTAAAGTCCAAAATCTAAACTCAGTTGGACCAATTCACACTAATGTAGATTGGGTCTGAATCAAAGTGGATTGATCTAGAACACTTCTGAATTGTATTTCGATAGTTTCAACTAATGCAATAATGCCGACTGGAAGAAGAAGTCAAAGAGCATGTCTCCCAAGAGTTTACAAAACAGCACTATAAAATAAAAATATGGTGGAAATGCCAAGGTGCCAAAAGGAAACACGACAGGTGGGGAGTTGGATTTTGTGCACTGACAGGTTTAGCTTCGAAAATGCGACAAAACAATCTCAATTCCACTCTCTAGTCACTATGAAGAGTCTCTTTTGTTATTTGCATTTTATATAGAATAATGTTTTGGAAAGAAGTTTTCAAGTTTATCAGAGCTTGGCAATGTTTCTGTTTACAGTAGCTAGTGCTTTTCTTTATTCTGTTATTGTTTCCAATTTATGACATGCCTTAGGCCAGTATTTCTCAACCTGGGGGTCGGGACCCCATGGGGGGGGGGTTGTGAGGGGGTTTCAGAGGGGTCACTAAAGACCACCAGAAAACACATATTACTGATGGTCTTAGGAACCCTTTTGTCAGAGAAGACTGAAGATGTCTCTGCTTGTCCTTCTCTTCCTTTTAGGAAACAGACAGCCAATCCTCCCACCAAAAGCCTTCCTTCACTGTGATTGGCCAGTCTTTCAGCTGGCCTCTCAGCCAAGGAGAGTGCTGTTTCAGAGACTCCAAGCAGGGGAAGGGAGAGCCAGCGTGCTTGGTGCATGGCAGCATGGTACGCATGTGCAGGCGAGGGAGAGTGTGTGAGAATAAAGGGAGGCTTACGCCAGAGAGTCCCTTCAAGGCAAGGGGTTTTGTGTGGGATTCCACCTATTCTATTGATGGTGTAGTTCAGAATGTTCTTTGATTGTAATTGAACTATAAATTCCAGCAACTACAACTCCCAAATATCAAGGTCTATTTTCTCCAAACTCCACCAGTGTGTTCACACTTGGCATATTCAGTATTCATGCCAGGTCTGGTACAGATCTATCATTGAGTCCACAGTGGTTTACAGATGTAGGTGAACTACAACTCCAAAACTCAAGGTCAGTGCCCACCAAGCCCTTCCAGTATTTGCTGTTCTGTGTGCCAAGTTTGGGTCAATTCCATCATTGGTGGAGTTCAGAATTTTCTTTGATTGTAGGTTAATTATAAAACCCAGCAACTACAACTCCAAAATGACAAAATCAATCCCCCAACCACACCTGTATTCAAATTTGGGTGTATCAGGTATTTGTCCCAAATTTGGTCCAGTGAATGAAAATACATCCTGCATATCAGATATTTATATTACGATTCATAACAGTAGATAAATTACAGTAATGAAGTAGCAACAAAAATAATTGTATGGTTGGGCATCACCACAACATGAAGAACTGCATTAAGGGGTCATGACATTAGGAAGGTTGAGAAATACTGCCAGAGTATTTTCAGTAAGATTTATGCAGTGGCGGATTGCCGTTGCTGTCTTCTGATGCTGAAAGAGTGTGACTTGCTCAAGAATACCCAGTAGGTTTTCTTTTTATGATGTGTTTGTTTAGGGTTTTTTTGTTTGGTTGGTTGGTTGGTTAGTTGGTTTCTTTTTTTTTTCTTTCCCCCCCTTTTTTTAGCCTTCTGGTATGACTACTTGGCAATAAAAATTATTTAGGCAGTTTAATATAAAACACACATACAAAAAAGAAAACAACAAAAGATTAAAAATACTTTTTCTAAAATAATAATACTACATCCTAAACATAAAAAATAACTATAAACAATCTACATTATCTAATCTGAAATCTTACATTCTCTGTCTGGTGGTTATATTCTCAGTTTTCTACACCAACTTAATGAAAAAGAATAATTTGTACATTCTTTCTCACTAACCACCCTATGACATAGGGAGCCTCTCCTTCCCTCTCTCCCGTGCCATTTCACCACATGGACAAAATTTTAAATTTCATTTCCTGATTTTTCTTGACTTTTTCCCATTGTATTCCTACCTTTTGCACTCTGTATTTGTCTGGTTTATCAGATAAAAAGACGCCGTGGTGTTTATTAAAATACCATCTAAAGAAGACAGCAACTAGTGAATATGTAATTATAGCTGCAAATATGAGAACTTTAAAATCATTTTTAAAAATGTATGCTAGTTTTGTAGGAATTTTGTGCTCTAAATTTAAAAAATGGCCCCAGATTTGCTTCATTGCATTCAGGTTATTTTCACATCCTATTTTGACCTATGTGACTTATTTTGACCTATGTGACTAAGTAAGATTTTGTTGGGTAGTAAAAAGTAAATAGTAATTGAGGGGGCAAAGTCTTCTAACAGATTTTCAAATCACTTTGATTTGCTGATATAGAATACAAAAATCCATTTTAAATCTCTAAAAGAAATTGCACTGGAATTTCAGCAACTGCACTTACTCAAAACTCACTGACAACTGAATTGATTTTGAACAAAATCTAATTTATGGGAAAACTCTGTATAGTATGATATTATTGTGTTTTTTAAAAAATTAGCAACCTGAAATGCATTAAAAATATCTGCAATATTGAAAAAGGTTTGCTCATCGCAGGCCAATATTACTACGTTCAATACAACCCTCATCCACCAATAGCTTGCAGGTATGACAGTTATATACCACTTCCAGAACTTTAGGCATCTAATTTGCATATAATGGAAGTGATTGTAATTATGAAAATTACTACAATTTGCATTCTATTGTGTAAATTTGGCACATTAATTATTGCAATTTCTCCTTCCGCTATTTTTCAAGCTCCATACAATTTTTACAGTCATAGCTGATCTGAGAGAACAATTATAATGTTTAAAGTGCTAGACTTGAAGAGGGACCCCATAATTCAAATCTCTGCTTAGTCATGGAACTAATCTGTAACTATGAACCAATACTACCTCAAAATAAGCCTGTCTTATTGAATTGCTGTGGTGATTAACAGGAAGAGGGAAACCGTGTCACGTGGGCAGGTACTTTTTTGGTGTAGTTTAAATAAATTAGCAGCAACAATAATACCGCATTTCATCGATTCTAAGACACCACTGATTGTAAGGCCCACACTAATTTCAGTACCACCAACAGAAAAGTTGTATTTATTTATTTTAAGAACTCCCTCAATTCTAACATTTGTAAAGCTATCTATGTGGGAGAGCTCTGCGTCTTAGAATCAAAGAACTACAGTATTAACATTTTGCCATACAGAAAGATCATCAGATCACTACATGTGTTTGTTTTCTTATCTGTTTTTCACTGATGTCAAAAAGCTAAGATCTGTGAAACTCTACCACAGAAATCCATTCAGAATGACTGCCACTCAATTCATGGGGAAAATTGCAGAGAAATGTAGGGTCTACTGGTAGCAATTGAAGGAAAGAAAGCATGGTTTGATCTTCTTTAGAGATATGAAACAAATAGTTTCTCATAAGTGCTGTAGAATAGGGTTTCTTAAACCTTTTCCACTCATAACCCCTTTCTGCCTGAGAAATTTCTATGTGACCCCAGGTATATATATATATATAAAAAGAGAATGGTCGTGCATTGACGATCATACTGACTGACTGACTGACTGACTGACTTTATTATTTCTGAGTCGCCCTCCACGTTAGTGCTCCGGGCGACTTACACACAACAAATTCCACAATTAAAATAGAGTATTTAAAACTAGATTAAAATATTCAGTGGTTAAATGCAGGGGCCAGGCTCGGTATTTGAGTTCCTGGTTCTGCATTAACCATGGGCTTTCCTAAATAGCCAGGTCTTCAGAGCGGTCAGGAACTGGGGCAGGTCGAGGGAGGCTCTCTGGTCCGGTGGCATCGAGTTCCAAAGAACGGGGGCCACAACGGAGAACGATCTCCGTCTCGTGGTGTCCAGGTGGGCCTCTTTCAAGCCTGGTACGTGAAGAAGGTTCTTGTTTGCTGGCCGTGGGGTCCTTGAGTAAGCAGGCATCAGCAAGCGGTCTTTTAGGTATGTTGGGCCCCGGGCCCGTAGGGCTTTGAAAGCCAAGGTCAAGGTCTTGTGTAAGGCTCTATACTCAACGGGCAGCCAGTGCAGGCGCTGCAGAGATGGTGTAATGTGGCATCTCATCGATGTTCCTGTGAGAAGCCTGGCGGCCGCGTTCTACACTATCTGGAGCCTGCGGATTAGTGACTGGGGTAGACCTACATACAAAGCGTTACAGTAATCCAGCCTTGATGTAACCGTGGCATGGATTACTGTAGCTAGCGCTTCCGTCGGAAGATAGGGCGCCAATTGTCTCGCTTGGCGCAGGTGGAAGAAGGCCCTTTTGCTCGTGGAGGCAACCTGGGCCTCCATCGACAATTTGGAGTCCAGGATAACACCAAGGCTTTTTACTGAGGGGGACGGAATCAGCAGTTCCCCTTCAAAGGGGGGCAGCGAGAAAGGTGGTTCTGGGCGGCCCAGCCATAAGATCTCCGTCTTTGATGGCCACACTATAACCCCCAGAACCACAAAACCCACCAAACACATTTCAACATACCACGAAGTACAATCATGGCACAAAAAACCCGCACTACATACCTCCAGAGACCCCTAAACCCGACCCCCAAAAACCGCCATTCAAACCTATGGAGGGATCCGGCCGCGATCCCAAACCAGCCCGACCAAGCGCCACATCTCTCCCACGATACAGCAGGGAGGCAGCTCCACAAGGTGAACCCCAGCCCCTCGCCCTCCGCGGCTTCAGGGGCTTTGGGTGACCCTCCTGACCCTCTCTGCCGTTTCTCCGGGCGACCGGGGGACCGAGAGACCAAAAAAAAAAAACCAAAAAAACTACCAAAAAAATGGCACCCAGACCACTTCCGGTCCGGGCGAAAACACTCCGCCGGAAATTGTCCCTCAAAAAAAGGACCCGGCAGGAAACACAGACAAAATAACATGCCTAATAACACTAAACGGAAGTCCCGCCCCTTAAGGCCGGAAGTCCTCCACAACATGATGGCGGCTGCCAGGGACTACTGGCGGCCGCGTGGAAGGCTCCGGGGGGGATTCAGGTGATGAGGAGGCTCCTCTTCCGCCCCCTTCTCACTCTCCTCTGCCACCTCCCTGCCGCTCCGTGAAGAAGATGGCGAAAGGGGCCCGCGCAATCTCTTTCCCTTCGCCCTCCTCTTTTGGGAGCGGAAGGGAGGCGACGGAGGAGAGCCAGAACGCAATGGACGAGGCGAATACGCCACAGACTTCCACCTCTCAGGCGTCAATTTGATTTTCAAATTTTTATGAAGTGTCCCATATTTTATGTAAATGTCCCTTACTCTTATCTCAAAAGTGGCAACCCTATCGCACCATGTTCCCATCACTGGTTTTGTGCAATGATCCTGTTCCATTTCTGTGATGGCATAGCAGCATTGGAGTAATGTCAGGGGAGATGATGCTCCTCTCCTACCCCCCCCCCCTTTTGCAGTAATTCGTTAATTTGAATTTTTATATTATTTTATTTTACTAACCTTTACTGGAATTATGAAATTTCATTTTTTTAAGTATGGAGCAGTGGATAAGTGGAAGGGTGAAGTTACAATACTAAATAAAAATATAACTGTAGGACTATGGATTGGTGAATTGGCACAGTTACACAAATGCAAAGAGATGCAATAGTGAATATGATCATCCCAGTAAATCAAATCAAATTTTATTGCAGTAGCCACAAAGCCATATCAAATAGAACAAACCATGTAGAAAAGGTACATATATCAAGCATTAAACTATGTGCAGCAGTACATTAAACAGCTGATCCATGGTGAAGTAGCAAATATTCTCCTATCACCTCTACCTTACTGATTCTTTTGATCAAATATCCTGGGGTGTATAACCTTCTATTTGATCCTCATGTATCCTCATCCCCTCTGCAATCAATCCCAATTGATGCCATAAATCGTTGCTTATTTTTACTGGCTTTATAAAAGAATGTTACTGTTTTTGAAATTACTAACTGATTAGGATTAGAGAGGAGGAATAAGGTTCTATTAGTCAGAGACCAGTGAGCTTTGTTGAGTAAATAGACTTCAAGAAGGGATTTCCTTTCTTGTTCATATATTGCACATTGATGGAGGATATGATTTAAATCTTCCACCTCCTGGGCCCCACAGACACATGTTCTCTCTGTGTAAGGGATGGAATGGTATCTACCGTATCTAACCATTGACTCATTCTGTTCAAACCTTGCCCTTGTCAGAACCACTCTTAACTGTCTTGGAAGATTGACCATCAAGTAAGGGGCAGGACTGAAGCTGGAATTCAGTGCCGCTAGCCATTTCAAAGAGCCTACACTAGCGAGACACGCAAGATCCTCTTGGGCTTGGATGGCTAAGATTCTCTGTTTCACCTCTGCTCTGGCTTTGGTGTTGTTGTTGCTCAGATAATCTGTGGGTATCCCACATGAATTATCCCAGTATGTTGCCACATGCAACTGACATGGGATAGCATCTTCATGTGATAAAATCCTTAATGCATGGCTAATACCTTGTTGGTGTGTTATGATTGTTTAAGTATTTATTTATTTATTTATTTATTTATTCCTTCTTATATTCCGCTCCTCCCAGCAGGCTCGGGGCGGATCACAGCATAAAAAACCCGGCTAACATGTAACATTCATGTCGCCGTACAATAAAAACATAAAACATAAAACATACACATTGGTCCCGAGATTAACAGTTGTGTCAAACCATGGCATTCCAGTGTCAGGGTGCTGGTCGAAGGATGAATACATTCGGCTTATTCACCTAGTTACACCAAGTACAAGTTACACCATCATATCCCTTATTTTGCAAAGGTCAAAATTGTGTTCCAACTACATAATGACCCAAATCCCCCCAGAAAAATCTTTTGTAGGGCCATGCCTCCACCCTGGCTGCCATTTCCATATATACTGTCCATTTCGGCTTTCCCTCCAGAGCAAAATAATAATTAGGTTTACAAGTGGGCAGTGGGAATTCCCATCACATGTTAAATTTGACATTTTTACCTGTCTCTATGCAGGGAATTTAAAATTAAGTTGATTGCCAGAAAAAATTCAGAAAAAAACACACGTTAGAAACTGCAAAATACCTGAACCCCACGAGATGAGCTTTTATCATGTGAAGGGCTCTGTCGGTAGATAGATACATTGATTTCTCTGTGAGTGATGAAGTCCAACATTTCAAGGGAAGCTACTAGCTTTTACTTTACTTTGTTTTGTTCCCACTTCTAATGCAAATATTCTGCGACCAAATCCACTGACCCCATAACTGTGGGACATGTATTAGAAATGGCAGGGATGGATCTCCACCGTGCTCACAAACAGGCACCAAGTCTGGTGCAAATTTTATTTCTAGGTTTTTCATTTCTCATGGGAATCTCACACAACCTTATTGCACTATATTCTTCACATTTCCCTAAGAAACTGTTATGTGTACCCATCAGGTTGGCTTCAATAAAGAATACAGCATGGTAAAGTTCACTGGGCTCTTAAAATCAACACCACACCAAAAGACATTCAAATAAGGGACAAATATTTGGGATTGATAAAAGGTCACTCAAAAAGTGAAAGTCTGTTTGCAGGCATTGGGTTGCTGCACTAAGCCTATTTGAATATTAATTGGCTTTTGTATGACCATTTGCTTACTTATCAGTACAAGACTCTGTGGCACCTCTGAGGCACGCAACACAAAGCCATAAAACTTTGTTCACTGTGAGGCACAACTTTCTACTGATTATAGGCAAATGAAAGGCAGAGTGGAGGAGTGATAGCTGAAGTCAGAGAATGCTAGAGGGCAAAATGGCCTTTTAAACTATACCTCAACATCTCTTCTTACCATGAATAGTATTGATTTAATTTCTGTAACAATCCCAAAATTCATTAGCACAAGAAATTCTTGTAAACTTTCATAAGCTCCTTTTGGATACTTAGTGGACCTATGACTTGTTTTGCTGCTGACTATGGAGATGGTGAAAGTGCCCAAAATGAAAGGTTATGTAGAACAGAAGATAGGTTTGCTATCTTAATTTATCTGCATCTTGTTGGCCATGAACCATACCATCTCCACATTTTTGTAATCCTCGGGCAGGAGAACTGCAGTATCCCCATACATCCTTCAAATGTGTGATATAAACATCCCTGTGCAAAATCCAAAAGAAACTACTATCTGAAAGAAACTTCACTCGTGTTCTAAAATTCACTGAAATTACTCCACATCCAAACCATTCTAAACATAATTGTACATGTTGTTCATTCTTTTGGTTCATTCTTTTGGATCCCTGTATTCAGAAGGAGTACATTTCTGGACTTTGTGTGGATATACAAAACCACAGAGAACAGTAAATGTTATTGAAATGAAGAACTCCTTGCACAAGGACACCTTACAGGCAATTGCAAGGATTAGAAAATACCCGGAGAGGTTGAAAAAAATACAAAAAGTGGAGTGTGAGACCCAAGAAACTGTCCCTAATGGCTTTCTCTCAACTTCTCACCACAGGCGCATGGCCATGAGGAAGGGGGTGTGGTCGGTGGGGCGTTACAACAGTGTAGTAACAGTGAGGCCGCAGACCATATTTTTGTTCTTAAGGACCACTGGTGGTCCACAGACCACAGGTTGGGAACCACTGCATTATACTGAACATACATTTAAACTCATTGGCTTATCATTGTAAATACCTCATCAAAATAACAATTCCAGGATTACACAGTATGGAGCCATACCACTTAAAATACTATCACTGTATAGTATAAATGAATCTCTTTGTCATGATTTCAAAAAATGGAAAGGTCCTGTGCAAGTGACCCAGGCACCTAGTGTTAGTCAGGCTTTTCAGCCTTCCGGCAGGGTCATAGATTAAAGATGCATGAAAATAGTTTCTGTATCACTTTGTGGGTGCCTGTGCATTGTGGAAATAATGCAGCTTAACACCACTTTAATTGCCAAGGCTCAATGCTATAAAATCATGGGATCTGTAGTTTGTTGAGGCACCACCACTCTTTGGTAGAGAAAACTAAAGATCTTGTGAAATAACAACTCTTATGATTCCATTTCATTGAGCCATGGCAGTTAATTCTACAGTGTAAATGCACCCTGTATGTATGCCTTCAAGATACCTGTCAATGAAAGGTGAGCACATGAGTTTAATAGGGTTTTCTTAGGCTCGTGTATACTCCCATATCATGCAATTTCAAATTGCATTCTATGGTAATATAGTGGAGCCTTAGACAATAAATATTAAAGTTGAATTGTCATTGCCTTGCTCTGAAAAATAGCCTACAACACCTAGTATTCCTTGGCTGTTACCCAACATATACTAACTAGTCCCAATGCTGCTCAGTTTCCAAACTCAGGTCTAGTGTCTTTGGAGTTTTAATAATAATAATAATAATAATAATTTATTTGTATACCACTCTATCTTCCCTAAGGGACTCAAGGTGGTTTCCACATAAGCAAAGCAACACAGAACATACGGAGTAGCCATTTAAAACATAAACATGAAAGTATTAAGACAATCATGTACATTTAAAAAACCAGTTCCAAAACTATTTCATCATGCAAAATAAGCTACCAATGGCCAGAATTGCAAGTGGGCCTAGACAGTTTGAAAGGGCTGGGCCGGGGCTAGTGCAGTGGTAATATAGGGCCAGGGAGTGGGTAAAGTCCAAAGAAAGGTCCTAACTAATGCCCAGAGTATGTCCTGGGGCTACTCATTTCCAGGGCCTACTGAACAACTATAAAAAAGGTCTGGGCCAGGGCTAGTTTTACCACCATCCATACTCCTATTACTCAGTAAAAATGACACTTGGTGTTGGTTCCATTAGACCAAGATATGTCTTCTAATTCTCCATTATAGTCAGCTTAGCTATATGACTCAGGATATTCAGTCCCACTGCCAAGGAATGGTGCAGTTTCATGCATGCACCAAAACGTTTTTATGAACTCTGAGCATTTGAGCGGATGCAAAATTGCATCCTTCTTCATCAGAATGATTGTACTGTAGTGAGCAGACTGAGTCAATCTAATTAAACCCACACTGACAAAGATGAAATGAGCACACAATGACAGTATGGCATGCAAACCCAACTATCACAAAGAGGATCTTGTCTAGAGCCTCCAGCATTATTACACAGATAATAATTATTGAAATAAAACTCTGAAGACTTTAATGGTTGTTTGATGAAACCCAAGAGTAAGCAACCTCTTCCGGGCAGGCAGCCTTTCAACAGGTCAACAAGTTTCTTCCTGAGACATAAAAAAACTTTTTAAAGTACCTTAGTGGTTCTCTTGTAAACACTGTGTTGGAAATGAACAGAGAGGGAGGGGAGAGAGAGAGAGAGAGAGAGAGAGAGAGAGAGAGAGAGAGAGAGAGAATATTGATCTATATGTCTTCTGCTTTGTGGAAGACACACACATATCATTTGAATATGAAAAGGACAGAAGATTTGCTCTCTGGAAACCCTGAATGGACCCTGAATGTTTTATTTCATGTGATAATCTCAGCATGGGGCTTAAGAGGGGAATGAGGGAGGGTTTTTAAAGGTTAATCTCAAACCGACTGTTGCATTCATTGCAGCAACAGTAGATTGATGGTCACCATTAATCACTGACCACAGGGCTAGAGGTAATGTTGAAGCCCCAGGGTGGGGGCATGGGTGAAGATAAAGAAAGCAGGGCAAGGGTGCCCAGACGCGAGCCAAGGCCCAATCAGGAGAGAGCTGGTGCTGGAGCTGATGGTGAGACACGTGGCTTGCACACCTGCTCTCTGCTGGAGCTTTTGAGTAACATACTTGTCTTAGATGCTGGGGGGAGGGGGTGTATCAGGAGTGGAAAATTTGTATCTGCACAATGACAAAGAAAGAAAGAAAGAAAGAAAGAAAGAAAGAAAGAAAGAAAGAAAGAAAGAAAGAAAGAAAAAAAGAAAAAAAGGAAGGAAGAAGATGGAAAGAAAGAAAGAGAAAGAAAGAAAGAAAGAAAGACGGAAAGAAAAAGATCTTGCTGCAGACATACAGTATGTATATTTCATAATTACATAATCATTGTGTCTACAATAGAATAATAGAATCCTAGAAGTTGAAAGGACCCACAGGGTCTTCGGGTCCAACCCACTACCATGAAGAAATACAAAGCAAAAGCACTCTTGAAAGATATTTATCCTACCTCTGTTTACAGACTTCCAAAGATGAAGAATCCACTACCCTCTGAGGCATTCTATTCTACCGTCAAACCTCACCTACAGTTTTAAAAAGTCCTTTCTAACATTTTGGTGGAATCTCTTTTCTTGTGTTTGAACCTATTGATTTGTGTTCTAGTCTCTGGGTCAGCAGAAAGTACCATATTTTCTGGCGTATAAGATGACTGGGCGTATAAGACGATCCCCAACTTTTCCAGTTAAAATATAGAGTTTGGGATATACTCGCCGTATAAGACTACCCCTCTTCCAATGCACACCAAATAAAATTTTAAAAGTATCAGATTTGATTTCAATATGGTAATTTTCCTATTACTTTACCTCCTTCTCTGCCTCTCAGATCTCGCACATGTGCACCTGCACCACTTCACTGCCGTCTTTAGGAGAGAGATCTGAGAGGCAGAGGAGGAGGTACAGTAATAGGATACAAGGGCGGGCCAGACAGGTAAAATAGGTGTGTTTTTCTGGGCCCAGAGCCATTCTATCTCTTTTTTCCATACTCTGGGTGCCCCGGACGCCTGCAGCTTGCTCTGCCCTTCACTTACACCTTCCTGGTGAGGCGCCTTTTCACCTCACCATCGGGACCGCATTAAGTCCACGAATCCTGATAAATGGATTATCTTCTTCCGTACATGTACAGCGTTGCCCTTAATGTTACTGTTACTGTGTGGGCATCGAATTGCGCCTTACTGTAAGCCACTCTGAGTCCCCCCTCGGGGGTTGAGAAGAGCGGGGTAAAATCCTGAAATAAATAAATTATTTATTATTTATTTATTTATTAAGTTCGACTTGATATACCGCTCTCTCTGGCGCCCAGAGCGGTTTACAAGAATGGCAGAGTAAAAACATAAAACACATTAAAAACAGTTTAAGACCCCCGAATAAAACAAGTTGCAGACCAAACTGCCATACAGTGGCATGCTAGCAACAGGACAGCAGGTACAATAGAGCAGCAATTGGCTATGGGCCGAATGCCAATAATGCTTTCATCTCTCTCTCTCTCTCTCGGCATTACTTCGCGAACGAAGATTCAGGAAGGACTCATCCCACGCTTTTTACAAGAAGATTTTTGAGAAGATTTTCTTGGGTTAAAAAGTAGTCTTATACACCAGAAAATATGGTAAGCTAGCGCCATCTTTTACTCTATGTCTTTTCAGATACTTAAAGGACAGATGCAGTTAACTTGTTTTTAGTGGCTCCTGGAACATTAAATATCATAGTCTCAAATACTTAGCTTTAGGCAACTGATTTGGGGGTTTGATGGATGAAAAAGCTGAGAGAATGAGTGCAAGAAGGGATCTTAATATACGGAAAGTGAAAGGGTTTTATTGGAAATTGGAGTTTTTTAGTTTGTAGCCTTCCGGCCCTTTCCCATGACTGAATGAAAGACCTTTAGGATTGTATTTATACAGAAACAATAAAAGCAGCAAAAGCCCACCCAAATGAGATCAGTTTAGGCCAGTGATTCAACATTTCCAAATGAACTAATAAAAGATTTCCAGTTTTCTGACCCAGATTAATATATGGTGTGATGGGAAGTGAAGATATCTTACAAGTAAGATGTTCCACAGTGGTAGACTGAAAGTCAGGCTGAGTTGCCAAATTCAGTAAGTGCAAGACCTCCAGATTCACCTAAGAATGAGCCTATAAATATTATGGTCATAAATTAAATAAAACACGGAACAAATAAGGTAATATACCCCAGAGCAGCCCAGGACCCAATATATTTGTGCTGATTCTGGAACCATTGTTTACATAGCCAGGGAGTGCCGCCATCCTCTAGAGTGGGACATTCCTTACTTTCTCTGTGTTGCTGCTGCCACTCCTAGTTGGTCATAGAGATCTGTGCTGTCACAGGAGCTCTAGGCCGTCACAGGCATCTCTGTTGACATCAGAATGGGGTGCCCAGGAGGTCAGCATTAAGAAAGAGGTTGCTCCTCTTCCTTCTTCCTGACATTAGCAGAGGTGCCCACATAACCAGAAAGGAGAAGAAAGCTTCTTTTGTAGGAAATAGTTTCTTCACAATGTCTCTAAAAACTAGGATTCAAGACCTTGGGTAAGCCACACTCTCTCAGCCACAGAGGAAGGCAAAGGCATAGGTACCCTCTGAACAAGTATTGCAGAAAATCCCATGACAGGTTCTCCTAAAGGTTTCCTTAATGACTTGAAGATACACACTTACATCAATACAATATATTTCAACCCAACAATCTGTAGTGGTTTCAGTGTTCAATAAGGACTCTGGGAAACCATGGTTCAAATCCCCACTCAGCCTTGAATACCCACTCCATGACCTTAAGCAAGGAAGGCAAACAACCTCTGGATGCATCTTGCAAAGGAAATGCCTTGAGTCAGAAACCACTAGAAGGCACACTGCAGCAATACAACAGAATCAGTGCACTCATAAAAGATCTTGACTGTTCAAAGAACATACTTCTCCCTGCACGCATGCAAGCCTAAATATTGCCTTTTATGTCACCAAATATAAGATGGTATACATGTGGGCTTAACAACACAATTAGAGAATTTTAGGGACAAATGTAATGGCCAGTGGTAAAGCTATAGGAGAGCAAGATTGCATTTATTTCCTGGTGCTAAAGTAAATCTCTGTTGCCGTTTGCTTGTTAAGCTGTGGGTATTTCATAAAGCTGTGTCTGTTTATACTCACAATAAATAGCAATAGTACATGATGTTACTGTTGATTTGTTTGATTACTCTTTACAGAAACAGATATGGCCTGATCAATTTGCTGTCAAAATCCCTGGGGTTTTTGAAGGCCAGTTTAAGAGTGGCAATGGCTATTTATTCCTTTTGGAGACATTTTTCAGAGTATTTTCTCGACTTACTGCTATGTATCCTTCAATTATCTGTTTTTCTATACAATCTACACATTGGGCGCATCTACACTGTGGAATTAATGCAGTTTGACACCACTTTGACTGTCATTGCTCAATGTTATGGAATCATAGGAGCTGTAATTTGGAGAGGGCCCAACACTCTTTGGCAGGGATGGCTTAAGACCTTGCAAAACTACAGCTATTATCATAGCATTGAGCCATGGCAGTTAATGTGGTATCGAACTGTATTAATTCTACAGTGCAAATGCACCTCCTTTGGACCAGCGGTGGAAGAACTGAATCCTCCAGGGGTGGGTTTCTCTTTCTCTCTCTCCTGCTATAGAAATATCTCTATATACATACTCTTCACTCTGATCTCAGAGCAACAGTTGGTGCTGAGGGGGGCGGCTCCCAACTGATGACATTGGAGGCAATATGGTTGTCTTACCTCCATTTTCTGCCAATGGGAACATTCTCAGCAGATGTACTCTGCTAAGAATCAAAGCAAAGCAATGCTGTCACTGGCAAAATAAAAGATGGTCATGAAAAAGAATTAGTGTTGTTATTCGGGGGGGGGGGGGGCTTTACTTTTGTAGATGTTGCTCTGAATATATATAAATAAACACACACACACACACACACACACTCTTCCAGTCAGGAGATATTTATTTTAAAAATCCAGCATTATGTTTTTAATAGCAGTTCGAATGTAAAAATGCCTCTGTTTCTATTTTGTGGTGTTTCTGATAATCCATCTGCATTTCTTCCTCCTGTTCTTTTGTGTAATGTTGTAAAACATTGAGGAAGGTTCTCTTGAATGGAAATACATGTGAATCTTATGATTTACTAACATTGTGTACACTTGGCCATTTTAAGTCCCACCCTTGCAGCATATAAATAAAACAATTTGATTGATTGATTGATTGATTGATTAGTTTGTTGATTGATTTTTTGCATGCTCTTTCCCAAATCACTGGTACATTTTTGTGCTTTGAAAAAAGCTTTTTGAATTTTGCACATTTATAATTTAGAAAAGGAAAAGGGGAGGTACCAGTAGCTTGTGGTTTCCTATCCCTGATGTAAAATTGAAAGATACATGTGCATTTCACAAATGATCTCAAAGGTCACTTGGTGGGGACAGGGGCAAAAATCCCCATTAAAAGTGAAAAACTGCGATGTGCTAATTTTTTACCTGTGAGAAAACCTCTCAAGAAATGTCTGAGGGCTCTTCCAAAAAGTGGGATTAATATGCGGGATAAACAAACCCGGAACCTCAGAGCAGGTCACCACACATACCTGCCAGTCCCATGCTTTCTTCGCCCACCATCCTCAAAGCTGTTCTGTGTCTTGGGATAAAATGGATGGCAGATGAAGTTTTTATCACTCAATTATGCACTGATGTGCACATGCAAATATCTTAATTCTAATATGGAGTGATTCCTATATGCACATATAAACATCAGTGCATAATGGCGGGAATATTTTTAATGCCACCAGATTTCCCTCTTTCCCCAATTGCTTATTTAATATTATAAAGTTTAAAATAAACACTTTAAGAGACCTATAATAGCTCTCCACTTCTCCTCTCTTGAAACCAGCTGGAAATCAGCTGTGTCTCCATGGGAGCCTGAACAGCTGATCAACTGTTTCGGGCTTTTTAAAACTGGCATGGAACAGGAAGCAGTCTCCACAGGGGGTAAAGGGGGAAATCCCTAACTTTACATGACTGCAGGGTCACGTAGTCATGGGAAAATTTGCTTTTTTCACCCAGAACTAGGATAAAGAAGAACCTTTATGAATTGGGATTTCCCTCCATTGCTGCGATTGAGTGTGCATTCAGCCCAGCGTCATCTGGCTACCCCCCCCCCCCCGACCTGGTCTCTCCTATTTCTTTTGTTCTGTGTGGAAGGGCCCTAAGTCCTCCACCATGACTGAAGGAAGCTGATCATAGGTTTGCACGAGAGGACCTAGAGCTGCCTAGAGAGAGCATTCCCTTCTAGTTCTTAAAAAAGCTTCGATTCGGTTGCATTTCATGGAAATAAAACCCTTCTTCTATAGCAGGGCTGTCCAACAGGCGGCCCCCCAGCCTGTTGGACATGGCCCCCGCTACCCCCGCTACCCCCAGCAAGATTTTTTTCCCAAAAAAAATTCAAATTTTTTTTTGAAAAAAAAATGGCGGCTGGGGGGGGGAGGAGGAGGAGGTGGGACCGGGAGGAGGAAGAGAGCTGGCTCCTCCTCCCTGCCTGTATCACCCCCTCCGTCCCTCTCTCAGCTGTGCCGATGCGATGCAGTTTGCATTGGCGCCGCCGAGAGGGAGAAAGGGGTGGTGGTACAGGAGGAGGAGCCAGCTCTGTTCCTCCTCCCTACACCGCCCCTTCTCTCTCTCAGCGGCGCTAATGCAAACTGCATCGCATCGGGCGCCGCCGAGAGGAACGGAGGGGCGATACAGGCAGGGGAGGAGCCAGCTCTCTTCCTCCTGCCTGTATCGCCTCTCCCCTCTCAGCGGCGCCCGTTGCGAGGCAGTTTGCAGCGGCGGCGCTGAGAGAGAGAGACGGAGGCGATACAGGCAGGAGGAAGAGAGCTAGCCCCTCCTCCCTGTACCGTCGCCTTGTCCCTCTCTCGGCGGCGCCGATGCCTTGAAGGGAGAAGGATGCCCCGTGGCTCCTCCCTCCCTTCCAAGGCACCTGGCAGCAGCTGAAGGCGGCGAAATCACCGCCTTCAGCTGCTGCCAGGGTGCCTTGGAAGGAGGGAGGAGCCACGAGGCATCCCCGCCTTCCAACGCCTCCCGTTTGGGATGCCGCCGCTGGGAGGAAAGGAAGGACGGAGGGGGCCTGGCAGGGAAGAGGCAGTGATCCGCTGCCTTCTCCCTGCCAGGACGTCTCCCTCCCTCCCTCCTTTCACCCTGGCAGCGGCGGTCCGTTTGGGACGCCGCCGCCGGGAGGAAAGGAAGGAAGGAAGGAGGGGTCCTGGCAGGGAAGAGGCAGCAATCCGCTGCCTACTACCTGCCAGGACGCTCCCTCCCTCCCTTTCACCCTGGCAGCAGCATTCCGTTTGGGCCGCCGCCGCCGGGAGGAAAGGAAGGAAGGACGGAGGGGTGCAGGCAGGGAAGCGGCAGCGATCCGCGGCCGTCGCCCAGCCAGGACGCCTTCCTCCCTCCCTCCTTTCCCCCCTGACCAGAGGGAGGCGAGATCTGAGCGATAGCTCTCTCGCAGGCTTGGATGGCTTGTGGGGGAAGCAAGCGCCTGGTTCTCGCTCCCCCCACGAGCCATCCAGGCCTGCGAGAGAGCTGTCGCCTGGCTCACGCCTGGCTCTGACTAGAGGGAGGCGAGATCCGGGCGAAACCCCTCCTGCAAGCTTGGATTGCTCGCGGGGGAAGCGAGAACCCGGCTTGTGGGAGAGTTTTCGTCTGGATCGCCTCCCTGGGTGACGCCTTCAGCTGCTGCCGGGGGTGACGCCGGGGGTGGGGCTGGGGGCGGGGCTGAGCGGCCCCCCAGGTCATCAGTGACCAAACATCAGGCCCCCGGTCCGGTATATGTTGGACAGCACTGTTCTATAGGGTAGTGGGTACATAGTTGATTATCTGTGTTAAAGGAAACTTCTTATGACCCATGTTTATGGTTAGCTGGTAGAGTTCTTGGCTGCTACAAAAATGTCTTCATTATTACTTTTTTGAGAGGACAGCACTTGATACCTACAGAGAGACTCTAGAAGTCAAACAAACCTCTCTGTAGAGTAGAAAGCTGAAAAGATACAACCCTGTCTATTGCTGAAATACCTTGCATTGCTTTGCTATTCTAGATGCATACCTTGATTGAAACAATATGGTAAAAACATTCTTTGATTGTGTACACAAAAGATAAAAATCAGCATTCATATGCAAATGAGTAATTTCAAAAGCAGCAAGGAATAAGAGTTATTGTATAACCAGAAGTGTCTGAAGGTAGGAGACTATGTGGGCCTAAATTCAACAGATCATACAACTTCCTAATGTCTAGATTCTCCTGTATCCCCGTGGCAAACCCAAGGGAACAAGAACCATGCCTTCCATTCCTTGGATCTTGTTTGGTTTAGTATAATTTGCAGCATGATTCAGTAAAGAGATCATTGTGCTAGGGTTTTGTTTTTGTTTTTTTGTTTTTCTGGCCTGCTGGGCATTCATGTCCTTGTGTTATGTTATTCTGGCAGTAGGACTGTGAGAGAAGCAGTGATTATAACCTATTCAAAGATCCAAGCTACAGCCTGGAAAGGCAGTAGGACCTAGGAAGATGTACTATTTAGTTGCTGAGTTCGGTTTATTTCCTCTTGTAATTGATATAAGAGCAGATTCTTTCCTATGTCCTGGCTTTCTCAAAAACGGGGTGGAAACCCTGGGAGATCCAGTGACCACTATTCTGTACCAAGGATAAACCGGTGGCCATATGGACTAGTCCAAGTGGCAGGAAAGTATGAAGAAATTAAATAAAGTACACAGATTGGCCTAGAAATCCACATTGTTGGTGGTGGTGTAGGTGTCTTTAAGTAGTTTCTGACCTAAGGGGACCCTATGGCAAATCTGTAACAGAGGTATTTTAACACAATTTGTCCAGAAGGGATTTGTCATTGCCTTTCCCTGGTGATGAGAAAGTGTTAGCTTTAACATTTGAATTATTTAAAAAAAACATTCAAGACTGCTTCTACTGAAGGCTTCTAGAGGAAACAATTCACCACTTTTTTGCACCAAGTAATGATTGGAGGGAATTGGAGCACCCTAACTGTATGGGGTATATATTACCAGCCCTATTTAAAATAGAGATCACCTGTCAGGACTGAATCTGTCATGTTTTGTATACAAAGCAAGACTTTCTCATTGTGCTTAGGATCCTTAGGGGCATTAGACCATGGATAGTTGGGAATTATTGAAAGAAAAATCTTTATTCAAACTGCACACACTGCCCTGCTACTGATACCAAAGGTACCAGTAGCCATAGTCAAGTGTATATATCCAATTTCATGTTATTTTTGCGTTTTTCGTCATTTTCTCCTCCAAGAAATACTGGTATTTCTGTTTTGACCACAGGATGGTAAAGGAGGACTGGCTCCCTATCTTGACATCCTATCTGCTTTAACATTCTTCTCCACTCCTGCCACCTTTCCACCGCCTTGGTCTCCACCCATTGCCATTCTCCCAGCCTTTTACTATAGAATTATTTACAAGGAGTCGGGTGGGAAATTGGAAGCTGGGGGTGGGGAGGCACACAATGGAGATAATGAGGTGCAAAAGGCCTCCACAGTCCCCCTAAATAAAATGCTGCATTGTGGCATATTGCAGAGGAGAGGGGGCTGGAAGGGGAGGAAAAGGAATGAGGGGATGACTTTGATCCAGGGAGAGCCTGAGAGGAGGAAAGGAGGTGCAAACAGGGAGGAGGGCCTAACAACAAGACAAGACAACACTACAAAAACCCACCCAGCTGGGACACAAGTCAGAACCTTCTCTATTTAGATGGATAAATCCTGGTACAATGAATCCATTGACCAGCTTTCGTTATTCCAGAAGTTGCTCTTCCAAAACCTCCCAGCCCATGGTGCACCTATCCAGATGGACACATGAATTTTTTTTAAAAAAAACTCCTCCTGAAAACTGCAGAAAAAAGTGAATTTTAAAAAATTGCATTAGAGCTTAAAATAAGCACTTTCACTCTTAAGATGGCTGTAAATTGGGTATTCTAAGAGCAACAGAAACAGAAGGGTACAGGCTTGTTTGTTCGTTTGTTTGTTGTTTTGTTTTCATAACCCTAAGTCTGCAACACTCTTGATATTCAATGAATTAAGATTTAGAATGCTCTCAACCTTTTAGCATGCGATATATAGTCATCAGTTTTGCATTTATCTAGAATTTGATTGCTTCTATTAAACTCTCTGTGTGGTCTTTTTCATTGCAGTATTTTTACTTGTATTATTCAGTGGATTATGACCTACAATCCTTTCAACATTTGAGCACGTGATATAGATACATCAGCTTTGCATAGATTTTTATCTGGATTTTTGATTTTGTTTTAGTGAACTGTATGCACCATTTTTTCACTGCTATATTTCCATTTGGGTTCATGTCATTTTCATTGCACGTTGCTTTTATTTTTCCTTTATTGATATGGCTTTAGCTGAATAAAAAACTAGCAAAGACAACATGAAGAAATACAAAGCAGCCATTTAAGACTCGCCAAAAATACTGTAATTTGACAAAACAAGATTAAAAAGTAGACCCCCCTCCATACTGTTAATTTTATTCACCATAATTAAAAAACCCCACTTCATTCAGAATTTCTCTTTTTGGTGTGAATGGACTCTGACAGTGCAAGAACAGTGTTTGCATTCTTAAGAAATGTGAAGGAGCATGCATGTGTCAAAACAGGAGAGCAGGAATTTACTGTCTCCAGTCAATGTCCTGATAAATACTTTAACTGGGGGAAGGCTCACACTTCTGCTTGAATGACATTAAAATGCATCAAAAATATAAAGACACTAAAAACTCCTCTTTTGGTCTAGCCTCCAATGTTTCTGATCCTATCTAACACCAATGTGTAGCCCTGATAGATTTCCTATGAATGAATGGGTTTCTTAGAAGGAGGGAGGGAGGGGGAAAAGTTGCCCACTCTTGATAAATTTCTTTGCAGTTTCATCTTCCTCTGCCTTTTTGAAAATCCCAACAACATGCACGATCTTCATCTAGTTAGTAAATGTTCCAAGGTACTTACCAACTGAGTTGAGTATAGGTAAAGTAGGTAAGTGTGTGTGGAGAGAAAGAGAGCCATTGCATGTTTGATACTGTTGCCCTAGTCTATATTAGTGGCAAATGTTGGCTTCTACATCATTGAGATGTGGAATCCATTCCACCTTGTATTCCAAACTTTGATGGAGCTATCTATGCTGCTTAACCTATTTTTGGGTAAGGTTCAGCATCTAATGAACTACATTTTGCTTTGACTGCATAGGAGTTGCCATAGTAGCTCTCATTTCTTCTGCTGCCCTTCCAAATGTTCTCCTGGAGAATATACTGTACAAACTATGTAATTTGGATGCATGGAGCTCACCCAAAGCATGGTAGAGAAGCAAGATGCATTAAGTCTTTGCTAGAGACTTGCAACCTCATCATGTTGAGGCTGAGAAACGTCTTCTCCCTGCTTCTCGGTGCCCTGCAGCCCATCATATGATGCAGAGCTACTTTCAGCTGGGCTTCATGATGACAGCGTGCTGGCCGAAAAATGGAGCCCAGAGGAGTCAGATGTACAACTGACTCCTCGTACATGAAAGCTGAAGGAAACAAAGAGGAAGTGGAGGAAATGGGTAAATGTCATGGGAAGGGATACCATGGCCCTCAATGACCCAATAGAGAATGCAGCATGTTGCTGTCCCACAATTTCCTCTGCTGTCACATAATGTCCCCTGCTGTCCTCCAGCTTTGAAAGGACCACCTGACAAGATCCATAGCTCTATCTATCCACTAATTATTCCGGAACAGAAAAAGCTAACTTACCCTTCCTGTGCTTTGGAGAAACTGTACACCAAAGAAACTAAGCTTGCCTTGCCGGGGTAACTGCTGATTCAGTTACACAAGGAGCACAAATGATGAGCTCTACAGGGAGCAGAACGGATGCTCAGAAAAGTTTGTAGGCATTAAAATTTATTTGTTCTTTCTTTTGTTTCATTTATATCCAACCCTCAATCCCCTACCCCCGCCGCTGCCACCACCACCAGTAACCATGCTGTTTTCAGATTTGGGTGTTGAATGAGTTTTCTACTCCATTTTTAGCATATTTTAATCATTCAGTTTATGAATTTGACCTTAATTACCCTGAGCTTCAAGAAGACAGATTTTTTTAAAAAAAAAACATGATTCTATTCACTTTCCCTTACCTTTGTGATGTAAACTAGTTTAAGAAACAATTATTGTCCCAGGGTCATTCAGGAAACTTTACCAAAAACATGAAACTAGGTCTTCTCAGTCCTTGTGTCATGTTCAGGTAACTACAACTATCTATGGCTTCTTGCCTTTGTTTAAAGCTTGGAAACATTGTTCTTCTGCACCACCACAAACCAGAAGGCCCTAAAATCCCCCAGGCAACATCTCTAGAATGTTACTTGGGCAAAGGGATGTGATGGAGATAATATGTGAGCTGGCTTCAACTTTTTCCCCTCTGGCTTGGTGTGACTCAGGAAAATGTCTGCGTATATAAAATTTCCCAACCTATAATGTCCCTTTCTGTTGGCAAAATGCCACAAACTTTTTCTCTGCAGACCTTTTCTCTGTTTCTTATAACAAAGGCTAATAAAAGTAACGGCTGAATTTATGAGCTGTTGCCGTTTGCCTTCCACTAAGGTGGTGCTTGTCAGTCTATTTCCTGGAGCAGGTATTAGACATTCCAGAGAAACATTCAAAGGCTTCTGCCTTTTCTTCCATGTTTCTGCTTCCACTTCTCCCCAATTCATATCAGAGCTGGAGCAAGGCTGTTTATGACAGTGGAAAAGAAAAGAACAGACCTCTGTACAAGTTTTTCAAAGTGTCATATACAACAAATAAGAGTGTCATATGTTGCGAGAAAAACTGTGCAGTGTTGGGTTTTTTTGAGAAATTTCATTCTGAGTATAATGTCTGGGTTTTCATAAGAATTTGTATTAAGATAATGGAAGAGAGCAACAAGAAGAAAAGGTATGAAGATGGGACAGATGCAAGACATGGAAATGGGCTATTCGAGACAAAAGAGCCTCAAACATGAATCTTTCATAATGTTTTTCTCATGTCACTCCACAATGGAAACATCAAGAATTATAACCAGTAACTTTTGAACTATAATTCAGTAAGCCCAGAAATGTTTGTTTAAACAGACGAGGACAATTCAAGGAGGATGCCTAGCTATAATAACATTTGCAGATATAAGTAGCATCCCATATGCCCAATAGACTGTATATATTAGCCTTAGGTAAATTTGTGAATGTATGGAGCCTGCACTTTCTCACTGGGAGGTGGAGATGAAGAAGGTATTTTTAAAAGTATGACTTGGGCAGTTTTTCTGTGATTTCTAAGGCTCATGAAAGTCATATATACATGACAGAAAAGTTGTTTTGCCTTAATCTCCTTTCTAGGAGCCTGTATTCTTGATCAACAGTGACTTCATTTTAACAATCTACTGAATAATATGTTAATAATATAGGAACACCAGGCCTTATTGTCCAAAGGACAAGATCAAAGGACCATCTTGTCCAAAACTTGGAAATGTTACTATTGTGGACCACAACACCCAGAATTTGCAACTCGATTTGTCCACTAGTTCAGTGTTATGTTATTCTACTTCCTGCTTCAGCTCCCCAGTAATTACTAAGCAGAGGTACACAAGAAAGGATACTATGCACCAGGGCCGTAGCCAGGATTTTGGTTCGGGGGGCAGAGTTTGGTTCGGGGGGCTGAGACTGGGTGGAAGAGGGTCTACCCTAGCAAACCTTTTGTATTGTTATCCCAATAACCCCATGAAGGTGGGATATAATGAGCATGGTGATCAGATCATGATATGAATAAACATAACAGTTTAAATAATGTACCAGTAAGGCCTTTTCGCGGACCACCCTGAGAATTTCGGGGCTGCACTCATCTTAGCTAGTAACCACAAGCACCTGCATCCTTCATAAATAGGACCAATGCCATTTTATAGCCATCCACATTGGTGGTCATTACTGCTTATTCTAGTGACTAATGGAAATATTTAACTATGCACAATATATGTAGCATTTAACTATGGGCTACTTTCAAGAGACAATTACCAGAAAACCATTGAAGAATCAAGTGCACACATTACTCAGTTAACAAAGCTTCTGACAACGAAGCACTTTATACACATTCCTGTGCTCTCCTTTTATCTTTGTTGTGCATCTAGCTGGAAGATTTTTAGCAGTATCAATTGGGAAGCTAGAGAGTAAAGAGTGCAAAAAAATCCCTTACTCTGAGAGTAGGATTCTATCTAGACACTCCTACTCTGGTTGTGTGTGTCTGTCTACAAAAGGCAAGACAAACGTCAGTTGCCCACACTGCCACTGAAGTCACTGTTTTTGATGCTTACTTTCATTTCATCAGGCTAGATCTCTCAAATTCAAATTAAAGGCTTTCTCTGATTTGGAAGCTGCTGAAAACAAAACAGTGTTGAGTTCAATGAGTCTGAACTCAATATAAGGAAAAAATATTTTCAAGGACATGTCTATTACTACTTTTAACTATGTAGTTTGCAGATTGCCTCCTAGTCAGCAGCCAATTACTGCTGACTAGGAAGTTTCTGATCCAGAGTGAAAAAAGTGTCTGTCCTGAATTTGTGCATTTGCTATAGTGCAACTTTTTCTTGTTGTGGAGATTTTAATCCGAACTTCCTCCTTTCCAAACAAGTCTAAGTGAAGTAATTTCAAAAGAAAAAGACAACAAAACCAAACAGCAGAATGTAGCAATGACTATTGAAGAAAATGGCTCAAATATCGTTTCAGACTATGTAGTCCATGTCCTGGTATGGGGGGGGGGGGGTCCTGAGATTTCTGCAGGACAATTACATGCAAAAATATGAAAATGTATCCTAAACAAAGCTTTGAATAATCTTTTTCTCAATTACAACTTCCAAAATCCACAATTCTGAATTGTAGTCCACAAAAGGGTTTCCAAAAGTATTTCTAAATTTAGTATGTCCTATGCTCTATCATGTTTCTTAGAGGGGTCATTTTTGGGTCTTCTGGCTGTTTTGGAAGTCAGTTCCCTAAAATCTTAGCTACTATGGGCCATGATGAGGGATTCTGCAGTTAATTTCCAAAACAAGGTTGAGATCTTCTGGGTTAGGTCAACTTTCAACCCAGAAACATGTCCTCAAAGGAAAACTAGCAACAAGAGAATTCTATAAATGTATGTTGCCAAAACCTTTGATGTTAATTCAACTGAAATAGTCCTAAGGGCAGTGTTTCAAATGAACTAGTATAAATGGAATTGTCTGCTCATCAGTATCTTAGTCACAATCTTCAGTCATAAAAATGTCGGATTTTGATGTAATTGTCAACAGTTTTAATGGAATTGCGTGTGAATATACTGGAAGAAACTGGCAAATCACCCAACTATTTCTCTCCTGAAAAAAACTCTGAAATGCATGCGGTTAATAGGCACTTCTTGAAGGCACACATGCATGGCAGAATAATGTGACAGATACTGCAACAAAACCACCTCTGTCTCAGACTTTATTTCCTGTTTACTTCTAACACAGTTTCATAAAACTAGCTCATTAAACCATGATCTAAATTTTGGTGACCAACTATTTAACAGAAGACAGATCCTATGCCAGTGAAGCCAATGCTGGTAGGGTGGCAAATCTAATTAGGTTGTAATCCAAACCTTAAAGAGCTACCCACAATGCTGAATCCTATCCCCAAAATAGATTTAGCACCTTAGAAAGTTCTTCCAAAGAGGAAACAACTCAGAGGGGATTCCTTGCCTCCCTGGCACTAGATTCAATATCCTCCATGACCCACAGCCACTATCACTTTTTGTAGTAGCCTCCTTTTTGGACTTCCTATAAATTATTCAATGTCATCAATAATTTAAAAATTCATTATGTAGTGGTGGATGATCTCATGAAACTTGTTTACTTGTATGTTCTACAGGATTTCTTTATGCAGCAAATACTCAAAAGTGGTTTTGCCAGATCCTTTCTGTGAAATGTAACTTATAGCATCTGGTATTCCTTGCCAGTCTCCAATGCCCTTTACACATATGAAAATACAATAAATACAGCAAAATGGTAATGAAAAGTACCCTTGATAACTAAATATGGCCATATTCATCTCACTAACTTTTCCAAGTGTTTCCAAGGGGACGGGGGATCTTACATTTGATAAGGTCACTGGTACTTCCTCACAATTTTCCCCTTAGGCTGATAAATGGCTGTTGGGTGGTATATGGGCACAGCTCCACCAAAATGGCTGCTGACACAGACATACCATAGGATTGTTCAGACTACACACTTATACCACTGTAGCTGCCCTGGCGGCATCCTATGGAATTCTTGGGTTTCTGCTTTGGTGACTACTGGAGGACCTCTCTAGCAGAAAATATGAAATGCTCCTCCATATACTGCAAATCCCAAAATTCCTGTAGATAGGGCCATGGCAGTTACAATGGAAAGATAGAACTGTAATTGTATAATATGAAAGGTCCCAGAAAACTCCATGCTTCCATATAACTGACTTCCACCCTCCAAGAGATCTACATAACTGCCCTAGTGGAACATTTGCACTTTGTCAATTTCAAATAGAATCCTGGCTTTTGTTTCTTTCTCATTTGAGGTGGTATGCAGCTATATGTAAATTTAAAAGCACGGTTCACACAAAAATCTCATCAGTTGCTACTTCCAAATTCTAGTTTTGACCATATTGTGTATGTATATTTGTGTCAGAGAGAAGAGGGGAGACTAAAGCTGCATCTACACTGTAAAATTAATGCAGTTTGACACCACTTTAACTGCTATGGCTCAATGCTATGAAATCATGGGAGTTGTCGTTTTATAAGGTCTTTAGCTTTCTTTGCCGAAGGTGTGGGTGTTTCACCAAAGCACAACCTCCAGGATTCCATAGCATTAGGCCATGACAATGTCCAAAGAGAAAATATTTCTTGTTACCTTCCCCTTTCCCACATCCAGGAAGACAAAAGTGCAGTAACTAATAGGCTTGTTTAGGTTCAGTTCGGGAAAACCTGAAGTTCGGAAAAAACTGACGAATTTGGACTTTTAAACTAATTTTGAACCATGCAGGAAAAGTGGGAGGGGCAAATCTGAATTTGAACCACTTACCCATTTTTCTAAATTATTCTGTAATGTTCGGATGTCTCCCACGGTTATTTTTATTTTCAGAATCATTAAGCAACTTTGGTAAAGCCTGAACAGTTTTAAAATCTCGCGGTTTCCTTTCCCTTGCGAGTGGCGATGCAAAGGATGAGGTGGGCATGGCTAAGCACAGCTACTCTTGAAGGCCACACCCCCAATGGGAGAGATTGCAAAAGGTCCTGTAGTTTTGCAGCAGGACCTATTGCAATCTCTACGACTGAGGGCGTGGCCTTCAAGAATAGCTGTGCTTGCCCACCTCATCCCTCTTTGTATCGCCACTCGCCAGGGAATGGAAACCACGAGATTTTAAAACTGTTTGTTTAGACCAGGGCTGTCCAACTGGTGGCCCGCGGGCCGTATACGGCCCCCAACCCCTTCCCCACGGCCCCCTACCCTCCTGCAAGATATCTGCTTTTAAAGATTTTTTAAAAAAAATTAAAATATTGTTTTGAATATTTTTTTGGAATATTTTTCCCAAATATTTTTTTTTCGTGGCGGGGGGGGTGAGGGGCGGGGCGGAGGAGCAGGCTCCCTTCCTCCTCCTCCTACTTCCCTACTTCCCTCCCCCCTCTCCCTCCCTCCCTTCTTCTCTCTCTCTCTCTTTCCCCCTTTCATTCCTTCCCTTTTCCACCACTTGAAAGAAAGAGGGAAGGAGAGAGTGCACCAAGCGAGAGGGGGCGTGGCCAGAGTGAAAAAGGGGCGGGGCCAAGTTCTGAGCGTGCGGGGGGGTGCTCATCCATTCCCTTTCCGGCTTCCTCCTCTTCTGAGGATTCCTGCCAAGTTTGGTCCTGATCCATCATTATTTGAGTCCACAGTGCTCTCTGGATGGAGAACTACAACTCCCAAACTCAAGGTTCAGTACTTTCTGTTGCTCTCATGAGAGTTTAGGTTTGATTCAACATGGCTGAGGAATGCTTTGATTGTATTTTCCCCTTATGGCAGAAGGAGGTAGGACTGGATGGCCCTTGGAGGTCTCCTATTCTAGGAACCCATTGTAATTATTATTATTATTATCATCATCATCAGAGGCTGAATGGCCATCTGTGAGGAATGCTTTGATTGTGTTTTCCCCTTATGGCAGAAGGAGGTTGGACTGGATGGCCCTTGGAGGTCTCCTGTTCTAGGGACCCATTGTAATTATTATTATTATTATCATCATCATTAGAGGCTGAATGGCCATCTGTGAGGAATGCTTTGATTGTGTTTTCCCCTTATAGCAGAAGGAGATTGGACTGGATGGCCCTTGGAGGTCTCCTGTTCTAGGGACCCATTGTAATTATTATTATTATTATCATCATCATCATCATCATCATTAGAGGCTGAATGGCCATCTGTGAGGAATGCTTTGATTGTGTTTTCCCCTTATAGCAGAAGGAGATTGGACTGGATGGCCCTTGGAGGTCTCCTATTCTAGGAACCCATTGTAATTATTATTATTATCATCATCATCAGAGGCTGAATGGTCATCTGTGAGGAATGCTTTGATTGTATTTTCCCCTTATGGCAGGAGATTGGACTGGATGGCCCTGGATGGCCCTTGGAGGTCTCCTACTCCAGGAACCTGTTGTTGTTATTATTATTATTAGCAGAGGCAGAATGAATATTATGCCTTATCATTCAGGGTTATAGGCCTGTGTGGAAGGGCCCTGGCTTCTTATTTGACTTCCTTTCCACACATCTGAATAAAATCCCATGTTATTTGCTTTAAACCAGATTATATGAGTGTGGACTCAGATAATCCAGTTCAAAGCAGGTATTCTGGGTTATATGGCTGTGTGGAAGGGCCCTGAGTCCACACTGCAATATAATCCAGTTCAAAGCAGGGACTGGGACTTGAGACTGGGATTTTGGTGTTCATCTCTATCTCCAAGTCAAAGCCCCGGTGTCCTCCACAGACACCTCCAAGGCGGGGAGGGGGCGGGGCTGGGGAGGGAGTGGAGCTGGGGGTGGGGCAGGGGTGGAGCCGAGGAGGGGGCGGAGCCGGGAGCAGAGGCAGACCCTTCGGCCCCCCAGGTCATCAGTAACCGGAATTCCGGCCACAGGTCCGGTAGAAGTTGGACAGCCCTGGTTTAGACTTTACCAAAGTTGCTTGCTTAATGGTTCTGAAAATCAAAATAACCATGGGAGATATCTGAACATTACAGAATAATTCCACACTGCCTTGCTGCTCATTAGCCGAAATGGTCGAGCAGCAGTCTTTGTCTAAATATAAAATAAACTGAATCTACAAAGGTGTCTAAAGAGAAGGCAGCAAAGCCTTTCCCTGCAATAAACCCTTTCCCTGCAATACAGATAGCAGTGTCCACCACAAAAGGGGAGCCTCCATGACTCTCCACACCTTCCTTTTCAGCAAAATGTGTGTCTTGGCTCCCCACGCCCTGCTTCTTGCTGTTTGTCATTATTTACCACACTTTTTTCTTTTTGCCATTTTCCCCTGGCAGGAATCGAACCCATGGTACTTCTGCTTATGAGGCCAGCGCACTCTCCATGAGCCACGCTAGCCCTGTAGTAAAACTAAGTCAAATTTTATACTTCATGGGAAGCCAGTTCTTCTTTTTCCTGTAGTGGGGGTCAGTCTAGCCCCGATTCTCCCAAAAACTTGAAGACATTCCTTCTTTCATCCATTCCTTTAGAGTCCCCTAGGATTGCTGCACCGGGGAGTCTGGCTTGCCACGGTACTTTGGGAAACTACATCTCTCATGCATATAAAATTGCCTCAAAAGCTTCACGTCTTCTGTTGTCTCATTGTCTTGTGCTCCTGAGACCCCATTCCCTTCCCTTTGGTGAGAAACCATGTTCTTGATCCCAAAGAATGGGGCAGTCTAGATGTCCCTTGATGGGTTTGTTCTGTATATGATTTCTGTTCTCTCCCAAATTAACACAGTTTGTGCCACACAAAATTTCTGGAGTAGAACAACTACTTTCAAAGTAAAGACCACACAAAGAAACAGGTAAACCACTTTCAAAATTCAAACCAGAAACATATTTCCTTTATTATTTAAAAATATACTTTTTAAAAACATTGAAAAAATTTCCTTGGCAGGAGAGGGGGATCGAACCCACGGACTTATGTTTATTAGGCCAGCGTGCTCTCCCTGAGCCACGCTGGCCTTATAGTAAAACCAAATCAGAACTTGCCTTTAAGCTGGGTCAGTCTATTAAAAACATTTTTTAATTTTTTTTGAAAATTTGCCAAAACTCCATGGATAAGTCAAAAGTTATGAAATTTAGTGAGCTAACAGTGATCCATGTGGTCTACCACTGTAGCAAGTTTCATCACGATTGGTCTAAAAATGAGGGAGGGACAATCCCCCGAAGTTTCCCCAGTGCCAGTGCTGTTTCTTTCCTACTGCGCATGCGTGTCTGCCATTAACAAAGCGATTCAGAAGTTTCGGATATTTCCAACTTTTTTTCCGGAAAATTTTGGAAATCATTTCAAAATCGAATCGCCAGCACCCCCCTACATCCGAAATGAGTTTTGAACCTTTTTTTAAAAAATCAGACAAGCCTATTAACTAGGAAAACAAAAGCACTTATAAATAGATTTTATTTATAAAGTTGATTCACATAAAATAGGATACTCTTTAAAAACTGCATATATACAACTTGACAAATTCTAAGAAGTGCATACAAAAATACCTTCAATACATTAAAAATAAAACTTCAGTGTTTGTCTTTCTTCTCCTCTCCCACCTCTCAATAAATGAACCTTCATACAAGATCCAAGAAAACAAACAAGCAAAAACTTGGACATTATATTTAAGATGAACACTTTTTACCCTCATTTAATACAAAATGTTAAGAAACTCATCTAAATTGGGTAAGTTCTCAAACCCTCCTAGCTGGCAGTGTTAAGAAGTCAAGGGTGCAGTGGACTTCTATAAATGTTTACTCTCTTCTTGCAATTTCTAATGAGTTTTTGTACAAAAATAAGTCTTCATATTAGCAGTGTTCCACGAGGAGTTCAAATTATACATATAAAGTCTATTTTGACATTAAAATATTCCCCTTCCCACTCAGAAAAAGGAAGCATCAAGTTTTAATTACCTCACCTCTTCCCATATTGAAACACACACATACATTTAATAGTGGAAGCCCAGTAAATTCTCTATCCACAACTGGAACCAGAAACAAGCCTTTTCATTGGTAGTTCGAAAGTAAACAGGGCACCATAAACTACTGTACAACAGCAGCTAAAACCGTGGCCCTTATTATTTACATAATTGCACTTTTTTAAAAAGAGAGAGAGAGAAGTATCACAAGACACCAGTCTTTTGCTTCCCAAAAGAACATTGAAACAGTGATGTCAGATGCCACAGTAATCTGGTCACCAAGCCACCCCTGGAATGAAGCTCAAGGAAAGTAGGAAACAGGTTAGCTAGGTATCCTGCTGCTCTTCTGCTGCATCTTAACAGGTGCCTGGAACAATGAGGTACTGAGGTTCTATGCAGCGCTGTGACAAAAGAAAACACAAAGGATGTTAGAAGCATGTACAGGAAAGGGGTTAGGGGTACAGAAACAATGTGGAAGTTAAAAACACAAAAGTCAAAACCGCAAATGTGGAGGGACGACTGTACCTGATAGATCCAACAGAGGGAGATGTCAAGGCCATTCTCTGTGGCTACCCATCTACCTTATATGAGAAAAGACTATATGCTGTTTCATTGGGGTAATTCTAATTACTAAATCAAGCAGACATCTGTTAATGTGATGAGACTTTCTTGTCCTCCCCCCCCCCCTTGGCCCCAGTAGCCTCCATCTGCCTGAAAATTTGCCCCTGAAGTTCCCCAACATTTCAGAGGAGCTTTGGGGGGTCTGAAGGGGAGAAGAAGAATCCATCTCGCTCTTTCTCCACAAGAGAAAGAATTTTGCCAGAAGAATGATACTGTTAGATCTGGCCCAATATTACTACCCCTATTTCAGTAAGACAAACAAGCTGCCTTTAAATCTGTCTTTCTCTTGGTGTTTGAACTGGATGGGATAGAAAACAACAACCAATTGAAAGGTTTCTTCCATATAAGTTGTAAGAAGAAATTTACTGGTTACTTCAGAGAACATAAATTAAGTTGGATTGTAAAACTGAAAACTGCAATCCAAGTCTGATATGGAAGTAAGTCTCCTGGAAGTATTCAACACGTCTTATTTCTTAACTTGTATGGGACTGAGGTTGAGCAAATCACTTTGCTCGTGTTTACAGTTTACCAATAACACTGTTCTGTACAAATACTAACTCACAGTTAAGGGTCAGAGACAAAGCTCTCTTCAGATTAAAAGTTAGGATGAAGCATAATTAAACTCCCGGCAGTTTTTACTCTGAGATCGGATTGTTTGAAGTTATGCAATAAAACCGGTAGAGGCCTGTGAAGTGAAATCAGACTGAGCATTGCTGCTCCCTCCCCTCTTCAGGAACAGAAACGCTTCCAACAAGTCATCAAGGTCACTGGCTCTGAGCACATCCGCCAGGCACCCTCTGCTTTATTTGGAGGGAACACCCAATTTGTATGCAGGGCCCGGCTGTAATGCAAGTTATACATGGCCTACTGATTTCAGACTCCAGCTGACAGTTTTCTATCTGCAACTTTCTAGGAGTCAACTAACACATCTATATGAACCTGTAACAGCAGGAGCTGTAGTTTGCAATCAGCCATCCCTATCAACTGGGCATCACCACAAGCTTTACATCACCTTTGCCCACATGTGCCAAACCCCTGGTGCAGCATGCATTTTGGTCCTTGTGCCAAGGCTGTCAAAAGAGACAAGCACAACCTTTTACCCTTTCCAAAAAGTTGAATAATGAATGTATGTAGGAAGCATCCTACAAGAACTGTTCGAGAACAATGAGACTGCACTGAACAGGTTGTAGAAAACCCAGGAGTTACATTATACAGTCAAAGCAGTCTGCTCTCCTGTCCTATGCTACTTTGGGTAAGGACTTAGAATTCCCAGTGTGATGTGATTTGAGCATTGGACTACCCCTCTGGAGACCGGTTTGGATCCCTACTCAGCCATAGAAACCCGCTGGGTGACTTTGGGCAAGTCACACTCTCCAAGCCTTAGTACAATGGCCAACCTGACAGCACACCCTTGTGCGAACCTGCCTGGACCTTGAGATCTTCAGGAGAGGCCCTTCTCTAGGTCCCACTTCCATCTCAAGCTCAGTTGGTGGGAACAAGAGGGAGGGCCTTCTCAGTGGCTGCCCCGTGACTCTGGAACTCCCTTCTTCCCAGAGAAGCCAGAATGGCCCCCTCCTTGCTGTCCTTTCTGTGTCAGGTTAAAACCTCCTTATTCAGACAGGCTTTAAAAGATGAAGGTTCTTAATCTCAGTCAGGGGGTGCTGTGGTTTGTAATTTTGATATTGTTTTAATGATTTTAACTGGCATTTTTAAAAATACTGTTCATATTTAATCCTGTTTCAATGTTTATATATTTGTTGTGCTGATGCCTTTATGTTAGGCCACTTTGCGTCCCCTTCAAGGAAGATAAAGCAGGGTATAAATAAATATTATAATAGAAGACAGCCCTTAGAGTGACCATAGGCTGGAAATGAAGGAACATAACACCTATCACCACCACCATCAGGGGTCTGAAGTCAGTGCCTCATCCCAGGGATGGAGTCATGACACTTAAAGAGGAAGGAAGCTGCTACAACTCTGCAATGTGGCTATTTGTTTCAGCCCAAGTCTGGTTTCCTCCAAAGTAAGAGCCAGGAGTGTATCTATACCAGCAGGCCTGGGCAAACCTTGGCCCTCCAGGTGTTTTGGTCTCCAACACCCACAATTCCTGGCCTCAGGCCCCTTCCTTTCCCCCTCAGCTACTGAAGCGGCTGAAAGGCAAAAGGAAAGGGCCTGAGGCTAGGAATTGTGGTAGTTAGAAGTCCAAAACACCTGGAAGAACGAAGTTTGCCCATGCCTGATCTATACTGTAAGTTGCTGTCTCTTGAACGGCTATGGCTCCATGCTACAGAAAGCTGGGAGAAGCAGTTTGACAAGGGACCTCATCACACTAGGGAATGAATCCACTGGTTTCTGCCTCTAGCAGAATTCTAAGGTTTGTAGTTTAGGGGGAAGCCTTACTCAGCCGCCCTGAACTACAAACCCCAGAATTCTGCAGGAGGCAGAAACCGGATTTAAAGTGGATTCATTTGCTAGTAGTGTGATGAGGTCCCCAGTCCTAGGACCCCATTCGCCATTGCCCAAGGCTGGGGCCTCTGTGAAAAGCGGTTTCGGTGAGGCACCAGGAAGCACTTCTTAGCAGAGGTGGCCGAGGAGCTTGTCAAACGTCCGGGGTTCGGCTGCAGCTGGCCACGGGCAGCTCCAGCGGGGCCGGCCAGCCCGCTCCCCTCCCCGCCTGCCTCTTCCCTCTTCCCTACCTGCCGCGGAGCGAGGGGGCCCGGCGTCAGTAGCTGCCCAGCCAGCAGGTGAAGTCGAGCAGCTCCTGCTCCTCCTCGGGGCTGAGGGCGCCCTCGTAGCCGCTCTCGTCCGAGGAGTAGGCCGAGCGCGGCGAGCCGGGCACCGAGCTGCCTCCGCACGTCTCCAAGGCGGGCGCGGCGGAGGCGAAGGGGCCGGCGCCATGGCAGGCGCCCAGGAGGCCCTCGGGGAAGGCGGCCACGGCGGCGGGCCCGGCGGCGTCGTGCTGCTCGAGGAGGCGCTGGAGGGCGGATGTACTCGACGGCGGAGCGCAGCGTCTCCACTTTGCTCATCTTCTTGGCGGCGGCGCCGTTGGGCACGTGCTGCCGCAGCGCCTGGAAGCCCAGGTTGACCAGCTTGACCCGGTTGCGCTCGCGCTCGTTGCGACGGGCCACCGCCGCCGCCCCGCCGCCCCACCTCCGGCCAGGCCCGGGAAAGCCAGGCGCCGCTTGCAGCGCAGGAGCTCCGGGGAGCTGGAGCGCCGCTTGGAGCCCTTGCCACGCGGCTGCGGCGGAGGGCATGGCTCGGCCAGCTCCACGGCTGGCACCCCAAGGAGGCGCTTTCTCCGGCGTGCGGCGGGAAACTTGGGCCCTCAGCGCGGGCGGCTGGCTGCATCGCTGTTCGGATCCCGCCGCCGCCGTTCATCTTGGGGCATCTACCCGGCAACTCGCGCAGATCCAAAGTCACCGGTTTGGAAATGCGCGGGATTGGTGGTTGGTTGGAGTTCAGCCGGCCGACCGCCCTCACTGCTGGTCAAGGTGCCTCTGCGGCCGCCGCTTCAACAGCTCGGCCCCTTATTAACACACGCGCCGCTGCGCCCGCCGCCGCTCGCGAGCCCCCGGCACAAGCAGCACGCGACGCGACGCGCGCCGCACACGCACTGCACACACACACCCACCCCGCGCGCCCCCTCCCTTGCGCCCGCTTGGCTCCCGGACGGCCTCCTGCCCAATGGGAAGCGGGCCTGGCAACTTCGCGCGCCCGGCGCGTGGCTCTATAAACAAGCCCGCCCTCCGCTTTGCCAGGAGCACGCATTCCAGCTCATTTGCATCCCGAGGCAGCCAGGTCGGGGTCTGGCCAGGAGCATTTGCGCCACCTGAGAGACAAGGGGGAGGCGCAGCTTGACACCACTTGAACTGCATGCTCCTTCAGAGTTAATGCACCCAGTTTTATTTCTTTATTTACGACTTTTATACGCAGCCCTTCTCACCTCGAAAGGGACTCAGAACAGCTTATTAATTAATGTATTTCTTCGCTTTCTACACCGCCACTTCCGAAGGCTCGGGGCGGTTTACAGAACAGATTAATCCAACAATATCTAGTAAAAACAGAAGGATTAAAAGTTCCAACATCACTCATTGGCCTGCCTGAATACATGGGTCTTGCATGCTCTGCGAAAGGTGTCTAAATTTCGCAGAACCTGAGTTTCAGGCGGCAAAGCGTTCCATAACAGCGGGGCAGTGATGGGAAAAGCCTTTGCCGGGCTGTCGTCAGGCGGAAGGATCTCAAGCTGGGGGTGTCTAGAGCAGTGGTTTTCAACCTTTTTTGAGCCCTGGCACATTTTTTACATTTACAAAATCCTGGGGCACACCACCAACCAAAATGACACAAAATGACACTCTAACACAGTAATACATATCGTTAATATGTTTTAAAATGTATTTATACACTCAGTGTGAAACCTGGGCCTGTTTCGATGAACACAACATAGATATTCTGGCAGGAATGGCAGAAAGACACAAACTTCCCACACAGAACTCCCATAACCAAGAGAAAATACTACAAGAGTTTGGTGGGCATTGACCTTGGGTTTTGGAGTTGTAGTTCACCTATATCCAGAGAGCACTGTGGGCTCAAACAATGTTGGATCAGGACCAAACTTGGCATGAATACTCAATATGCCCAAATGTGAACACAGATGGAGTTTGGGGAAAATAGACCTTGACATTTGGGAGTTACAGTTTCTGGGATTTATAGTTAACACACAATCAAAGAGCATCCTGAACTCTTGCAACAATGGAATTGAACCAAACTTGGCATATTGAACTCTCATTACCAACAGAAAGTACTGAAAGGGTGTGCTTGGGAATTGACCTTGAGTTTGGAAGTTGTAGTTCACCTACACCCAGAGAGCTCTGTGGACTCAAACAATGTTGTGTTATGTTGTTGTTTGTTTTCTCTCCAGAATCACAATGTTGGAAGGAGGCTCGCCACTTTAAGGTCCCTAAAACAAGCATGGGAAAACTTTGGCCCTCTGGGTGCTTTGGAAGTCAATTCCCACCATTCTTAACAGCCTGAGGCCCTTTCCTGCTTAAATGGCTGAGGGGAAAAAAGGAAAAGAGCCTGAGACTGCTAGGAATGGTGGGAGTTGGAGTCCAAAACACCTGGAAGGTCCAAGTTTGCCCATGCCAGCTTTCGACAGAGACCTCTTCCTCCCCCTTCCCCTTCGCGCCCTTTCTTCCCCCTCCTGCCAAACACTATTACTATACAATATTACTATTGTATATTGTTCTCATAACTAATGGAGTGAAACAAGGTTGTGTTCTTGCACCAACCCTATTTACAATCTTCTTCAGCATGATGCTCCAAAGGGCTATGGCAGACCTACAAGAAGAAGACGGCATATATATACGCTATCGTACTGATGGTAGCTTGTTCAACTTAAGCCGTCTGAGGGCTCGCACTAAGACTCTAAACTATCTAGTCCGTGAGCTACTTTTTGCTGACGATGCTGCCCTTGTCGCCCATTCAGAAGCAGCCCTGCAGCGCCTCACATCCTGCTTTGCAACAGCTGCAGAGCTGTTTGGGCTGGAAGTCAGCCTGAAGAAAACAGAAGTCCTCTACCAGCCCGCACCACAGGAAGAACACCACCATCCTCACGTCAGCATAGGCACATCTGTGCTTAAGTCCGTTCAGCAGTTCACCTACCTGGGAAGCATCATCTCTTCAGACGCCAAGATTGACAAAGAGATAGATCACAGATTATCAAAGGCATATAGTGCATTCGGAAGGCTTCACAAAAGAGTCTGGAGCAACAAGCACCTGAGACAAAGCACCAAAATCAGTGTGTACAGAGCTATCATACTGTCCATTCTCCTCTATGGGTCTGAAACATGGGTCACCTATCGCCAACACCTACGACTCCTCGAGCGCTTTCATCAGCGCTGTCTTCGCACAATCCTAAATATACACTGGACCGACTATGTGACGAATGTTGCTGTCCTTGAGCAAGCAGGGATCACCAGCATTGAGGCCATGCTATTGAGAACACAGCTGCGCTGGGCAGGACACGTCTCTAGGATGGAGGACCACCGCCTCCCAAAGATACTACTCTACGGTGAACTCGCCACGGGTCAGCGCAAGAGAGGCGCCCCAAAAGAGATATAAGGACTCCCTGAAACAACATCTCAGGCTTGGCCAGATTGATCACCAACAATGGTCCACCCTGGCCTCACATCGGGAGGCATGGAGAAGCACTATCCACAATGCTGCGGCCTCTTTCGAGAAGACACGCCGAATGGGTCTCGAAGAGAAACGACAAGCAGAAAGAACCGCAACTTGGAAAAACATCACCCAAGGAGACTTTCTGCTGCGCTTTCTGCAACCAAACTTGCCTATCTCAGATTGGCCTTTTTAGTCATCAACGCGCTTGTAAAAAGCGTGGGATGAGTCCTTCCTGAATCTTCGTTCGCGAAGTAATGCCGAGAGAGAGATATTGTACTGTACCATTATATTGTAATATTATTAGTAATATTACATGTTTCCACAAGTCCCATGAAACATCTACATTGTTTTGTGGTCCTAGGACATTTCAGTGCGTGAGACTGTTTGCAATTGGGCACACTGCTAGCATTGCCACACTAAAACTTCCACTGAACGTTTCAAAAGTCAAGCTTCTCCATGTGAAGAATATAAAGGGAATTTTCTTTTCATGTGAGAAGCGACTTGAGAAACTGCAAGTCACTTCTGGTGTGAGTGAATTGGCCGTCTGCAAGGACGTTGCCCAGGGCACACCTGGATGTGTTACTCTCATGTCCCCGCATGGGAAGCTGGAGCTGACAGACAGAAGCTCCCCCATCTCACAGATTCAAACCACCAACCTTCAGGTCAGCAATGTTTCTGATACAAGGGTTTAACCCACTGCGCCACTGTGACGCCTACTGCCAAGGGAATGCAAACACAGCTCATACAAGGGTTCTGGGCTTTTTCAGCATGTGAGCTACTCTTAAAGCAACCAAGTCCAAAAGATCTACCTGCCCCCGCCGCCGTGCGCTCCCGCACACTCCCACCACCGCGCGTGCTCCTGATGCTGTTTTCTGCCCGTGCAGCACTTCTTTCGCCTGTGGGGCATTGCAGGAAGGAGAAAGCACGAAGCGGGGCATCCAGAGGGAGCGCTCTGCCCTGCCTGTCTCGCCGGCAACTAAGGGTGCACAGCTGTTTCTGGATGAGAGAGAGACAGGGGGTCCCTCCAGAGGCCCCGCCTCGTGCTTCCTTCTCCCGCAATGCCCCGCAGGCGAAAGAAGCACCGCGAGAGCGGAAACCATCAGCAGGAGCGCGCGTGCATAATAATAATAATAATAACTTTATTATTTGTGAGTCGCCGTCCACCACTGGTGCTCCGGGCGACTTACATCATTTAAAAACCCAAAAATACAACAGTTTAAAACATAGGTACACACGCCAGAAAGGTTCAGTCTCCAGGCGTCCGATCAAACCCCAAATGCCTGGCAGAAGAGCCAGGTTTTCAGGTCCGATAGGAATCTGATTTGGGCCGATGTGGCCCTGAGGGCAGGCGGGAGGGTGTTCCAGATCATGGGAGCCACCACGGAGAAGGCTCTCCGTCGGGTCTCCATCAGCCGAGCCTCTCTCACCCCAGGGGTGGCTATACGATCACCATTTATGGCACGCGCTGGCCTCTCGGTGCGTTGGACTGTCAGCCGATCGCCCAGATAGGCTGGCCCAATATTATGCCGTGCTTTAAAGGTGAGCGCCATAAGTTTGTAAATCACTCTGAACTCTGTGGGCAGCCAATGAAGATCTTTTAAAATTGGAGAGATATGGTTTCTGACAGATGCCCCAGAGATGAGTCTGGCCGCTGCGTTCTGAATGGTGTGCGCACGCATGGCAGGCGTGCCCCATCCAAGTGGTGAGGCCCGAAGATCACCTGGAAGGGGGCTGAAAATCTACTAGTAGCTCCCGAGCTACCTAATGAGCACCCCTGCCCTACAGCATGACTGGTTGGAGTGCTGTGCTGTTACCTTCCCACTGGAGCGGTACCTATTGATCTACTCACATTCGCATGTTTTCAAACTGCTGGGTTGGCTGAAGCTGGGCATAACAGCAAGAGCTCACCCTGCTCCCTGGATTTGAACTGCTAACCTTTCGGTCAGCAAGTTCAGCAGCACAGCGGTTTAACCCACTACGCCACCAGAGGGCCCAGAATAGTTTTCTCAAAAGTGAGTCCCATTATTTCCAATGGCTCTTAAGCCTTTACGTTTAGGATTGCAGTCTAATAATAAAGTCCTGTCCATATCCGCTCAATGTCATTTACTCCCTGGAAGTGGCAATCAGATTGCAGCCTTTATCTGATTTCTGAACACTTCCACAACTGCTAATTCATACACATTAAATTTAGTGACTAGCCAATGTTCTGGGTAGATATTTGGCATCGACACTGTTATGGATGTGCCTGGAAACAACCATTTGGAAGGGGCTGGGTGCAGTTAAAATGCATTAGTTGCCCTGATATTTGCTGTGATTTTCATCAGATCATATTCTTATTATCAGGTCTATTTAGTACACAAAAATGTCTCAACACATCTTTTGGCCATAAGTGTCCCACAGACAGCAGTGTAAAGAAAAATTGAGGGAGGGAGTTACTGTAGGTGACTGTAAAACTATTGACCATTGAAAAGGAGATAGCGCCAAAGGGTTGTTGGGTTTTTTGTTTGTTTTTGCATACCACTGCCTTCACCTATGATACACATACAAGGTGTTTTTCCTCCTCTTGTTCTATTTTAAGTATCCCATCTTCTCAGAATCAATTGTAAAAGAGAACATTGTAAAACCTTGCTTTTTGTTGCACTGGAAACACTGTAAATTGTCAGTGTTACTGTTGAGTTTAGAGGTGTTTATACCATAACAAGGCTCCTATGCAACATTTATTTAATTGCCACATACAAACCTTTAATCAGATCTGGGCTGAGTTATAATCTTGAAAAAGCTATCAAAAGACGTTTTGAAAGACATTTTGTTGCCAAAATACAGTGCTTTGCATTTCAAGAGTCATAAATAAATGTTCAAGATCAGGTTAAAGGCAAAAAGAAAATTGCCCCTGCATTTCTGTTAAATCTCCCTGTTTTCATCTGGAATTCTCTAGTTCTTTCCACTTTTAGTGTAAGGAAATATTGTATCTGATCCAATCTTTCCACCTTTAGTGTAAGGAAATATTGTATCTGATCCAATCTTGATCCTGAGACTAACTGGGATATGACTAGAGCGCCTAAGGTTTAGGCCTTAGAGCTTCTTGGCAGAAAACCACAGGCTTTGAATTAAGTCTGTGGAGAAACATTTGTGAAGCCCACCGTTTGGAGAATCAATGTCTTTGCAACCTGCTTGGATTTTCACTAGCCTGCATAATGAGTCATTCCCAGACACAACTACCTACCGTATTTTTCGCACCATAAGGCGCACCGGCTGATAAGACGCACCTAGATTTTAGAGGAGGAAAATAGAAAAAAAATATTTTTCCTATTTTCCTCCTCTGTTGCGACGCTGCTTCGCTCCTCCCCCTGCTCCTTTCCCCCCGCCCTTTGCTCGAGGGAAGAAAGGGCAGGAGGAGGAGCGAAGCAATGTTGCGTCAGACGCTCTGACGAGATGCTGCTTCGCTCCTCCTCCTGCTCCTTTCCCGCCCCTTGCTCGAGGGAAGAAAGGGGGAGGAAAAGGAGCAGGAGGAGGAGCAGCCGCCGCGTCAGAGCCGCCTGACGCGACGCTGCTTCGCTCCTCCTCCTGCTCCTTTCCCCCGCCCTTGCTCGAGGGAAGAAAGGGGGAAGGAAAAGGAGGAGGAGGAGGAGAAGCAGCGCCGCGCGTCAGAGCGTCTGACGCGACGCTGCTTCGCTCCTCCTCCTGCTCCTTTCCCCCGCCCTTTGCTCGAGGGAAGAAAGGGGGAGGAAAAGGAGCAGGAGGAGGAGCGGCAGCGCCGCGTCAGAGCATCCGACGCGACGCTGCTTCGCTCCTCCTCCTGCTCCTTTCCCCCCGCCCTTTGCTCGAGGGAAGAAAGGGCGGGGGGAAGGAAAAGGAGCAGGAGGAGGAGCGAAGCAGCGTCGCGTCAGAGCGTCTGACGCGACGCTGCTTCGCTCCTCCTCCTGCTCCTTTCCCCCCGCCCTTTGCTCGAGGGAAGAAAGGGTGGGGAAGGAAAGGACGGACCAGCAATGGACCAGAGAAGAGGAGAGGCGGCGACAGAGGCGGCGGTCTCCAGACATTTTGGTGAGTATATCGCCGCCCCCGCTGCTCCAGCGCCTCCCCCCCGCCCTGCCTGCATCTTTGCTCCATAAGACGCGTCTGATTTTTCTTCCTAATTTGGGAGGGAAAAAACTGCGTCTTATGGTGCGAAAAATACGGTAGTTAACTTCTGAATGCCCCCAACTAAATGCACTTACAAATAACATTAAATCTATATATATAATTTTGGTGAGTCCGTTTAATGTCGTATATAGACAAAGAAACTATGGCTCGCAGAAGCACCAAACTTGGCAGCCTACTGGACCATTACACTCGCTACAGACAACAGCTAAAAAACCGGACCTAAAAACCTCCCAGCACCCCAAAACACGAACCCCACAAAATTGCCAACGGAACTCTCACCCCGGCCTCTTCGCTGCCAGCGCGAACGTTTAGAACGTTCGCACATGGCAGCCAGAGCGCCTCCTCCGCCTCCTCAGGAAGAGCGGTGGGGGGGGGGGACCTGGAAGGAGGAGGGGAAACCCCTCCCCTCCTCCCCAGCCCCTCCCACCTCCTTCCGCGCCCCCTGCCACCGCGACACGCTCCCCCCTCTCACCCCCATCCCCCCTCCTCCCGGGCTCCCCCCCCCCCGCCCCGGTTACAAAGCCTGGCGGGGGCGGGGCCAGGAGGCGGGACACGCCTCCCCCTCCCAAGCCCCTCCCCCTCCTCCCGGGCTCCCCCCCCGCCCGGTTACAAAGCCTGGCGGGGGCCAGGAGGCGGGACACGCCTCCCCCCACCCCACCCCCACCCCCCACCCCCCCGGGGCTCCCCCCACCCGCCCGGTTACAAAGCCTGGCGGGGGGGCGGGGCCAGGAGGCGGGACACGCCTCCCCTCCCAAGCCCCTCCCACCTCCTCCCGGGCTCCCCTCCCGCCCGGTTACAAAGCCTGGCGGGGGCGGGGCCAGGAGGCGGGACACGCCTCCCCCTCCCAAGCCCCTCCCACCTCCTCCCGGGCTCCCCCCCGCCCGGTTACAAAGCCTGGCGGGGGCGGGGCCAGGAGGCGGGACACGCCTCCCTCCCAAGCCTTCCCCCTCCTCCCGGGCTCCCCCCTCCCCGCCCGGTTACAAAGCCTGGCGGGGGGGCGGGGCCAGGAGGCGGGACACGCCTCCCCCCTCCCTAGCCCGGCGAGACACCCGCGGTGGCAGCGGACGCGCCTGAAACAAGGTAAGGTCCCGGCCTTTCCTTGCTTCAGGCGCAGCCGCCGCCACCGCGGGGGTCACGGCGGAGGGCGGAGCGGCGACCTCCGGGCCTCCTTCCGCCGCCCTCCGGCGAGACACCATGCGATTGCAGCGGAAGCGCCTGAAACAAGGTAAGGTCCCGGCCTTTCCTTGCTTCAGGCGCAGCCGCCGCAACCGCGCGAAACACGCCGGGAAGGAATTAGATAGACACAGGGGGAGGCCAGAGAAAGAGGGGGCGGGGAGGAGAGAGAGAGAGGGGCCAGACACAGAGAGAGGGGGGGAGGGGAAAGAGGGGGAGTAACACAGAGAGAAAGAGGGGGAATAAGGGGGAATCAGGCAGCAAGACAGAGGAGGGACAGAGAGAGAGGAGGGAAACTTAAACAGAGAGAGAGGGGACGGGAGAGAGACAAGGGGGAAACAGACAGAGAGCAGCCCCCTAACACACACACATAAAAACACACAAAAACACCCACACATACATACATACACACACATACAAACACACATACTAGTGATAAAAAAGGAATCTGGTAGGAATCATATGGATTCTTCCCCGTTCCAGCTTTTTTTCTTACATATTTGGTAATTTTGACTTTAATTGTGCTTCCCAGCACAGATATTAGATTAATTGGTCTTTAACTTAACTTTCCAGTTTTCACCAGGTAGTCTTTAAAAATGATCTTGTCCATCAGTTGGCCTTCTAGTAAGTTGCCTGATTTTAATACAGGGATCCTCAAACATTTAAAGCAGGACAACAGTTCACAGTTCCTCAGACTGTTCGGGGGCCTGACTATAGTTTTGGGAAAAATGAATGGATTCCTATGTATACTGCACATATCTTATTTGTAGTGCAAAAAACATGAAAGAACAATACAATATTTAAAATGAAGAACAATTTTAACCAGCATAAACTTACCAGTATTTCAATGGGAGGTATGGGTCTGCTTTTGACTGCTGAGAAAAGTTAATTAGGATTGTTGTTGTGTGCCTTGATGTCATTTCAGACTTATGTTAAATAGGCAGTTCATAATAGTACATTATTGTTTGATGGTGGAGCTCCCAGTGGGGTGGAGCCCCTGGTGGTTGGTGGAACCCCCCAGTGGCACAGTGAGTTAAGCCCTTGTGCCGGCAGTCGGCAGTTCAAATCCGGGAAGAGTGGGTTGAGCTCCCTCTGTCAGCTCCAGCTTCCCAGGCAGGGACATGAGAGAAGCCTCCCACAAGGATGGTAAAACATCAAACATCCGGGCGTCCCCTGGGCAATGTCCTCATATATGGCCAATTCTTTCACACCAGAAGCAACTTGCAGTTTCTCAAGTTGTTCTTGAAACACAAGGAAAACTGATTTTGATTTTGAATGGACCAATAATATCTATTTGACTTATAAACACTTACTTTCTTGTAGAGGTGAACACTGCTGGAACTGTTTTTGATAGGGGCTATTCAACTATATATAAACTCTTTTGTGGGAGGAGAGGCCTACAGGGGTAGTCATGATGAGGGTCTCAGCTTTGGAATCAGTGGGAAATAGTGATAAAGTATAACTTAATTCATACAGTTTCACAATTAAGAACATTCAGATGTTATCTAGACCTTATCTAGACCTGTGGTAGCGTGTTGCACCACAGTTTTAAATGATTGAGTGTATTGTTTTTAATTAACTTGCTGTTTTAATCACTGTATTGTTTTTATTGTGCCTTGTTTGGCTCCTGTGAGCCGCCTCGAGCCTTCTGGGAGTGGCGGCATAGAAGCATGCCTAATAAATAAATAAATAATAAAATATATCTTGTGAAATAAAGATTTGTCAAATATCCCTTGATTTTTGCAGCTTTCTTTTGATGCCTTTATTTTGATGTCTGTCCCAGTGTGTTTCATTGGCTCAGCAGCTCACACACAACAACAACAAAACAATGATGACCAAAATGTGAGCTTCTGCATTTTCTCAGTAAATGTTGACCAGACCACAACATCTGCTATAAATGCAAAAGTCTTTCTCAGTATCTGCCACTGCTAAATTAATCCCATATTCCTTGGAAATTGCTTCTAGCCACAGCACTGAATTGTTACTTTTCTGGAGTACAGGTCCTAGAATCCACTAACCAGCATAGCTGCCATTGTCACTGTGGGAGTTATAGCCCAACTGTCACGCCCCAGCCTGACTCTATAGCCAAGCCAGACAGAAGCCATGTTAAACCCAAGTTACCGGCCAGGCCTGGGAGACAACCTTTGCCTCCATGTCAACCAGCAGTCAAGGCTAAACGCAGCCTTCTTTCTTCCCAACTTGATAAGAAGCGCTGGGAAAGCAAAGCCTCGTTGTCCCCCATCCCATCAGGTGAAACCAGTAATGAGCTGACATTCTTGCCTGCTGAGGGAGCCCTTGGAAAGCCAGGCCCACAAACTGTTCCTGGTAAAGTATTGCGCCGAAGTCAGCACCTTCAAGACCAAAACACTGAGGGGCCTATTTAAGTTGGTTCCCGTTGGTGCTCGGCATCTCGCGCCAACGTTCAGCTTTCAGCACCAAGCTCCACGGAACTCAAGTTCAGGACTAGGCCGCCGAGCCTCCACGTCACCGTACTCAAGTACCAAGCCAAGTCACCGTTTGCCACGGATTTTTCCCGGATTTTAGCCCATTGGGGTTTCAAGACTATTTCTTCACTTATTGGATCTTTGAACTCTTTAAAGACTATTGCCTTGCAATACTTGGATGCGGAAAGCATCAATGGACTATCTTTTATCCCTTTTCTCCTTTTATTATCTATTCTAAATAAAGCATTTAATCACGGCTGCTTCGTGATGGTTTACTGAGGGATCCTCAAGATCTAGGTTGCAACACCAACAAACTAGCTTTCCAAAGCATTGCTCTTTACAGCCACCACACATATGTACTATAGAGAAAAGAACACTTTCATGCTTGATGAAGGTGGTCTGTTGTTCAGGAATTCCTTCTGTGAGACTAAGGACTTCATCACATGAAAGTGGGGAAAAGTGGAGGGAACCACCTTCCTTTCATTCCTTACTGTCAGGTCCCATACCTTTCTGGGTTCAATGATAGTAACCATGCAATTTCCTTTTCCCGCTTCTACCTGGTTTCTCTCAGCTCCCAACTCCTTCCACCACAGCCTTCCTTCCATTTCTCTGCACTGCCACAACAGTCTCATGGGCAACCACTGGAAGTGGCCTTGCGTCATGTGATGAACTCCGTGGGACTCTGTTTCGACAGTGTAGAGAAATGGAGACTGCGTCTGATGAGTTCCCAAGTCTGAGTTGAAAACTTTTTACCCCACTCCTATTAACCACTTGGATACAGTGATGAAAGGCCTTTTTCAATGACTAGGAAAATTGTTGAAGTAACCAGGGTGGCAATTCTCCTGGTGCTTTCCCTTTTTGTGGAATTACTCATGATCTATACATGTAGTTAACTTAAAGAGATTATGATGATTAACCTGATTTGCTCTTAAAACTGACACCAAAAGTGGGATTAAGTACAGTACATCATTTAATTTATACTAATGAAATGAAAGTCTGGGGTAATCAAGAATAGAGTTTTGTGTGGAAGATCTGTGAGCTCCCTTCAGTTCTGAGACACTGAACAAACTCCTGGACTCAAAAGTATCTCATGTATTGTGCTCCACCTTGTTTTGGATCATCTCAGATAATTCTAAAAGTTCCAAATTACTGTAATTGTAGAGATAATGCTATCTATTTAAGTGCATTGTTTCTTTGAAGGAGCCCAAGGCACCGTGTAATGTTATCCTTCATTTTGTCTTCACAATAACCCTATGAGGTTGGCTTGACTGTCCTAAGGTCATGCTATCCCTGTAAGTGTTGTGGATGATTGGATATTTCAGTTCGGTTTCCCTAACCTTCTAATCAACCAATGCATCAAATCTATTTTTACTAAAACAATAACACTCTGATTTTCTCTATTTCCCACAGTTCAAACTCAACCACCCATCTAAAGGTTTTTCACCTTCTGAGCCCTGTCAACACTGGCATGAAGACAGCATCTTTTAGTGATCTGTGGCTTGAGGCAGTGAAGTAATCCAACACTAGCATTACAAGAGAATTAAACAAGACATCTCAGGCAGTTCCCTCCCACAACCAGCCAGCCAAGAAGAGAGAGGTAGGTGTAGGAAGGAGTTGCTATTGGCAGAAACACCCCCATGTGTTGTGCTTCTCAGCAGCCTCCAGCTTACCTCTTTGAATGGATTTGGGTGTGTGTCTCAGTTAGAAGCAGCAGAATGCCTCTGGCTCTGCCTACTATAGCATTTTCTCCCTATTTCCACATCCCCCACTACATCTTGTGTCCTGTGGTGGAAAATCAGTTGCTAGAGCCAAACAGTAGATAATGTGTTTGCCCTCATTTTGTGTACTATAAAAGATTATTATTATTATAAACACAAGATAACAAGATTAATATGCAGCAAACAAGGTAACTATGCTGGCTTTTGTATTTGATCACACATTGGACACTTCCCAAGTGTCTAGGTCTGTGCTATGTATCGGCGAATAATGTGTGCAGATCCAAATAGGGTAGCTTTTTGCAGCTGACAGATAGTAATTTTGTCAGTGCCAATTGTTTTTAAGTTTTGGCCAAGGTCTTTAGTCACTGCACCCAGTTGTCACAACGCAGGCCCTGACTCCACCCCGTAATCACACACACACAGACAATGTCAATTAACTATTTATTAAGCACAAAATTAGAAGCAGGTGAAGAAGGTAAAATGTCCAAAAAGGTAATGATCAAATAGTCCAAAGTAAAAAGCAATCAATGTTCAAAGGTATTCAAAACAAGTATCAAAAGCAAGGTCCATAAAAACAAAGCGAATCAAGCAAGGCAACTTGGTCCGTGGTTAACAAGGCGATCCAAGGTTCATGGAATCAACAGGGTCCCAAGGTAGTTCTTGGCCAGGCAAACCAGACTCTAGCTTCCAGGAAGACAGCAAACTGCTACGTCTCTCCAGTTCAGACGTGGCCACCAAACTGAGGAACTTTCCCACCGAGTGACTACTTAATTCCCCCCTTTGTGGGACCAGCGCCTTTCCAGGCCTCGTTTCCAATCTTTCCTTGTAGCTACAATACTCCCCCTTCGGTCGAATCTCCGCTCAGGAATGGCACCATCTGCGCCGTTATCTTCCTGGGAAACTGGCTCGGCCTCGGCTTCCATGTCCTCCACCACATCTGGTTAAAACAGCTGTTCCTGGGAACCGAAACCTCCCGGTCTCTCATATTCCGTATCAGGTCTGGAATCAGGAGAGCATTCATCATCAGAATAAGCCTCCGGCCAGGTGTCTTCCCATTGCAGGCTGTCCGTTGGTGATGCGGATCCATCATCCCCTGCATCGCCTTCATCTGGATCCAAAGCAAACGGAACCCCTGGGGCCGGAACCTGCCCCCCCCTGGTGAGGTGGGGGCTGATTTGCAACCGACCCCCCCCCCCCGGGTCAGATGGGGGCAGAGTTGCTACACTATCCCCCTCCTCAGGGCCCCTCCAAGGCCTCCCACGAGGCCGAGGCTTACCCGGGTGGTTGCGGTGGAAATGTCCGGTGCATGGACGTCAAGAGCCGGTGTCCAAGAACGTTCTTCCGGCCCGTAGCCCTACCAGTCAAATCAGGTACTCCAACTTCCGGCGCCGAATGCGCGCATCCAGGATGTCGTGTACTTCAAACTCCTCCTCCCCATCACGCATCACTAGAGGGAGCGGTGGCTGTGCCACATCTGGCCGCACCTCCTTCGTCGGGCGCAACAGCGACCGGTGGAATGCGGAATGTGTCAGGGATTATGGGTTAGGTTTTCCTAGTATAAAACACAAACCTACATTTTGCAGAGTAAAAAAAATGCAGCAGCTTCAGCTTAGCCCAGAAGTAATGTGGTCATTGAGAAAAACTCCATACCATAAAGTCAACTTACTTTATTGTAAGTAAAATAAAATATCCATACAGGAGAGTCACAAAGGAAAACATCCACAAAGGAAGCCTCAAAGGGAGCCTCAAAAAGAAGTCACAAAAGTAGCCACAAAAGGAAGCCTCAAAGGGAGCCACAAAGGGAAGGATACAAAATGGAAAGGAGTATTTAAGGACATAACAATTAGACCCCAGGAATCTAATTGTTGAGCACCTCTGCTGTAACTTGTTACAACCAAAATTAACATCACTGAGAACACTTAAAGGTACAAATATAATTTTGTAACATAAAACTTTCAACACTCCTCCACAAAATTATATTTGTTCACATTTGTAAATTCAGTTTCTCACAAAACTCATTGTGCTTTTCAAAATTAAGAGGTTTGGTCAAAATATCCGCAACATTTTCAGTTGAAGGAACATAATCAAGAACAATTCTTTTGTCTTTAACAAACTGTTGTACATTCGAATACCTCACATTAATGTACCTGGATTTTGAATTTAAATTTTGACTTTTACCCAAAGCAATGCAGGTTTGAGAATCAACAAAAACTTTCATTGGCAATTCTAAATTAATGCTTAGACTTCTAATTAAAGATTCTAACCATTCTGCTGATGTCAAAGCATCCGACAACGCAGAGAATTCGGCTTCACTGTAGCACAGCAGTTCTCGTTGGTGCCTGGAAGGCTGGGAATAGGTCCTGGGGTTCCATTAGCATTAGGGCCTGCAGCTGCAGATGTGGATTCAGAGGATGAGCTAGATGACTGGGGCGAAGCACAGGGCCCTTCGGATGGGCCTCAGTCGCCCACGGAGAGCTTGGCATGGGATGAGATGTTGTTTGGGCCTAGCATAGATTCCGATCACCAGGTGGAGATGAGAAGCAGCGAAGGGAGTTATGAACACCCCGGGGGGAGGAATTCCCAGGAACGTGAAAGTGTAAACATGGACGAAGCCGAGTGGGAAAGTGCCAGGGAGGAAAGTTCTCAGGAAGATAGCGACACAGCTGCTGAGAGGCAAGGTCGGTCCTTCGATAGGAGACGGGACATTGAATCTACCAGGAGGGCTTGGTCTAAGGTCCTAGACCGGCCGAGGTCCGTGAGCAGAGATTGGAGACGTAGAAGCCTAGAGCGTCGTGGACCTCGGCCGAGGGATTAAGTACAGGATCCGTGGGAACGCATCCTCAGTTCTCCGGCCACGTCTTTCCTGGATAGGCGTGAAGCGGAGTGGGACCACAAGCCAGCCGTGGTCATCAAGCCTTGCCTTGTAATTGCCTTGTTTCCTGATCCGCAGTGGATTTGCGGAGCCTTGCCCTGTTTCTGATCCGCATTGGATTGCGGAGCCTTACCCTGCTTCCTGAACCGCATTGGATGCGGAGCCTTGCCAAGCTTCCAGCTTATTTGCTACGTTACTTTGGACTACCTTGCTTACTACCTTTTGGACTATTGCTTTCTATTGGACTATATATTCTTAGAAGCTGTTATTATACTCAATAAAGTAGTTAGCCTTCAGTACGTCTCTGTGTGTGTGATTAAGGGGCCCGCTAAGTCAGTGATTGTGACATTCACCAGTACTAAGAGCCACAATTTTCTGTCTTCTGCTCTTCCAACACACAGGTGTATTTGCATATTTTATTACAAAACCAGTAACAGATTTATTTTCTTTTAAATTGGCAAAGGAACTGTCACAATGTATTGATAAACATTTTTTATCATCCGGACAAATTCTGAACACTTTTTCTGCTGTTTCTTTTAAATATCTCAGTACTCTTTTCACTCCAGCCCAGTCTGTATGTGAAGGATTCTGAATCCTTTGACTTAGAATACCAACAGAAAAAGAAATATTGGGCCTTGTGTTGTTTGCAATGTACAACAAAGAACCTATAACTGAACGATAAATAAAATTATTATTGAACACTTCTCCATCTACATGTTGCAAAAACTGTAGTGCCATGGGTGTATTAATACTGTTTGCATTCTCCATTCTGGTTCTCCTCAAAAGATCATAAATCTTGTCAGTTTGGTTTAATTCAAAACCATCTTCAGTTCTGGCAATATTTATGCCAAGATATTTATTAACATCTCCAAGATTCTTGATTTTCAACACATTGTTCAGACTCTGAAATACTTTCTCAACTTGTTCTTCAGAACCAATGCATAACACATCATCAACATAAATTACCACAAACATTTGCGTATCTCCACTTCCTTTTGAGTATAAACAAGGATCAAACCTATTACCAACAAAATGGACACATTCCCCCAATGCATATTGGGAGGAATGGGCTTTGCCTCCCTCCCACGAGGAAGTGAGAAGTGGGAGGATCCTGAGGGAGCCTCCCAGCAGCTGGGGCGTGGCTTCATCCACCGGAAGCCAGCCCCAGGTGCTCACTTCTGCGAAGACTTCGAAGAAGAAGGTAGACGTGCAGCTCCCTCCTGGGAGCACTGAAGAGGAGGTCGGTTGCGGGGGCCCTAGGGGACAGAGAGGGCTCGTTGTTCTCAGCAGCGGCCCCTTCTTCCCCCATTCTTTTCTGGGATGGGGTGGCTTCTGCCCCCCCTCTCCTTACTCTCGGGCATACCGGGGGCCTGCTAAGCCGCCGGTAGGCCCGGGGTTGCCCTGGCGGCCACGTGGGGCCGCAGGGTTTCTCCTGGGGGGGGAAGGTCTTCGGCCTTCCCAGTTCCCCCTCGGCCCCCCTTTCTTCCTGGTTGCGGGCCTGGCTGGCGGGAGGCCGGCCAGGCCCGTGCTCTCCGGTCGGCCACGTGGCCGCCGGATGCATCTGGGGGAGAGGGGCGGTTCCCCCCTCCCCCTTCTTGCTGGTTGCGGGCCTGGCTGGCGGGGAGGCCGGCCAGGCTCAAGGCCGCCCCGGTCGGCCACATGGGCCGGATGCTCCCGGGGCGGAGAGGGCCCCGGTTCCCTCCGTCCCCCTTCTTGCTGGTTGCGGGCCTGGCTGGCGGGGAGGGCCCGGTTCGGCCACATGGCCCGTCCCGGGGGCGGAGAGGGCCCCGGTTTCTTCTTGCTGGTTGCGGGCCTGGCTGGCGGGAGGCCGGCCAGGCTCGGCGCCCGGTCGGCCACGAGGCCGCCGGGATGCTTCCGGGGAGGGGCCCTGGTTCCCCCTCCGCCCCTTCTTGCTGGTGGCGGGCCTGGCTGGCGGGGAGGCCGGCCAGGGCGCGCCGCCCGGTCGGCCACACGGCCGCCGGGATGCTCCCGGGGCGGAGAGGGCCCGGTTCCCCCCTCCGCCCCTTCTTGCTGGTGGCGGGCCTGGCTGGCTGGGAGGCCGGCCAGGCCCAAGGCCGCCCGGTCGGCCACATGGCCGCCGGGATGCTCCCGGGGCGGAGAGGGCCCGGTTCCCTCCGCCCCCCTTCTTGCTGGTTGCGGGCCTGGCTGGCGGGGAGGCCGGCCAGGCCGCGCTCGCCCGGTCGGCCACATGGCCGCCGGGATGCTCCTGGGGGCGGAGAGGGCCCCGGTTCCCTCCGCCGCCCCTTCTTGCTGGTTGCGGGCCTGGCTGGCGGGAGGCCGGCCAGGCCAAGGCCGCCCGGTCGGCCACATGGCCGCCGGGATGCTTCGGGGGAGGGGGCCCTGGTTCCCCTCCGCCCCCCTTCTTGCTGGTGGCGGGCCTGGCTGGCGGGAGGCCGGCCAGGCTCGCCGCCGCCGGTCGGCCACACGGCCGCCGGGATGCTCCCCGGGGGGCGGAGAGGGCCCCGGTTCCCCTCCGCCCCCTTCTTGCTGGTGGTGGGCCTGGCTGGCTGGGAGGCCGGCCAGGCCCGCGCCGCCCGGTCGGCCACACGGCCGCCGGGATGCTCCCGGGGGGGCGGAGAGGGCCCCGTTCCCCCTCCGCCCCCTTCTTGCTGGTGGCGGGCCTGGCTGGCTGGGAGGCCAGCCAGGCCCGCGCCGTCTGGTCAGCCACGTGGCCGCCGGGATGCTCCGGGGAGAGGGCCCCGGTTCCCCTCCCCCTTCTTGCTGGTTGCGGGCCTGGCTGGCGGGGAGGCCGGCCAGGCCAAGGCCGCCCGGTCGGCCACGTGGCCGCCGGGATGCTTCTGGGGAGGGGGCCCCGGTTCCCCCTCCACCCCCTTCTTGCTGGTGGCGGGCCTGGCTGGCTGGGAGGCCGGCCAGGCCCGCCGCCCGGTCGGCCACGTGGCCGCCGGGATGCCCAGGGGGGAGAGGGCCCGGTTCCCCCTCCGCCCCCCTTCTGGCTGGTTGTGGGCCTGGCTGGCGGGAGGCCGGCCAGGCCCGGCCGCCCGGTCGGCCACGTGGCCGCCGGTATGCTTCCGAGGGGCGGAGAGGCCCCGGTCCCCCTCCGCCCCCTTCCTGCTGGTTGCGGGCCTGGCTGGCGGGGAGGCCAGCCAGGCCCGCGCCGCCCAGTTGGCCACGTGGCTGCCAGGATGCTTCCGGGGGGCGGAGGCGGCCCCGGCTCCCCCTCCGCCCCCTTCTGGCTGGTTGCGGGCCTGGCTGGCGGGAGGCCGGCCAGGCCCGCACTCGCCCGGTCGGCCACGTGGCCGCCGAGATGCTTCCGGGGCGGAGGGGCCCCGGCTCCCCCTCCCCCCCTTCTTGCTGGTGGCGGGCCTGGCTGGCGGGGAGGCCGGCCAGGCCCGTGCTCGCCACGTGGCCGCCGGGATGCTTCCGGGGGGGGCGGAGAGGGCCCCGGTTCCCCCTCCACCCCCCCCCGATGGTTTTGCGGGCCTGGCTGGTGGGTAGGCCACCGCGAGGCCCGGCGCTGCCCCTCCTGTTCTCTCCGGGGGGGAAGGCCTGGGTTATACCCCCACCAGCCCTCCAGTCCCCCCCCCCCTTGAAGAAGGGCCTGGCAGCGGGGTAGGCCGCCATGAGGCCTGTTGCTGCCCCCGGCCTTCCCTCCCCCCACCATTGCTACTTCATAAATGCATTTTTTGCTCCTGTCATGTAAATATCCGATATGCAGGATGTATTTTCCTTCTTCGGACAAAACTTGGCACAAAGACCCAGTACATCCAGGTTTGAATACTGGTGGGGAGAGGGGTGATGTGTCATTTGGTAGCTGTAGTTGCTGGGATGTATAGTTCACCTACAATCAAGGAGCATTCTGAACGCCACCAACAATAAAATTGGGCCGCGCGGGCCACCGGGTTCTCTCCTGGGGGGAAAGGGAAGGCGTTGGGTCACCCTCCGGTTCCCCCCCCCCTCCTTGAAGACAGGCCTGGCGGCAGGGTAGGCCGCCTTGAGGCCCGACGCTGCCCTGGCGGCTACGCTGGCTGCCGGGTTCTCTCCTGTGGGGGGGGGGAGGGAAGGCCTTGGGTCACCCTCTGGTCCCCCCCTTGAAGAAGGGCTCGGCGGCCTCTTGGTTTCATATACCACAATATTTGGAAGTAGCAGGGGGACTTTCCAGCTCTAGCCCTCATTCTATATCCAGAGTCCGATGAGAAGAGATGAGATGGCCAATCCAAGGCGACTTCATTCTGATAAGTCCCCAATGTTCTTCTGTTTGCTTTGATCATTGGGGCTGGGTAAACATGGAGTTTCTTCTTAAACGGTTATATATTCTCTCCACCATGACTACAGCTCTCTCGACGCTACTCCTCAGCCGCATTCCCATTAGCATATTTGCTGCCTGTGAACAGCCTCTGAAGGTCTGCATACATGGGGGAGCCCTGGGCGTCCGCACAGGCCGGGTTCTTCCGGGGGAGAGGACCTTGGGTCCCCCTCCAGCTTCCCCCTTTGTCTATACGTTGCGGGCATAGTTATATATAATACTTTATATATATATATATATATATATATATATATATATATATATATATGTAGGGAACATTACTATGCACTGCAGGGGTAGGTCCAGAAGCACTCTCCCCTGATATTTCGCCCACATCCTGGTAGGGTCTCCAGAAGTTGCCGGATCTGTTGGTAATTAGGAGGATTGGGGTATATATCAGGAGGGTGCAAGTCGAGGAGAACGAACTCTTGTCTGTTTGAGACAAGTATGATTACATTGACTACATTGATTAGCCTTGCAGCTTCAGCGCTTGGCGGCTTCCTGCCTGGGGATCCTTTGTTGGGGGTGACCAGCTAGCCCTGATTGTTTCTTAGCTGGAATTCCTCTTGGGGAGCAAGCATTGAACGGGCTGGGCCCAGCTTGTTTTCTGTCCGTCATGTGCGTGTGTGTGTATGCGGGTGGGTTTACACAGGTAGGCATAAGTGCAAATACATCACAGTAATAACCAAAAATAATAAATCTTACATTCCACTCCATGGGATGTATCTTACACCCTGTTCAACCCCCTGCCTTGCAGCAGGAACAATAGCACCCAGGGCATCCCTGGCAGAGGGCTATCCAGCTTCTGTTTTTAAAAATAATAGTAATAAGGTAACAAAATTAATGGTACAATTCGGTACCAAATCAGGAGCTTCCTCCACCCCCTGGGGCAGAGAGTTCCACTGTGGAGCGGCTCGTGTGGTCGGGAAGTTCTTCATAATGGCTGCTGGAGTCCCCCTTCTTGTAGTTTGAAGCCATTGTTCCTTATCCTATTCCACAGGGCAGCAAATTATGGGTTGCTCCCTCATGGCTAGCTGTTTCCTTCCAGCCTTATCTTTTTCAGGCAGGACATGCCCAGCTCTTTAAGCCGCTCCTCATTGGGCTTGTTTTTCAACCCCTGGACCTTTTGGTCTCGGCCTCTCACCTTTTCCTCCCTGGGAGCCACTGTCGTGCAGTGATAATTACCTTTGTCCGTGCCACTTGCGCACCTCAGGCTTGGAGTATTGGTTTCCTTTGGTGCACCATACCTTATGTATATGCAGATGGTCACCACTTTTGATGTATGTAGGGCGTGCCTAGATTCTCAGCACATACACTCCCCTGTGCTGCAATTTTCAGTCATATGGTTTCTCTTTTCTTTGCCCTTATTATAGGGTATGGCGTCTCTCATTCTATTGCACCAACAATAAGCACTCCGGAGGCCGTTACAGCAACATATCCGTCAGCCTCCATGGGAATCATGCAATTGTCCCACATCCTCCCGGTGCCTCCTTCCCTTCCAGGCGCCCCCCCCCCTTGTGCTAACTGTTATTGTCCAGTTGCAGTTCTGTGTTGCAGGTTCCCTCGAGCGAGGCTCCACGCGCAAGCACAACCCACTGCTCACTCAGGCAGGAAGCCGAGAAACAGCTATGGCCCGCCGGAAGAAGCTTCCACCACACCACAAGGCGGAGAGTTCCTCTCCAGAATGGGAGTACAGCAGTCGGGCAGCTACCAACGCCCATGTGGTATCTCCTTTACTGTCTTCGTAGCTCCCCTTTCACACAGGTGTACATAGATATCATGTCTTCTTCTCTAAATTTTCCCCTGCAATCCATGCATTCCGGGCAATCATGCGAGACACTGGCTCAGCGTTGGTGAGTGGTTGCAGAGTTTGGTCAGTCTGGGACACGATTTGCTTTAAACCACAAGGTCAAAAAGGTCATCCGTAGGAGACGCTCTCTCAGCTTTTGGGGAGAGTTTGGGCTGCAGAGTTGGTCACGCAGGTGAGGTGAAATGAGTGAGTTGCTTGAAGACCACAGGAAGGTCAATCGCGGCACACATCTCAGCCTTTAGGAGTGGCGGCAGAGTGCGGAAATACAAGGGACTCTCTTTAGGACCGCAAGAAGGTGGTGGTATGAGACGCACATGCTCAGTTGGCACAGATAAAGGCTACACGCGTGTGGTGTGGTTATGTCTTTTTATTGTTCCAGGTCATGCCAGGCTTCAGCAGAGGCGGCGAGTCTTAGTGTGCGGACGCAGCTACAGCAGGCAAGCAGATGAAGAGGCACTCAAGACTCCCTATGGCCAGCATTTGGGCCTCGCCTCCATTGCTGCTGAGGATGGAGAGATAGACGCGGTCTACGCGGGGACGGCTAGCTCCCCTTGTTCCAGGATCCCAGGAGCAGGTGGCCTCCTGATGGGCAAAAAAAAGGCACTTGGCTAGGAGGGCCCCGGGCTTCGCGTCGCAGGGTCCGCCATCATACCGCATTGCATGTGGTCGGGTGGAAGAGATGTAGAGATGCCGGAGAGGGCACAGAGGCGAGCGAAACGGGCCATCCGCACAGTTGGACGTGGCCCCGGGTTCACTTCGTATGGTCCGCCATCACACCACCTCACAGGTGGTCGGATGGGGGGACGCGAAGATGCTGGAGAGAGAACGGAAACGAGTGAACCGGGCCACGCGTCGTTGCCGTTGATACCAGGAGCAGGCGTCCTCCTGATGTGTTGGACGTGGCCCCGGGTTCACTTCGTATGGTCCGCCATCACACCACCTCACAGGTGGTCGGATGGGGGGACGCGAAGATGCTGGAGAGAGCACGGAAACGAGTGAACCGGGCCACGCGTCGTTGCCGTTGATACCAGGAGCAGGCGTCCTCCTGATGTGTTGGTGATCCAGACGCGGCGTGGGCAGGACGCGGCGTGGGCAGGACTAAGATGGTATCTAATGAAATAATGACACTAAGGACGATAATAATTTTTCCTTTTTCCATTGGTACCAGGAGCAGGCTTCCTCCTGATGTGTTGGTGATCCAGACGCTGCTTGGGCTGGACTGAGTTGGTATCTAATAAAATGCATAAACACATGATAATAATAATTGGGGCAGGCATGGCCCCGGCGTCACATCATATGGCCCGCCACCACACCACGTTACAGGTGGTCTGGTGCGGGAGATGCGAGTGATATCCGAACCAGGTGGGTGAGTGTAGCCATCGGGGTCCTGCAGGTACTTGTGGAGCTTACTCCTTGTAACTTAGACATTTCTCGGAGGCGGGCAACCTTCAATCACTATCAGAATTACAGAGCGCTACCATGGGGTGTTAGAAGACTTGGTGGGGGAATGGGAGGCAAGATAGACATCTGCCCCCAATCCGTGGCGGAAAATAGGTAAGGAAACTCCCATATCTTGGTGTGCTACTAAAGCACCCCCCGTTAGGGGTGAAGGCCATCATGTTAATACTCAACCAAAGATCAAGTTGATTGGGAAGGTTCGGTTAATGGCCTGGAATGGGAGGAGGCTGGTCTCGATATCTGGGGGACCAGACCTCGCTCTCATTTCCCCTAACGGGTTGCCTTGGCCGGACGTCAAGGAATCCAGTTGTTTTGCCTGCAAATTAACTCCGGAACCATGTAGGGTGGCTACCTGAATTGGATACACCAAATTCCTGACACCCCTTGAGTTAAGGTTAAGGACAAGTAAATAGGTAACAACGCAAATAAATGTTGCCCAATTTGAACCCAACCACTGTTGTCGTGTGTCTTATTTCGGGGGTGGCAAGGCAAGGACACATTCCCCCAGTGCATATTGGGAGGAATGGGCTTTGCCTCCCTCCCACGAGGAAGTGAGAAGTGGGAGGATCCTGAGGGAGCCTCCCAGCAGCTGGGGCGTGGCTTCATCCACCGGAAGCCAGCCCCAGGTGCTCACTTCTGCGAAGACTTCGACCCACCACTCCCGCCCATTAACAGTATCGGCCCGGTTGCCATTAGAAACTGGGGAGGAGTTTTTCCCCCTCCATTGATAGGGGTTTTTTTCACTCACCCCCCGGTACTGTTTAGGGGCTAGAGGGGAGGGGTGGTTGTAAATAGGCTTAGCGGAAAATAGGTAAGGAAACTCCCATATCTTGGTGTGCTACTAAAGCACCCCCCGTTAGGGGTGAAGGCCATCATGTTAATACTCAACCAAAGATCAAGTTGATCGGGAAGGTTCGGGTAAATGGCCTGGAATGGGAGGAGGCTGGTCTCGATATCTGGGGGACCAGACCTTGCTCTCATTTCCCCTAACGGGTTGCCTTGGCTGGACGTCAAGGAATCCAGTTGTTTCGCCTGCAAATTAACTCCGGAACCAGGTAGGGTGGCTACCTGAATTGGATACACCAAATTCCTGACACCCCTTGAGTTAAGGTTAAGGACAAGTAAATAGGTAACAACGCAAATAAATGTTGCCCAATTTGAACCCAACCACTGTTGTCGTGTGTCTTATTTCGGGGGTGGCAAGGCAACTAACTTTGTCAATACTTTGTCCAAATGCAAGTTCCAGTTACGGGCACTTTGCTTAAGACCATAAAGACTTTTCTTAAGAAAAGGAAGGTCGGCTTCAAACCCTGGGATAGCAGACATATAAACTTTCTCATCCAAGTCTGCATGGAGATATGCAGTGTTCACATCAAAGTGTTTAACTTTTAAATTCCTATTGCTGGCAATTGCAAGGGTTATTTTTAGTGCTTCCCCAGATACTGTGGGACTAAAAATTTCATTAAAATTTTCTCCAAAAGTTTGTTCAAAACCTCTTGCAACTAACCTGGCCTTGTACAAGAAATCACCATCTTTCGTTAGTTTACGTCTGTAAACCCAACGACAACTCAGAACTTTTACATTGTCAGGTGTTTCTGACTTCTCCATGACATGCAAACTTCTCAAGGAATCCAATTCAATTTTCATTGCTTTCAGCCAAAGATTTTTCTCATTCTCCTCCCTTTTTAACATCTCTTTGTAACTTTGAGGTTCAGACCAGTCATTCTCTTGAACCTTCACAAAATCACAGTGGTACCTCTTTGGGGGAATACCCTTAGTCTTTCTTGAACTACGCCTAGGAATGGTCCTTGCTCCTCCATCAGTCTCATCTGTTTCTGAACTACTAGAGGATTCAGCTTCGACTTTTCTCTTTTGAGAACCTTTACTCTCAATCACAGGACTACTGACTTGTGTTCCTGACTGTGTATCTTCAGATGTACATAAGAACATAAGAAGAGCCATGCTGAATCGGGCCTCAGCCCATCTAGTCCAGCATTCTGTGTCACACAGTGGCCCACTAGTTGTACACAGGGATCTCTAGCAGAAAGGAGGGCAAAACCCTCACCTGCTCCCGACCCCCCACAACCAGTACCCGGGGAAAATCCTGCCTGCCTCCATCAACACAGAGGTGGCACTTGGATGTCCATTTCAGTAACTACTGATTCCCTTGGTATCCATGAATCTGTCTAATCCTGCCTTGAAGCTGTCCAGGCTGACAGCTGTCACAACCTCCTCTGGAAGTGAGTTCCATAACCCAATGACCCTCTGGGTGAAGAAATATTTCCCTTTATTTGTCCTAACTTTCTTACCTTAGAGCTTTAGGGAGTGCCCCCTAGTCCTAGTGTTTTGTGACAGAGAAAATATTTTTTTCTTTATTCACCTTTTCTATCCCATGCATGATTTTATACACTTCGATCAAGTCACCTCTTAAACGCCGTCTTTCAAGGCTGAAAAGACCAAGGCGTTGCAACCTGATTTCATAAGGGAGCTGCTCCATCCCTTGGATCATTTTTGTTGCCCTTCTTTGTACCTTTTCCAGTTCCGTTATATCCTTCTTGAGGTGCAGTGACCAGAATTGTACACAGTACTCCAGATGTGGCCTCACCATAGATTTGTAGAGAGGCAACACAACATTTGCCGACCTATTTTCGATTCCCTTCCTGATCATGCCAAGCATAGAATTTGCTTTTTTCGCTGCTGCAGCGCACTGGGTTGACATCTTCATTGAGCTGTCCACCAAAACCCCAAGATCCCTTTCCTGGTTTGTCTCAGAAAGCTTTGATCCCATCAGTTGATAAGTGTATTTGGGGTTCTTTTGCCCCGATGTGCATGACTTTACACTTGTTTAGGTTAAAATGCATTTGCCACTTTGTTGCCCATTCACTCAATTTCGAGAGATCTTTCTGGAGCTCTTTACAGTCAGTTTCATTTTTAACTACCCTGAACAGTTTAGTGTCATCTGCAAACTTTGCTACCTCACAATTTACTTCTTCATCCAGATCATTTATGAATACATTAAAAAGTAACGGTCCTAAAACTGAACCTTGGGGTATGCCACTTCTCACCTCTTTCCATCCAGAGAAGTGTCCATTTATTACCACCCTTTGTTTCCTACAGTTTAGCCAGGTTCCAATCCAGGACAAGACCTGTCCCCTGATTCCATGGCTGAAGAGCTTATTTAGGAGCCTTTGGTGAGGGACTTTGTCAAAAGCCTTTTGAAAGTCAAGGTAAACAATATCAACTGGGTCCCCTTTGTCTATGTGTTTATTTACACCCTCAAAGAATTCTATCAAGTTAGTAAGACATGATTTGCCTTTGCAGAAACCATGTTGATTTTCCTTCAGCAATGCCTGTTCTTCTATATGCTTAGTAATTTTTTCTTTAATAATGGTTTCAATCACTTTGCCTAGAACTGAGGTTAGACTAACTGGCCTATAATTTCCTGGATCACCCCTGGATCCTTTCTTGAAGATCGGAGTTACATTTGCCTCCCTCCAGTCCTCGGGTACAGTGCCTGATCTTAGAGAAAGGTTATATATTTTGGCTAGAATTTCAGCAATTTCACACTTGAGTTCCTTAAGAACTCTGGGGTGGATGCCATCTGGCCCTGGTGATTTGTTGACATTTAGTTTAGTAAGGCATGTGAGAACATCTTCCTTGTTTATCTCTATCTGGTTTAATTCATTTAATTCCCTCCCTGAAAAAACTGACTCAGCTGCAGGCATATGTACTTGGTTGTATATTTGACTGTGCAGTCTGTTGTGGAACCGATTGTACCTGTGTACTTGTTTGTGTCATTGATTGTGAATCTTGTTGTGTAGCTGGCTGTGTGGCTTGTGGTATGTGTATTGGAAAAATTTCAAAAGGCACAAACACTTCCTGATTTGAATGAATCCTCTCCCAACCAGTATGTTGTTGGAACTTCACATTTCTAGAAACAATCACCCGATTGTCACCACACCAAAATCGCCAACCCTTTGACTCAGGAGCAGGGCCAAGACATTTCAATTTCTTCCAAATAGTATCCTTCTTGTGTCTTTGTTGTGAAGGAATTAGGACAAATGTGTCACTTCCAAACACTCTAATTGAATTCAAATTAGGACTCTTTCCAAAAAAACAATACATAAGGAATACTATTGACACTTCTACAAAAAGAACGATTGAGCACATAAGTGGCGTTTGCCACGGCTTCAGCCCACAAACCATCAGACAAACTAGCATCTCTTAGCATTTTTCTAGCCACAACTTTTACCACTCCGATCCAACGCTCTGCGATTCCATTTTCGCTAGCCGAGTAAGGATTAGTCAATCTGTGAATTATTCCACACTTTTCCAACAAATTTTTCATTTGTTTGGACATAAACTCAGCACCACGATCACTTTGAAAAGCTTGTACTGGGTACTCAGGGAACTGTGTCTGCATTAGCTTCAACCAAGCAGAAATCTTTTGAAAAGCTTCACCTTTAGTTCTCAGAAAGAAGGTGAACTTCAACCTTGAAAAGTCATCGACCACAATCAAAAAATATTTTGAACCACCTACAGAAGTAGGATGGGGACCTGATATGTCTAAATGAACAAGCTCTGAAATCCTTTTTGAAACTCTAGCACTATATTTTGCAATAGGAGCTTTCTTAAGGTTTTCTGATGCACAAATTTCAAAATCCAAAAAATTCTTACAACCTTGAATAGGAATTGCACACAACTCAGCTGTCTTTCTCAAGTGCTGCCATGACAAATGACCCATTTTCCTATGAAATTCATGAATACATTTGTCGTGTAATGGCCTGGGATTATCAGGTATCTGATCAATACAAGCAGACAAATTAACATTTGCAGATGACCTTAAAATGAAAAATCCCTTTTCTTGTATAAGTTGCACTTCAATACCTTGAGGATCAATTAACACAGATCTCTCTTTCTTTAAAGACACATCAAAACCTTCATCCAAAAGTTTGCTTGCACTCAGAATGTTATACACAATTTCTTTAACAAAATACACATTCCTAAGAGTACAGTTCAGACTATCAATATAAAGATCACCACAAGAAATCACTTGAGCTTTTCTATCATCAGCCAAAGAAATGAAATCTATATCAGAGTCTCTCACATTTGTCAAAAGTTCTACAGTCTTTACCAAATGTTGAGAACAGCCTGAATCAAGTATGTAAGAGTTCATTTTATCCATCTTTGAGGTCACCAGGAAAGCATGCTGAAAGTCCTTTGAAGAACTAGGTCTCTCCGCTTGCTTGTTTCTCCACTGTCCTGGATTCTGCCAACAATTCTTTGAAAAATGCCCTTTCTTTTTGCATTTAAAGCACACCACTTGTGACTTTGGCTTAACACACAGGCAGTGTCATTAGAAGCAGTTCCTGAATACTTCTGCACAGGAGCAGAACTTCTCAATTTCCACTGAGCTTCAAATTCCATAATTTTTCCAGAAATAAAAGGTATTGTAAGATCCCTGTCCGGAATTCCATGAAGAGAATCCATAAACGCATAAAAAGGTTGAGATAGGGACCCCATTAGAATTAAAGCTAGCTGCTCAGGAGGAAAAGTAATGCCTCTTGCTCTTAACTCCGAAAAAGAGCCACAACTTTCATCACATGTGGTTGTACTGGCGTACCTTCCTCATGTTTGAGGTTAAACAGCTGGCGCAAAAGAATTATCTTTGACCCACTGCTCTGTCTCTGAAACATATCTTTGAACAAATTCCATGCTGTTTGAGCATGAGGAATATCATGAAGATGAACCAATAAAGGGTCTGTCACTGACAACTGAAGAAGCACCAGAGCCCTTTCATCTTGTTTCCTTTCAGTAGCATCAGGTTGAGCTGGCAAAGTTTCAATTATTTCCCATAAATCTTGCAAAACCAAAAACGCTTTAAATTTGATACTCCAACTCAGCCAGTTCTTATCAGTAAGTTTTTCAAATGGGAGTGAACCAATATGAACAGGCGGCAAAGCCATTGTGTTCTTTCACTTTAAAGTCTCAAAGCTCCAAAAACAAATTCACTGCAACAACAGAAAAGGACCCCCAGTATACCTGGGTTTAAGCCCAGCCAATTTACCTCCGTGTAAAATTGGCTTCTAGCAGTCCAATATCTTTCAAACTTTGCAGTATTCCTTGAATTCAAGCAGGGTCTGACTCACAGGCAATTATCTTCTCCCTTCGGCACATCAGTAACATTACAGGGAAAACAGCCAAGCCAGAACACTTCATGTAGAAAAACAAAACTTCTCCTTTACCATTCCTTTTGGTGCAGGGAAAAACGAAACCAAAACAGCTTCCAGCAGCTTACCAGCTGCCTGCAAATCACTCTGCATAAAGAAGAAACAAACAGTTGTTATCAGCTCTGCTGCGACAGTCCAGGCAAGTTCTTTTAGAAAAACAAATCCCTTTTGTGCAAAGCAAAACAGGAAAGCAATTAAGATTGGCCCTAGTTGCATAAGCACGTAGAAGGGAAAGTTAAACAAAAACTCCTCCGTCGCAGGCTGGAAATCTTCTTCTGTCTCTCCTCATTATCTCCGGAGGCAGATATCTTGAAGCTCAGCGTTTAGCGGCAACTCCCAGGAACTCTCAGGAACAGAAAGCCAAACATGCTTTCAAAAAAAACTTTTCTCAATCTTCCAGACCACATACTTCAAAAACAAAAGTCACTCTAGACACATGGGCTATGCAATACCTGGGCCCATAACCTGTCAGGAGCCCGTAGCCCTACCAGTCAAATCAGGTACTCCAACTTCCGGCACCGAATGGGCGCATCCAGGATGTCGTGTACTTCAAACTCCTCCTCCCCATCACGCATCACTGGAGGGGGCGGTGGCTGTGCCACATCTGGCCGCACCTCCTTCGTCGGGCGCAACAGCGACCAGTGGAACGCGGAATGTGTCAGGGATTATGGGTTAGGTTTTCCTAGTATAAAACACAAACCTAAATTTTGCAGAGTAAAAAAAAATGCAGCAGCTTCAGCTTAGCCCAGAAGTAATGTGGTCATTGAGAAAAACTCCATACCATAAAGTCAACTTACTTTATTGTAAGTAAAATAAAATATCCATACAGGAGAGTCACAAAGGAAAACATCCACAAAGGAAGCCTCAAAGGGAGCCTCAAAAAGAAGTCACAAAAGTAGCCACAAAAGGAAGCCTCAAAGGGAGCCACAAAGGGAAGGATACAAAATGGAAAGGAGTATTTAAGGACACAACAATTAGACCCCAGGAATCTAATTGTTGAGCACCTCTGCTGTAACTTGTTACAACCAAAATTAACATCACTGAGAACACTTAAAGGTACAAATATAATTTTGTAACATAAAACTTTCAACAGGATGAATCTTCATGGCCGGAGGCAACTGAAGATTGAATGCTACAGATCCCACCCTCGCCAGTACCTTGTAGGGGCCCACAAACCGTGCATCAAGTTTGCGGCAAGGCCTCTGCGTGGGCAAAAACTTGGTGGAGAGCCACACTCGATCCCCAACTTGAATCTCAGGTCCCGGCTGGCGGTGTCGATCCGCTGCCCTCTTGTAATCCGCTTTTGCCTGCTCCAACTGTTCTCGGAGCAAGCTCTGCATTGCATTCAACTCTTGCAACCAGTCCTCAGCAGCGGGAATGTCCCCGGCGGTGTCTACCAGGGGGTAGAACCGCGGGTGGTATCCATAGTTGGCAAAGAAAGGAGTCTCTTTGGTGGTTTCTTGCGTAGCGTTGTTGTATGCAAACTCTGCCAAAGACAACAACGACGCCTAGTTGTTCTGTTGGTAATTCACATAACATTGCAGGTACTGTTCCAGAGTTGCATTAACTCTTTCGGTCTGCCCGTCCATCTGGGGGTGATGCACCGAAGACATCTGGGCCTCAATCCCCAGGAGACGCTGGACCGCCTTCCAGAACTGCGATGTGAACTGGCTGCCACGATCCGTCACCAAGCTCTGCGACAGCCCGTGGAGTCGAAACACATGTTGCACAAACAGATCCGCAGTCTCTTTGGCTGTAGGGACCCCCACACACGGAACAAAGTGGCACATCTTGGTGAAACAGTCCACAATGACTAGGATTGAAGTAAATCCTCAAGACTTGGGCAAATCAGTGATGAAATCCGCTGAAATCATCTTCCAGGGGTTGCGGGGGGTAGGAAGCGGTTGGAGGAGGCCGGCCAGCTTGTCCCTCTGCTTCTTAGCCCTCTGGCAGACCGGACAGGTGTTTACATAAGTCTCAATGTCCCTCTGCACCTGTGGCCACCAGAATTCTCGCAACACTAGCTGTAGGGTTTTGAACAGCCCGAAATGTCCTGCGGCCCGGCTGTCATGGCACAACTTTAGAATGTCCTCTCTCAGGGCCGGGTGAAACATAGATCCGATCCCGCCGACATAACAGGTCGTTCTTGAGCTCAAAGGGGAACGCGAGTCCCTTAGCCTTTAGTTCACGCACCCAAGAATCGTCCTTTTGGCGGGCCTTGATTCGATCACTCAAAGTCTTTTTCCTGAGCGAGTCGGGCTTGGGAGTGGGTTGAGCTGCCTCAGCCCCACCTGTCGCTGCAAAGTTCTCAGCCTTCAGTAGCTGGGACTTGGAGGATCCCTCCCCGCCCCCCACGAGTATACTCTGGCTTCCTGGATAAGGCATCTGCTTACTTGGTCTGAGCGGGCGTGACGTAGTGGATCCGGAAATTGATCTGCTCAAAGAACAGGGACCATCTTTGCTGTATCTGGTTCAATTTCCGCTGAGTCTTTAGATGCTCCAAGTTACGGTGGTCTGTGTGCACCTCCACTGGAAACTTGGATCCCTCCAGAAAATGCCGCCAGACCTCAAAAGCCACTTTGATCGCCAATAGCTCCTTCTCCCAGATCGTATAGTTCCTCTCTGGAGCAGTCAACTGCTGGGAGTAGTATGCACAGGGCAACAAGTCTTTTCCCTGGGGCTGCAGTAGGATGGCCCCTACCGCCACATCTGAGGCATCCGCCTGCACGATGAACGGTGTCCTCGGGTCAGGATGCTGCAGGATCGGCTGGGTCATGAACAACTGTTTTAGTCTTTGAAATCCCTGGTCCGCCGCCTGGGTCCATTTGAACGGGGCTTTTACCCTCAGGCACTGGGTGATGGGATCTGCCCACTTGGCAAAATTCGGGATGAACTTCCTGTAATAGTTAGCAAACCCTAGAAAACACTGTATGTCCTTTTTGCTGGCAGGAGCCTTCCAGTCAATGACTGCCTGCACCTTGGTATCGTCCATGGCAATGCCTTGAGGGGAGATGTGGTAACCCAGGAAGTCCACCTCATGTAGATCAAACACACACTTCTCTAACTTGGCATAGAGGCCATGATCTCGCAGCCCTTGCAAGACCTCTTTCACATGGCGGTCATGGGACGCCTGGTCAGGCGAAAAAATCAAAAGATCGTCCAGGTAGATCGCTAGATAGCGGTCTAGCAGATCTCTAAAGATATCATTCATTAAGTGTTGGAACGTGGTGGGGGCGTTGCACAAACCGAAACTCATTACCACGTATTCAAAACTTCCGTACTTGGTGTGGAACGCCGTCTTCCACTCGTCCCCCTTTTGAATCCGCACCAGATTGTAAGCACCTCTCAGGTCCAGTTTCGTATAGACTTTGCCCCCGCCCCCCGCACTCTGTCCAACAGTTCGGGAATCAGGGGCAGAGGATAACGATTCCGAATCGTTATCTTGTTCAACTCCCAGTAATTATTACACAGCCGCAGCTCTCCAGACTTCTTTTTGATGAACAGCACCGGGGCACCCGCTGGAGACTGTGAGGGCCGGATGAACCCCTTCTGCAGGTTCTCATCTAAGAACGCCTTGAGGGCCGTCTGTTCAGGCTCCGAGAGGGGATACAGCCTCCCACGCGGGATTGGAGCCCCTGGCTCCAGGTTGATGGCGCAGTCGTACGGTCGGTGGGGGGGGAAGTCGCTCAGCCTCCTTCACGCTAAACACATCCCAAAATGCCGCATATTTCTTGGGCAACGTGACGACCTGTTCGACTTCCGGCGCTTGACACACCTGGGCCGCTAAGGAATGTCTCCGGCAATACTCCGCAGTAAACTGCAACTCTCTCCGGGCCCACGAGATCTGTGGATCATGCAGGGTCAGCCAGACCACTCCCAAGATGACCGGGAAGTCTGACAACTTGGTAACTAGGAAGGAAATGTCCTCTTTGTGCGCCCGGATCCACATCTTGGTGGGGGCGGTATAGTGTCTCACTGATCCCGCTTTCATCGGCCGCCCGTCAATCGTTTGCACAGCCCGAGGCTCCTGCAGATCGTGCAATTGTAATCCCAAGGAATTAGCATAGTCTGTGTCAATGAAGTTGTTGGTGGCCCCAGAGTCCACCATAGCGTGGACCATCACCGGCCCCTTCTCTGCAGACCACAGGGTGACCATCAACAGAAATAACTGTCCAGTTTGGGGTTCTGGTGGGAGAGTGGTGACCGAGTTAGCGAACCCTCTTAAACTCGGCCGGCCTCTTCCCCCGCCGCATTGAGGGACTCTTCCGACTCTTGAGGTTCTTCCCATGCCGCGGAAGCCCTGGGCGTTTTGCTCCGCGGTTTCTGTGGACACTCGGGGGAAAAGTGCCCGGATCCCCCACAGTACCAGCACAAGTTGAGTCGTTGGCGCCGGGCCTTCTCCGCTGCGTCCACTTTGGGGCGGACATGTCCCAGCTGCATCGGCTCTGGCTCGTCATTCAGTGGAACAGGCGCCAACGGCCGGAAAGGTCGACTCACCACCGGTTCTCTGCAAGCGGTTGGCCGCTCTCCGCCTCCCTTGTCCCACTGCTTCCGGGTATGGATTCCCGCATCCATTCTCAGGCTCAATGTAATAGCCTCCTCCAGGGTCGTTGGCCGCGCCCCCCCCCCGCAGTATTTCTTGCTGCAGTTCCGCATTCAATCCCCTCATGAATTGGTAGCGCAGGGCCGCATCATTCCAGGCAACTTGGGAGGCCAATACACGAAACATGGAGATGTATTGTGCCAAAGTAATGTCCCGCGGAGACAGCTTATCCAGTCGCCTCTCAGCCAACTCGGTGTTCACCGGGGGCCCCCAAGTAGCCTTAATGTCCTCCAAGAAGGCGTCGGCGGTGGCAACCGAGGCTGCATTGGCATTCAGCAGCATGGTCACCCAGGAAGCCACCGTTCCCTCCAACAGGTTGTAAATAAACCCCACCTTGGCCCTTTCAGTGGTGAATTCTGTTTGGCGGAGCTCCAAATACATGCCGCACTGTCCCGCAAACACATGGACTGCGGCCGGGTCTCCATTGAACCTCGGCGGTACTCCAACGGTGGGGTTCTGGCCCACCCGGGCCCGGAGGTCCACCACCTCCTGCTGTAAAGCCTGGATCTCCGCCCCGGTGGGTGCCACCATCCCTGCTCCGCGCCGCCAGCGCCTTGTTCGTCCCGTGGTGTGATTTAGGGGCTCATGGAGTTTGGTGGCCAACTGTCACAACACAGGCCCTGACTCCACCCCGTAATCACACACACACAGACAATGTCAATTAACTATTTATTAAGCACAAAATTAGAAGCAGGTGAAGAAGGTAAAATGTTCAAAAAGGTAATGATCAAATAGTCCAAAGTAAAAAGCAATCAATGTTCAAAGGTATTCAAAACAAGTATCCAAAGCAAGGTCCATAAAAACAAAGCGAATCAAGCAAGGCAACTTGGTCCGTGGTTCCAAGGTTCATGGAATCAACAGGGTCCCAAGGTAGTTCTTGGCCAGGCAAACCAGACTCTAGCTTCCAGGAAGACAGCAAACTGCTACGTCTCTCCAGTTCAGACGTGGCCACCAAACTGAGGAACTTTCCCACCGAATGACTACTTAATTCCCCCCTTTGTGGGACCAGCGCCTTTCCAGACCTCGTTTCCAATCTTTCCTTGTAGCTACAATACTCCCCCTTCGGTCAAATCTCCGCTCAGGAATGGCACCATCTGCGCCGTTATCTTCCTGGGAAACTGGCTCGGCCTCAGCTTCCATGTCCTCCGCCACATCTGGTTAAAACAGCCGTTCCTGGGAACCGAAACCTCCCGGTCTCTCATATTCCGTATCAGGTCCAGAATCAGGAGAGCCTTCGTCGTCAGAATAAGCCTCCGGCCAGGTGTCTTCCCATTGCAGGCTGTCCGTTGGGGATACGGATCCATCATCCCCTGCATCACCTTCGTCTGGATCCAAAGCAAACAGAACCCCTGGGGCCGGAACCTGCCCCCCCTGCTGAGGTGGGGGCTGATTTGCACCCGACCCCCCCCCCCCGGGTCAGATGGGGGCAGAGTTGCTACACCAGTGTTCCAATCCCCACTGGGACCACCTTGACTGGCTTGTACCAGAGTCTTTGCAGTTCTATCTTTAAATCCTCATATCGTGTGAGCTTTTCTAGTTGCTTCTCGTCAATTCTGCTGTCACCTGGGATTGCAACGTTGATGATCCATACTTGGTTTTTTTTCCAATTATTTATTAGCGATATAATTTAAAACCGAAAAATATACAAACCTTAAAACAGAATTAATCATTGACACAAAAGAAATTATCCTTATTACAAACAGCACTTTCTTATGAAGTAGCACATGTTGCTGGCCTAATTCCTCCAGAGAGAAAGACTATGAAAACCAATTATGCTTGCAGATATCATTCCTGATTCATGACATTTTGACAAATGGAAGTGATGGTTACACTCAGTCAGTCAAATGTTTGTTGTCTGAAGTGCTAATAAATGTAGTAAAATGTTCCCATGGAGTACCACTGGAGTATATCCACAGATTCTGTATCCACAAATTCAACCATCCAAGGTTTGAAGACTATATATATATATATATATATATATATATATATATATATATACAATAATTAGACTGTATGTCATGAGGTGTGTGAATGTGTGTGTGTGTGTGTCAGTATATATGTATGTGTATATTTCTGCCTTTCCATAATAAATTCATGTACAACTCATATCTCAAACAGTGTCCTTGGGTAGTTTCCTTTTTATATCCCCCAACTTTCATGCTTTTATTATTTAACTGTAACATATTAATATTTATGCACATTATATGTATGAATGTATGTTTGTGTATGTATATTTGCTTTTTCTTGCCAGGTAAATATCTATGTTGAGTTTTGTATTAGAGCATTTCCCTCTTTGGCATCCTATTCACTTGTTTTAAATTAATTTGAAAGTGCCTGGGCCCCTTTCTGAGGCACATTCTGAAAACTTTTTTTAAAGAATACCCTTCCCTATATCCACTGGAGGTCTTTTTTAAAGGATTTTTTTACTTGGTTTGATTTCTTTCAAACCAACTACAGTCAAACTTTGTTCCCATTCACTGTGGAGTTGCATTATGAATTTTAAGCCTGGCAAACCCAGCAGCTCGCCTCCCTCTCTTCACAACCTCTTCCGCTTCTTCCCTTCTTGAAAAGGAGACAGGCCTGGGTTTAAAAGTTTATTTTAGCTTTGATTGTGTGTCTCTGCTAATGCATGTTAATCAGGTTTCACAATGCATCCTTGTGAGGCACCAGAGAATGCAGACTTTGGCTATGGGGCTTTTTGTTCCCAGGTAATTGTGATGGTGAAGGGGAGCTTGCTCTAATTAATTTAGTTGGTGTATGTTTTGGTGAAGGAAGAGAGGCTTGGTGATTTATAGTGCCCTGCTTTCATTCTCTTTAGCCGGCAAACTCCAAAGTGCATATAAGCATATTATAGCCAGTAGGTGAAAGAATGAATTCATGGAGCCAGAGTCAACACCCCTCTTATTTTGTACTTGGTCCAGATACTGGTTTCTACAGCAAGAAGATTTTCAATGCTTCTTTAGCCATTTATGGTCTTGCAGACAGTGATCATCTGAATGGCTATGAAATTAATTTTTTCCCATTTCCCTCGTATCAGTCCCAGAGAGGGCACCAAAGATTCAAGCCAGAATGTAGGTGAAGCAAGGGGATTATGACCCCCCCAATAAGAATTCTGGCTCTTCCCAATATATTTTTCTTCTGTCTCCAAATTTCTAGTACTGAAGTAACAAGTATGGGAATCATGTAGCCTTCATTGTTGCTGGACTGCAAGCCACAGCAGCCCTAAACCAGCAAACCAATGGTGCTGCATTGCGGTATTCATAGTTCAACGTTATCCAGAATGCTGCATGACCTCAACCAGGACCAGACGAAGGTAAAAAATTATAGTAAGCCAACCTTTTTTTGGCGCCCCCTGGGTCTTCAGTGTGGTGATGATGGTGCGCACCGGAGCACATATGCGCACAAACAGCTAGTTTCGTGCATGCGCTATTGGGACCGAGCGCTTCTGGTGGAGGGAGTAGCGAAACGCACTCCCAAGAGGATGAAAAGGACGGGGGAATATTTTGCAGCCAGGGCGGAGCCTCCCACCTCTGGATGCAAAATTTTCCCTGGTTTGTCCTTTTCAGCCTCTTGGGAGTGCGTTTAGCAACTCCCTCCACCAGAAGCGCTTGGTCCCCATAGCACATGTGTGAAGGTTTTGCGCATGTGCTATTAAAACAGAGCACTCCCAAGAGGATGAAAAGGACAAGCCAGGGAACATTTTGCAGCTGGGGCGGAGATTCCCACCCGTGCACTGGCCACCTGCAGCAACGGTGCGACATGATGCGCCGAACTTGGCGGCCACAGCCAGATGTGCCCTTAGCCACGTGGCGCCCTGAGGCGGCCGCTTACTTTGCCTCCACTAAGATCTGCCCCCGACCTCAACCCCTAATTTGTATCGTTCTTGGTATGTATATGTACCTTCAAGTATAGCGACTCCATTACTTTCTTAGGCAATGAATATTCAGAGGTGGTTTCTCTAGTACTTTTCTCAGAAATAAAGCCTTTGGCAACTAGTATTCACTGGTGAATTCCATGATCACTCTGTTAACGTACTCTAAGTCTCCATAACTCTAAATTTATCTTGTATGAGGATCTCATGGAGGAGAGCTGGTCAGTTTTGCTCAACAGGCTTGTCTGTTTCTTCATTATTCATATTCCCAATTGAGACCCAATATAATGTAGTTTGCAACAACAATAATAATAATTAACTTTATTTATAAGGCGCTTCCCTTCCCCACAGGGGACTCAGAGCGGCTTACATGGGGCCATGCCCAAACCACAAATCACACAACACAGTTATTTCATGACATGATTCCAGTCCAGGTAAAGTGTCAAACTAATGTTATTTTTGGACTATAATGGCACCTTATGTGATCAACTGCTGAAAACAAAAAAACCTGAGTTGTAAAGGGGGGGGTGGTGGTTGTGTTTTGTTTGTTTTTTGGCTGTATTCCCATGTTCTAGAAGTAATCTCTCCTGTATGATTTGGACTCCAGTTGTATGCATAGATCCAATTTACTTCAAGCATGTTCCCCATAATTTAGAGTTCCAGCTTTACTTTGGTTGGTTGCTTAAGGAAGTAATATATTTCAGTCACAAATAGAAATAAAATACTATGTGTGAGAAAGCACAACCAACCAAAAAGGTTACATTTGTATTTTATTTTTATAGTCAATAAAAATAAACATTATCAATAATTAGATTTATGTATACGCAATCACTTTCCCAGCAAAAACAGCATTGCTGTTACTTATTACTTGTAACACATTCATACTTACATCAAATTAATAACCAGCACATTCAATAGGAAAATTAAAATGTACTGAATCAAACTTGTAAAGTTCATTCCTGCTCCCTCTTCCCACCTTTGTCTTATCCATCTTCCATTGTGCTTCAGTGTTTTCTATGGTAGGTGTGTTTTAATATACCAGTGCTGGTGATAGGATCAACAGTAGTAGCAGGAACAATTATGCAAAGTTTCCCAAAAAAATTTATTTGTTCCAAATGTGTCTGACTTCTAGAAACCCCGAGATGAATCTGTTTTTTCTGGAGCTGTGATGTGTGACTCACCCAGAGTCACCCAATAGTTTAAATGGCTGAGTGGGGAAATCAAACCCCGGTCACCAGAGTCATAACTGAAGACTCAGACCATTACACAATCCTTGCTCTACAACACTGATTTTATTCAAAAACCGACTAAATTATACAAGCAGACAACTAATTTTGCTTGCAGGGATGAGCTGTGGCTGATGCCAAGCATAAATTAATCTCCTTAATCCTGGGCAGGGACAAAATAAAAACATGAATCTGGAGATGAGAGTGTGAGAGAGAGAAAAATCAAGAAATAAAGAAAAAAATCTTGAATCTGTGGGTTCCAGTACATTTGGAAAATATATGGTATATCTTTTTTTAAAAGATTATAATAGCGATGGAGAAGAAAAAGAAGAGTATCAGAGAAATCAGAAATGGCATGTAGGATAAATAGCATTCTGAATGGAGGACAGCATTAGCATCCTTCTTTATCTATTTTGCAGTGAGCTTTGTGCAGATTTAGAAGGGGAAAACCCGTCAAGTAAAACTGTGTTTACTTTGTGATCAAACTGTATAAGAAAACAAAAACATACACCAAAGTTAATAAGTAGAAGTCCTTTTTTTGCAGTTAGTGTACAAAATCCAATGGAATTGTGGGGAGGGAAGGCTGAAATCACTTTCCTGGAGCCACTGTTCCCTGAAGACTGTATGGGCAAATGACGCCCAGCCAGAAAGCCGCCAGGGAAGGTGCACGCATCACCTCTTCCTAAGGCCAGTCCTAAGGATCAGTATTCCCTCTCATTCCTGTCCTTCTGCTGCTGGATTTATATTTAAGAAAGGGAGGGAAGAAGATAAGTTAAACACAGCCAGAAGGCAAGGTTATTTGCAGGTAATGATATTATCACCCCAAGAAACCTCCCACAGAGCTTCTTGAAGATCTATTGCTGTAGGTTCCTCCTTCTCTCTTGAGGTTATCCACAAGATTTTACATCAGATTAATTAATCCACAATCATTGCACCAGCTTGCCACAAGTTTGATATTTTAGTATTTCTTCAGAAGTACGTATCCTTCACACAGGACTGCGGAAAGGGTTCCCAGATCTCAGGGTCTGGTCCTTGTGTTTCAGGCTTGACCCCCTTCACAGATCCTTGGGGCAAAAGGGTGAGAGTGATGCCTTGAAATGTGTGTATTTTTTATTTCTTCACTTTCTACTTTCTATAGTAAAAGTGACGGAGAAAAGGAGAGAAAGTAGATTTGGAAAACTATTTAGATGAGGAGATTAAAAAATCTTAAAGAATGTGGCTGTTTAGATTTTGAATCTGAACTTTTTCTTTCATAGTTGGAAGAGACTACAAGGGCCATCCAGTCCAATCTCCTCCTAGACAGGAATCAAAACACTCCCAACAGATGGGTATTCAGCCTCTGGTTTAAAACCTCCAAAGAAGGCAGCATATTCCATTGCTGAACAGCTCTAATAATCAGAAATTTCTTTCTAATGCTTATGTGGAATCTCTTTTCCTGTAGTTTGAAACTAGTATCCCATTTCCAGCCTTTTTATCATTTGATTTAAAAAAATGAGGGAACACCTTCATAGAAATCTCTAGGTTCTCCAGCACAACTCTATGGTTAATTTCCACCAGAAATTGGCCATAGAATCAAACTGAAGTTCCTAAAGACCCATAGAGAGGTATTATTTCAAGGAATCTTGTGGTCATCCAGTGTGACTGTGGTCAGCTTGATGCTATAGCGGCATGTTCATACATTGACTATCAATTTTTCTGCATCAAACAATTGTTTCTAGTCTGAGTAGACAGCTTTCTTGTTTGTTGTTCTAGGTGGTCAGCTTTTGGCAGAAGTTGACCGTAGAGTCGCACTAGGGGACCTAGTCAAATCTGAAAATATTCAAATCGACAAAAGTGAAACCCACAAATGTGCTGGGCCAACCGTGCTTCTTAAGAAGAGCCTTAAGACAGTAAGACTTGCATCCCAAACCTAACTTTCCGTGTGACCCAATATTCTGTGAATGTTAAGACAAAGAAGCTGCTGTGGATTTAGTGATTTGGCTTTTTGTTTGCTGGCATTTTCATATCGAGACTTGTATTTATAAATAATTCCATTCTGATAACAGATAATTCTCCGGGGCTTGTTAAACAAAGCCCTGCCTGACCAACTATTTGGTTACTCATTGTGCACAGATTAGGCATACTCCTCAATTTTCACTGTGACTTCCGCCACCTGGAGGCCTTGCGCAGAATGACAGAAAAAATATTTGTGCTTCACTGGGTGCTTGTAAGTAGTACTGTGAGTGAGCAAAGAGCGCTTTGTTGTCTTGATTTAGGGAGATAATCTTCAAACCAAAAGTAGGTACTCATTGACCTTAGCCTACCACAGCCTCTAAGATTCAGGGGAAGGGGAAGGTAAACCTCCCTCTGAACTAATTTTGCTGAGAAAACCCCATGGTAGAGGCACCTTAGGGTTGCTGTAATTCAGACATTAATTGAAGGCACAAAGTGGCTGCTGAGCAAAATTTGTTGCCTGTGGCAAAGGTGCTGAACTAGGACTAGAGGCAAAAGAAAGCTCAAAAGAATATTACAGGACTACCAAATTAATAAAAAATAAATACATAAATAAATACATTGCAATACTTTGTATTAACATAAACCAAAATCTAACAGGCCCAGAAGGAAAGGGAGTTCCTACCACCAAAGGGATAACTATGAGCTCCAAGGAGCCTCCTTGGGGTTATTCTCTGACAAAGAAGGAAGCAAGATCAAGAAAGCTCTGTCTCTGGTGGTCATCTAGTCCATAACCAACCAGGGGAAAGGGGATCCTGGACTTGGTGCTAACTAATGAACAAGATCTCGTTCAAGATGTCCTTGTAACTGAGCCCATAGGTACCAGTGACCATAACACAATAACCTTCAACGTAAGTTTGGATAGCAAACTGTCAGTGAAAACTAACACAGAGACCTTAAATTTTCACAAAGGGAATTTCACCAAAATGAGAAAAATAGTAAAGAACAAACTAAAAGGACCAGTAAAAAAAATCAAATCCCTCCAAAATGCTTGGAAACTGTTTAAAAATACCTTAAAACAGGCCGAACTAAAATGCATTCCAATAAAAAGAAAGAGGCATGGAAAGTCCAAAAGGACACCAGTATGGCTTACAAATGAAGTAAAAGATGTGATTGGAAAGAAGAAAAACTCATTTAAGAAATGGAAGGCTCTTCCTACCGAGGAGAACAGAAAGGAACACAAGCTCTGGCAAACTAAATGCAAAGCAACAGTCAGGAAAGCCAAGAGAGATTTTGAGGCACACATAGCAAAGAATATTAAAAACAACAACAAAAACTTCTTTAAGTACATCAGAAGCAGGAACCCAACTAGAAAAGCAGTTGGGCCACTCGACGACAATGGTCAGAAAGGGAAAATCAGCGAAGACAAGGAGATTGCTGAGTGGCTAAATGACTTCTTTGCCTCCGTTTTCACACAGGAGGACAGACAACATATGCCTGCAGCTGAGTCAGTTTTTTCAGGGAGGGAATTAAAAGAATTAAAACAGATAGAGATAAACAAGGAGGATGTTCTCATATGCCTTACTAAACTAAATGTCAACAAATCACCAGGTCCAGACGGCATCCACCCCAGAGTTCTTAAGGAACTCAAGTGTGAAATTGCTGAACTTCTAGCCAAGATATATAACCTTTCTCTAAGATCAGGCACTGTATCCGAGGACTGGAGGGAGGCAAATGTAACACCGATCTTCAAGAAAGGATCCAGGAAATTATAGACCAGTCAGTTTAACCTCAGTTCCAGGCAAAGTGATGGAAACCATTATTAAAGAAAAAATTACTAGGCACATAGAAGAACAGGCATTGCTGAAAGAAAATCAACATGGTTTCTGCAAAGGCAAATCATGTCTTACTAACTTGTTAGAATTCTTTGAGGGTGTAAATAAACACATAGATAAAGGGGACCCAATTGATATTGTTTACCTTGACTTTCAAAAGGCTTTTGACAAAGTCCCTCACCAAAGGCTCCTAAATAAGCTCTTCAACCATGGAATCAGGGGACAGGTCTTGTCCTGGATTGGAACCTGGCTAAACTGTAGGAAACAAAGGGTGGTAATAAACAGACATTTCTCTGGGTGGAAAGAGGTGAGAAGTGGCGTACCCCAAGGTTCAGTTTTGGGTCCGTTACTTTTTAATTTATTCATTAATGATCTGGATGTAGGAGTGAATTCTGAGGTAGCAAAGTTTGCAGATGACACTAAATTGTTCAGGGTAGTTAAAAATGAAACTGATTGTAAAGAGCTCCAGAAAGATCTCTCGAAATTGAGTGAATGGGCAACGAAGTGGCAAATGCATTTTAACCTAAACAAGTGTAAAGTCATGCACATCGGGGCAAAGAACCCCAACTACACCTACCAATTGATGGGGTCTAAGCTTTCCGAGACAAACCAGGAAAGGGATCTTGGGGTTTTGGTGGACAGCTCAATGAAGATGTCAACCCAGTGCGCTGCAGCAGTGAAAAAAGCAAATTCTATGCTTGGCATGATCAGGAAGGGAATCGAAAATAGGTCAGCAAATGTTGTATTACCTCTCTACAAATCGATGGTAAGGCCACATTTGGAGTACTGTGTACAATTCTGGTCTCCGCACCTTAAGAAGGATATAACGGAACTGGAAAAGGTACAGAAAAGGGCAACAAGAATGATCCAAGGGATGGAGCGGCTCCCTTATGAAACCAGGTTGCAATGCCTTGGTCTTTTCAGCCTTGAAAGACGGCGTTTAAGAGGTGACTTGATCGAAGTGTATAAAATCATGCATGGGATAGAAAAGGTGAATAAAGAAAAACTATTTTCTTTGTCACAAAACACTAGAACTAGAGGGCACTCCTGAAGCTCCAAGGTAGGAAAATTAGGACTAATAAAGGGAAATATTTCTTCACCCAGAGGGTCATTGGGTTATGGAACTCACTTCCAGAAGAGGTTGTGACAGCTGTCAGCCTGAACAACTTCAAGGCAGGATTAGACAGATTCATGGATACCAAGTGTATCGGTAGTTACTGAAAAGGACATTCAAGTGCCACCTCGGAGTTGGTTGAAGTAGGCAGGATTTCCCTGGGTTCTGGTTGTGGGGGGTCGGGAGCAGGTCAGGGTTTTGCCCTCCCTTCTGCTCGAGATCCCTGTGTACAACTGGTGGGCCACTGTGTGATACAGAATGCTGGTCTAGATGGGCTGAGGTCCGATTCAGCATGGCTCTTCTTATGTTCTTATGTTCTTATGTAACTGTAGTGTCACAGCAGAGAAGTCCTTTCCCAGTGTCCTCTGTGATGTATTGCCCCTACCAAAAGGACCCAAACTTCAGTTCTCCTGGTATTTATAGGGAAAGATGTTCCTTCAAGTATTTTGGTCCCAAGTCATTTAGAGCTTTCAGTGTTATCACCACCAGCACCTTGAATCCTCCCAGAAAAGGCCAAACTGCTGAAAGATTGTTCACACTGAAATTAAATGTAAGATCACTAACTTCACACAGTGACAATTTCTTAATATTTTTCCTTCTCTATATTGATGCCTCTCATGCACATAAGAGCAAGTGCACGTCTACCTTCTTTTGCCTTTGAGTCCCTCTAGTGGAGAAAATAAATATATACAGCATTGTGCTTTCTAGTTTTTAAAAGAAATATGATCCTTCAAATTGCCTGACGATTGCTGACAGTCTCATGAATTTCAAAGGGGTTTCTTAAGCAAGGAATACTCAAAGTTGGGTTGTTATTGCTTTCCATTGACATATAACCTGAAGCATTTGAACAAAATGCTAGGGCTGTGCATGGATCTGTTTTGAAAAACAGGGTCCAGCTGGTTCGGCCAACCATCATGGCACAAGCTCTACCACCATATTTTGGGGCTGCAACAGACCACATTGCTGCCAAAAAACATTTGCTTTCCATTTCTTTTGGTTACACAAGGAGTGCAGAGATGCATTGCAAGCAAATTTCTGAGATGGGTGATCTAAATTGTCAGTGCTCCTCGCAGCTCTGCATGTCTTGACTTGCTTTTTGATACAAATAGCAAAGTAATTTACTTTCTACACACTTAAGAAACTGCCACTGATGGTGCCCTTCATACGAGGCAAGCTTCAAATGTGGGGTAGAGGTATCTTACCATTTCTAAAGCCGCCATAAAATGAGCAGGTAATTTATATCCTTTTTTAAAGAATAGGCAATTCTCCTTTAGGTGGTGTGGATCCCATTGAAATACCGTATTTTCCAGCATACAAAGCGACTGGGGGTATAAAACAACCCCCCAACTTTTAAAGATAAAATACAGAGTTAGGGATATACTCAGCGTTTTAAGATTACCCCTCTTCCAAAACTATGCCACCGCGGCCCCCGCGCTCTCCATTCAAGGACTTCCTCCGCCCTCGCTGCTTACCTCCTCCAAAGGCCACTGGGCTTGCCTAGGCCCAAGGAAGCGCCTCCAGATGCCGACTCCCAGCAGCGCTGGGCGGCGCGTGCTGTGGATGTGCTCCCAGAGGCATCTGGGAGCCGATGGAGTCAGGGAACTACAGCTCCCTGAATGCCTTTGTAAACACATTCAAGGCACGCCACCACCCAGCGCTGCTGGGAGTCATTCAGAGACTCTTCCTTTGGCCTCTGGAAGATGACTCCCAGCAGTGTTGGGCAGCAGCATGACTTGGATGTGTTCCCAAAGGCATTCTTGGAGCAGCAGTTCATTGGCTCCCAGAATGCCTCTGGGAGCACATCCAAAGCACACTGCCGCCCAGCGCTGCTGGGAGTCAGCATCCAGAAGCTCTTCCTTGGGCCTAGGCAAGCCCAGTGGTTTTCGGAGGAGGTAAGCAGCAAGGGTGGAGGAGGTCCTTGAACAGAGAGCGACGAGGGCTGCAGGGAAAGCCCAGTGAGCCATCACCTCCAGCCGGTCTCCATGGCAATGCAGCCTGCCACTGCTCCTCCCCATGCCATCCCTCCCTTCTCCTCCTCCCTCCTTAGGCCACACCACTAAGGGAGTTTTTTTCTTTTACTTATTATTTTAATTTATACATGGCATACAAGACAACCACTGACTTTTCATAAGATTTTCCAGGCTTAAAAAGTCATCTAGTACGCCGGAAAATATGGTAAGTGTTTAACTCAGCTCCGTTGAAAGGGTGTTGAGGGCAAACAATCCCAGAGAGGATAGATTCTTAAGCCTGATGCTTTTAATCTAGGTCTTATTGAAGGATATAAGAAAAAATGATCCCAGAAAGAGGAGTTTCTTAAGACTGATGCCCTAAAAATGATGGAAAGGGGAAGTTCACCATTGCTGCCAATGGGCCGGATCTTCATGGATCTTTTGATTGCTGGATCAGAAAATGGATTTCAGTCCTCCTGAATCTGGGAAGTTCTTGAAAAATTAAAAGGGAGGGGCCACCGAATATGGGCCACCAAAAACAGACTGGGATTTAGTCAAATTGCATACACTTACTAAATACCCTAAAGGCTAGCACCCTCCCTATCCACTCTTTGCAGAGATCTAAAGACGTGGGTGTTCTACCGTACATTTGCATAAAAAATTCCCTTGTCAATTGGCCCCAATTAGGATCCAAAATCTTGGCCACACACTTTACTATTGTTGTATCCAATGTTAGAATGACCCTTTTATATTGCTCTTATCCGTAATGCTGCTATACAACCTATGCACTTTACTCACTAGCCCTATCCTCTGAATGTGTTGTGCACCAGTCCGACCACCCATATCAAGACTTGAATTATGCTATTGTTGTGGGTTTTGATGTTTGTTTTATATATTGTTATGTTGTTTTATGTTGTTTTAAATTGATGTTATGTATTCAAATGTGTTACATTTTTAACTTTGTTGATTGGGCTTAGCCCCATGTAAGCCGCCCCGAGTCCCTTCAGGGAGATGGAGGCAGGGTATAAAAATAAAGTTGTTATTGTTGTTATCATTATTATTATGACACCAGATCCTATAGGATATGCTTCTTGACTTATGGCAATCTCATTAATTTCATAGGGTTTTCTTAAGCACCAAATATTCAAAGTTTTGCCAGTGTTTTCCTCTGAAATTCAGCCTACAGTATTTGGTATTCATTTTCAGTCTCTATCCAAATACAAACCAGAACTGATCTTGTTTAGCTTTGAGTTAAAATGTGATCTAACATCTTTAGGGTATGAAGGCCCTAGAGACTTCCTAAGCAGAAGATGTCACTTTCTTGTAGACAAGAATTTGCATTCTAAGGTTGCTTCAGTCTCTTTCAAAAATGACAGACACTGTGCGGGTTAAATGAAACTTTGCTTTAAAAATCAATGTAGACTTATAATGTAATGCCTTGCAGCCACTATTCTTGTAGGTAATTTGATTAAGGACCACTGGGTATTGGGACAAAAGCAGGATAAGTGCTGCAATCAGAAAGTTTAATCTGCTACATCTCATCAGTATGTACATAACCAGAAAAAGTACATAGCCTTAATTATCGTCATTATTGCAATGAGCATTAATTTGGCAAAGGCCTTGATATGGTCTGAGAAAACTCTATTCCTGTAAATATTTTTCCCTAATTTGTTTTGCAACATTGATGTGGCTTGGGGAAACTGTATCAGGATAAGAGACTATTTGCTCAGTGTTAGGATTTGCTTTCCCTATATATTGCAAGGGAAGTGGATGGATTATAAGCTTGATTTAGTTGGGTCTGCCTCTGGTCACCCACCACCAGCTGGAAGACTCCATGAAACTACCAAGCTACATAGAGTGGAAAATGAAGCAGCAAGATTACTGACTGGGTTACTATAAGGACAAGACATCATACTGGCCATTAAAAGAACTACACTGTTTGCCAATTCCCTTTCAGTCTGAATACAAGAGTCTTGTGTTGACATTCATGGCTCTGGACAATTTGGACCTTGACAATTGAGGGTCCCTCTCTCTATATGTTCCAGCCTGGAAATTGTGTTATCCAAGAATTGCCTTTCTCTGGGTCCCACCAGATGAAGGACACAGAGGAAGGCCTTCTTGCTTGTGCCACACACCTTAGAATCATAGATTTGGAAGAGTCCTCATGGGCCATCCAGTCCAACCCCCTGCCAAAAAGCAGGAAAATCACATTCAAAGCCTTGTGGAATGCTCTCCCTTTGGAGGCCTAACTGATCCTAACATTGGTTTGTATATAATAGGCATGGTTTAGAACCCAAAAATAGCAAATCATAAATCTAATGGGGGGTGGGGGATTTTTTTTTATTAGTAATAGGAAGACTTACAAAAAAAATTCCGAAAAGTTCTAAAATGTAACTTAATTACTAACGAAATTCGTTAGTAATTCGTATGCCAGAGCATGCGCATTCCAGATGGTTTTGGCCTACAACTCCCAGAAATCCTAACAGCTGGTAAATTGGCTGGGATTTCTGGGAGTTGTAGGCCAAAACTTGAATAAATCACACTGAATTCTAGATGGGACTCTCCAAATAGGAAGGAGGGAGGGAAGGAGGGAGGGAGGGGGTATTCTATTCTTGGAAGCAGCAAAGAAAAGGAGGAGGAGCCCCCTGGCTCCTCGCTGCCCTCTCTCACCCCGATCCCCAGGGAGCGAGGGCCCAAGTTTGCCCAGGCTGGTCATATACCTACATTCTATGCACATGCAATAATACAGCAGTAATAACAATGGGTATAAGAAGAGGTAAAATTCAAACTGAAGTATTCTGACTGGTCCCTGCCTCATGCGGTGCAAATGGGCTCTTCTCTGTGAGCCCGGGAAATTAGCCCGGGAAAAGACAGCGTTTTCTGCTTGGGTGCACACACATACATATTCTTGGGGGGGGGGATTTGCTGCAGAAAATGCTGGCTTTTCCCCCGGGCTAATTTCCCGAGCCCCGTTTGCACCGCATGAGGAGAGACCAGTCAGAATACTTCGGTTTGAATTTTACCTCTTCTTATACCCATTGTTATTACTGCTGTATTATTGCATGTGCATGGAATGTAGGTATGACCAGTTGGATTACTTATAATATTAGGCAGTGGCACTTACAGTAGCATTCATTGTATTATACATTAGGTTGGTTTCTCACCCCAATACTCTTTGATGCCTTAGATCCTGGCTGGCAGGCAGGAGAGGCAGGAAGCCTGGAAAAATGTAAACAGAGAGGATTACTCAGAAGTAAATCCACAAGGAGGGCCCTTCATCCAAAGTGTCCTCCTTTGCACCTCTCTGTTTGCATTTTTTTCCAGGCTTCCTTCCAGCCGAGCGAAGGAGCGAGTTTAGGGCTTGCCTTGCCATAATATTGGTAAGGGAGGCGGGAGGGTGGTGAGAGAGAAGGAGGGTGCCCCCCCTTATGCCCCCCCTTACGACCTAATAACGACACTTAAGAAAATCCTGGCCCCCGAAGTTCGAAAAATTAAGTCCACTTCCTGGTTGGCGTTCCAGGTGCGGAAAAGCTCGAAAGTAGCATTTCTTACGAATTTCTTACGAAATGATTCATTTTCATAACTTTTTTCTCATGCCTAGTATATAAGTTTGTATAAAAGTTTAAACTTGCAGAGATGAAACAGTGGAAGCTTCAATTTTGATGGGATGGTGAATCTACTACAGAAGTGCATCTACACTGAGGAATTAACTTTAATTATCATGGTTCAGTGTTGGTGCCACACCAAACTACAAATCCAAGATTCTATAGCATTGAACTATGGCAGTTAAAGTAATAGATAACAGTATTACTTATGTAGTGCAGAGCCAGCATAGGCCCAAGTTTGAACTTTAAAACAGGGGTCCTCAAACATTTTAAAGAACAGAGGGCAGGTTCATGTTCCCTCAGATTGTTTGGGGGGGGGGGCACACACACTATAATTGGAAAGAACCATGAATGAATTCCCACACACACTACACATATCTTATTTGTAGTTCAAAAAAAAGAAAAGAAAGAGCAATACAATATTTAAAATGAAGAACTATTTTAACCAACATAAACTTGCCAGTATTTCAGTGGGAAATGTGGTCCTGCTTTTGGCTGATGTGATAGTCAAGTTATTCAGGAATGTTGTTCTGTGCCCTCAAGCCATTTCAGACTTAGGGCGGAGGAGGGCAGCATGTGGGTCGTCATTTGGGGACCCTGCTTTAGAAGAACGTTGATGTTTGAACTTTAAAAGAGCTTTCCAACTGCTGAAATGTATCCAGTGCCTTCATAACTCCATTAAAGTTACTTTTTAGTTCTTCAGCAAGAACTTCCGGCTTTGGCAAGGCAACAGGTGGAATGGCAAAAGGTTCTGTCTGTAGCCATTTGCAATCTCCCTACCATCCCAACAAACTTCATTTTCTTTTTTTCTTTGTTCTCGCTTGGGAAAAACTAGATACTTGTATTAATTACAACTTTAACATTCCCTTATTCTCTTTCTTTTCTTTTCTTTTTTTCCTCTTCTGCCCTTACTCCTACTCCCTCAGTATAAATTGTTTATATCGGCCTTTCGCAGGGCTTGTAAGATTCACCTGTTTCGTTTGGCATTCGTACTTTGAATTTTCATCTGGTACTAATTAATGTTAAGTTGTTTTTAAGGTATTTCCATTCTGTGTTTCTATACTGTATTGTGAGCCGCTCCAAGCCCTCGGGGAGTGGCAGCATATAAGATCGAATAATAAATAAATAAATAAATTTTGAAAGGCTTAATACAATTTTTTTTTAAAAAAAACAAACTAAAATTGTAGCATATTTATACACACATCCTCACCCCACTAGCTGTCCTTGCTCTAGAGGTGCTTCATATTACTAGTATCTAGGACATAAGACATGCACAATGACAGCTATCACATGCAAATTATGCTATGAGGTTTCATATCAAAACTAACATTTCTCCCCAAATGCTTATGAAACATAGAGGACAGTGAGTATATGACAGGAATGTAGCAATTCTTTAAATAATAATTCAGAGTTGCAAAGGAATGGAAAGTCTTGAGCAAGGGATGACTGGTAAATAGGACTACATTTCCCAAGATGCAGTGCTGCGAGCTCCACCAAGAAGCCAAAACTCCCCCCCCACACACACACACACACACTTCCTAAACAACCACTTTAGCAACGTCTTCAGCAGCATGATTGCCAGTAAGTGACAAGAAGAGGAAGCCATGGGACAGAGATCTTGGGTCCGAGCAATGAAGTGTCAGCTGCTGGCAGCTAGCCTCTTCATCATGGTAATGGAACAAAAAACTATGCAGAAACTATGCTCACCAAACAGGTCACTGTAATTTTGATAAATGTGAAGATTTTATTTTATTGAGAAAACTGTTCATTAGACTAACTGGCTAAGAGATAGAGGGAGCGTCTAGTTAAAAGTGTGAAGACGTGTCCAGGTCCAGGGCCTTATCGCAATTCCACAGCACTGGCTTTTCTTATCCACAAGCTTGTGGTTTGCCACTTTAAGAAAGCTGAGGAAAAGGCCCTAAGAAATGTAGCTTCAAGCAGGCACTGCAGACTTAAACCTAAGAAAATAATTGTTTGATTGATTTGCTCAGGGAAAGTGTCACTTTTTCAATAGATGACATAAATTTAAAGAATTTTAAATGTAGAATAGTGCACCTTTGTCACTTTTTCAATAGATGACATAAATTTAAAGAATTTTAAATGTAGAATAGTGCACCTGTCATTTCAGACAGAATTTCGGGTGAATTTTGAATTCTTTCTGCAAAACAAAATTTTCCTTTATTTTGATTGGAAAATGGAAATACACTTTCAAAATCTCACTCTATTGGTTTTTTAAGTAAAATATTGGTTTCTTGCCATTATTAAAAAGGCTTGATTACTTTATTAGTGTTGCAAAAGGGCCAAAGGATAATCAAAAACTGCCACATTTTAGAAATAAGGGTTAGTTAAAACATCAGCATTTTTTATTAAGAGGTTGCTGTGCAGTTGACTGTACATCATATTTTGAATGGTACAGTTTGCTGCTTGCTAAGTCTTAATTTGTGGACTGATTTTAGATTTTAAGATTTTGAATAGTTTGCAATTTCTTTTCTTTAGGACTTCCAGTAGCCAGTAGCTAAAATGTAAAATTAAACTGAAAGCTTATTCTAAAGCACACTTGTATATAAAATAACTTCAAGTGATCCAAAACACCAGCTGCTTCCTGATTTGTAGTCCTTCCTGTATGTTTTCATTCCTTGACTTCCTTCTCTTTTCAGTTGCTTGGATTATCAGTAAGCATATTGAGCATTGTCACCTACTGTGGAAAGCACTTTACTGTTATAAAAGATGCCTCCTTGGAGAAAAACTCCTACTACAGATCTTTTCATAGTGTAGGTAAGTGTTGCAGTTTGGGGAAAGAAAGGTCTCATGTTGCAGAGTCACCAAAGTGAAATTCCTCCAGTGTTGTTGGAATGTAGCCCACATCATCCCTAGCCAGATTAACTAATACTGGATGATACAGTTCACCTGAAACTGAAGATATGGCTGAATACTATTAAATTACCTTACTTCTGATCCCAGCATACCATAGAAATGCATGGAAGGACCTAGAGATTTCTAAAGAGACATCCTAGAAAGCATACCATAGAATCACTTGGAGAAACTAGCATATTCCTAGAGAAACAACCTACACCCACCCCCCAACATACCAAGTGAAACTGTATATGGCTTCTGCAGTTACAGATGCTCTAGTGTAGATAAAATAAATTTAGAAAATCATCCAGGTTAGTTTCTGGAGAGTTTCTGAAAATGATGGGATTTTGCATCCTTATTTATACATGATCTCTGTCCCTCAGTTTTCTACACAGGAATATGTGTCAGCATCATTCTGACGGTTGCTTCCCTACTGAGTATTGTTGCCACAGTGAGAGAACTGGAGAGTGGCATGGCAGCGGTAAGTAGCAATAAAGTTGGTCTTGACTGCTCAGCTGTCCGTGTGAGGTTTCTGGACAGTTTAGCCATATAACAAGAAGAATCTCTGCATGTTGTAATTTTCCATAACATATGCCTACATGAGCTTACTTTATACTGCTAGCCATCTCTGAAGGGATGTATTTCATAACTATTGAATAAAGTATCTCAGACCATTTCTGGAAAGCTTTGGATGACCATTCTACAACTTATTGACAAATTAAAATAAATAGTTTACAGTCTCGGTATGTACTTGAGACTTTTTAGATCACCAAAATGTGAAATTCCTGTGTTCTTTTAACTGATTAACCCCCATAGCAGAGCTAGAAAGCAGCCAATGCAGCTCCTTTTTAAAGGGTCCTAGGAAATGATAGAATGGTTTATTCAACTGCTGTTTTGGGGTTAATTAGTAGCAAATATTATTAAAGAGCATTGGGGCGCGGGACTCCCCCTGGCTGGGAGGAGAGGGCGGTGGCCGAGCCCACCAAGATGGCGCCTAGCCCGAACTGCCCATGCTGGGCACCTTGGATCACCAGCTGCTGAGGGCTTGGCTAGAGACACACCTGCTGGTGACCTGGGGGGCCTCAAGATCTTGCTGGTGGCCCTGTTCACTGGTCACCTGCTGGTGACCGTTTTGGGGCCCTGTTCACGGAGAGACAATTTTGGGGGGCAACGCAGCGAGCAGATGCCCCTCCTTAGGGGCTTCAATCCCCGGAGGTGCCTCACAGAGGAAACCACATGGCCGCCGGAGGAGGCGCCGGAGGAGGCGCCGTCGAAGGCCAGGGAGCACCAGCCCCTCCCCCTCCGACCCTTTCAGAGACCACCAATGCCGGGGCCGTCGACCCCCCAGTCTCTCCACACGCTCAGCCAGAGACCTGGGAGGGAAGAGGCCCTCCGCCCCTGAACCCAGGTCCAGATGATCTTTTCGCCCTAGAACCTTTTGGGGCTCAGGTGTCAAGTGTAGTCACCGGTCACACCCGAGGCTGACGAATAACACTTCTTCAACATGTCTGGCCCCTTCTGCCAGACTGCGGGACGGAGGAAGCTGGTCCACACTTTTTTCCTGTGGCCAGATGAGGGAGTTCTCCTCACGACTCCCCAGGCTTCCACCTTTTGACGGCTGGGTGGGGTCAGCCTAGGCCCCAGAACATTCCTGCCATATCCCGAGCCTTGTCTCTGTTACCCTTTCCCCCTGTCCCCCTCTAAATGTTGTATTGTCTTGTTTATCACCTATTGTTATGTTATTCAGCTTGTTGAACCGCTCCGAGCCTATGGGGAGTGGCGGTTATAAAAGTTCGAATAAATAAATAAATAAATAAAATTATCCAGCATACATAAGAAAGAGTCTTACTGAATGAACATATAGGCTGCAAAGATAGGTCTCATTGCAAATGCCTTATTTATTTATTTATTTATTTATTTATTTTTTCCCGCTTCATCTCTCCATTACAGAGACTCAAAGTGGCTCACAATCAAAAACATAGCAACTTAAACTATACAAATATACCTTAATAAAACAGTATTTCATTCTATATTATTCTATATTCAGTAATAATTATATTTAATACATTACTATTACTGTATTGTTTTATAATTAGTATTATATTGTATTACAACATTATAATATTATTATCAATATTATATATAATATTTTATTAGTATAACACAATATTAGTATTATATATTACTATATTATACTATACCACTATGCTGCAATATTATTAGTAATATTACATGTAATATATAATATATAATTGTTATATTATATATTATAATATTGTACTATATTATTATACTTCTTTTTTTGAAGCCCAACCTCCAAAAACCAATTCCTAATACCAAAAAAATATAATTGCCTATTTTGCATTATAAACAAATCCCTGGGATGATTCGTTACTGTCCCAGGAAAGAAAATAGAGACAATTGGCCCTGGAGTGTGGTGGAGGCACTTTCTTTGGAGGCTTTTAAGCAGAGGCTGGATGGCCATCTCTCAGGGGTGTTTGGAATGCGTTTTTTCTGCTTCTAGGCAGGGGGTTGGACTGGGTGGTCCACAAGATCTCTTCCAACTCTATGATTCTATGATTCTATACCCCTTTTGTCCTTTTAGAGTGGCAAATATCTAGATGGAGTGTTAGAATAACCATCAACAATATTACTGTTGACTCCTTTCTTAGACAGTGTGGTCCTCCAGATATTTTGGGACTGCAGCTTCTGGGATTCCTTTCCATAGGTTATGTTCGCTAGGTACGTTAGGAACTGAAGTCCAATAACATATGGAAGGATCTATACTATGGAACTGAGTCTTCCCCAAAAATGCTTAAAACTGAAGTGAACTTTCTGTCATGCTGTTAGTTGTGACCTCTAGATCTCATTTGTAAAGGATATGGCAGAAGGTTCCTGCACACAGCTGAAAATGGTATAGATGGAATTTTTATATATCCAAATTTATGTATGCTAAACAAATGTATGATAGAGACAAGACAGCAAAAACTCATTGAATACTTCCAAGTGATGTATTTACACAAAAACAGTATTATACGGCATATTGTTAGAAGAGGGTTTCATCAATTTCTAGATACCAAAAACTAACCCTCAATACTTTGATGGACCCATTAATACTACCTAATATTCTACTTAACACTGTTTAGTGTATTGTTTGAATTTTACTGAATGTAAATGAATTTCTGCACATTGGGTGATTGGATTCCAGTCGTCTTTTCTAAGGCTTAATTATATGATATTATGAGAGCTTCTTAAGTCATTATTTCAGTTTCCTCAATCAATATATTAGTGTTTTTCATTGTGCACAAAGCTCAACAGACGGTGCTGTTTGTAACACTAGCTTTATCAGTAGGAAAGGGCTGAGGCAGATAAGTTAATTATATCACTAGATAAGTGGGGGATTCTTTCTATCAATTTTCACACATTCACAGACAATCTGATATTGGTAGGGTTCTCAGATCTCAGGATCTGGCCCTGCTCCTCCTATTACAGGATTGCTGTTTTGTGGCTTCTCCTCTCTTATTTTTAAGTTACTCAGTTGCATCTTCTTAATTCTATTGCAAATTGGGAAGCTAGAGTGTCATTTCTTAGTCTGAGGTTCCCATGGATTATACAGTTTTCAAGAGAAAGCATTGCCTTTTTATTCAGTTCTGCCAAGGCAGTTGATTTCTTTCTCTTTTAACTCTTAATTTTACTTCTCTTTATTTTTCATACTCTTTTTCTCTACTCTGCGCGCTCAGTTCCTAGTTCCTAGATAAACATCTTCTCCCTTGCATTCTTTTTTTTCTTTCTCCCTCTCTGCAGCTCTCTTAGTTGCACTTAGTTAAGCATAATGTATCAATCTTAATAGCATCACTAGAATCTGACTCCTGGCTCTTCTCCATTGCATCTTCAGGAGTCATCCCTATATTTCAGAATACGGCTCTGAAATCTCAAGGCCTGGATATTGGGAAGGCCTAGTCCAATCTTTGGCTATCATACACAACAGTAAACCACATAAACATTTGGTTAGAAAGCTTTAGGGCTTGACATTTCATGACACTGTTACCTTTGACTTGCTCATTGAGCATAATATGTGGGTATTAATGTCATAGGCGATATCAGCTGCTATTACTTAACACACTGCTTTACTCTGGCTGGCATCTGGAACCACCTCTTTTGTTATTCTTTCATGATGGGAATTCTAGAACCATAGAGTTGGAAGAGACCACACGGGCCATCTAGTCCAACTCCTTGCCATGCAGGAAAAGCACGGTCAAAGCATCCCCAGCAGATGTCCACCCAGCCTCTGTTTAATAGCCTCCAAAGAAGGAACACCCGCCTGTATGAACTATTTCCTTCTGCTCTTTCTTGTGTGGTTTGTATAAGCTGTTTTCAAAGCCTCATCTCTTATTTTGTGATAAAGCTAGATTCAGAATTCACTTCTGATAATAATCTCTGGCACCTGAGTCTATTAAGGCTTCAGAACTCATAAAACCTAAGCTCAAGCTTTTTTGGATCACAGATATTAAAATATGAGCCATCACTTTACAAGGCGATAGAAGACAATTGGTGTGGAAATGCAAGGATTAGATGAAATCATGGCAAGGTGAGAGTCCAGAAAAATTGAGAAGATGAAAGAGAAAAGTGATTAGAGATGAAACAAGAAAAGAAGGGAGAAATGCTTCTAAAAGCCAATATTATCCAGGGATTTACATAGGCCTGAAATGAAATTAACCTAAATTGCTATGAGAATTGGATGAAATTATGCCAGCAAGTAGCTTTGGTGTTAGCGGCACTTAACTTTGATAAACAAGGATAAAAAGGCTGTTTTTAACTATTCCTGTAGACCTACTTTACTACTACTATGCAGATCTACTGAAAGTGAAGAGATTAATATTGGTGGTTCATTTAAGTGGAGTATGGGACTTGGAATAAATGGCAGTAACTACATTAAGGAAAAGGAACAGTGTTTATTCTGGGAAGTATATCTAAAGGTAGAGAGAGAGAGAGGATTGGGAGGCTCCAGAAAGCTAACTTCCCCTAAGGGATGGAGGGAGAAAATTAAGGGTTGTTCCAAGGGGAGATAAACATGCAATATGTTACAGCTGAAATGCTACTAGACTTGCAGTGTGCCCCTCCCTTCCCCTTTAGTGCCCCACACAAGTGTTTTCGACCTCTCTCATCAATCTCTCCCCTCCCCCTTTGGTTCCATACCTGTTACAATATCCTGTCTTTTGAAATATATGTTTATACTGATTTCTAATCTAATTTTAAATAACTGCTTACTGGGGAGTTGTCCTTCCCTTTTCAGGGCGCTTGTGCCCGTTTTGTGCTGGTCAGTGACCATAATAAAGGGGGGGGGGGTTGTTGTTGATAAAGGTTACTGAGGATTCCAGTATTTTAGCTGTAGTTCTCAGGATTTAATTTTTTTTAAAATAATCCAAATGACATTTTTGTTGTCCTAGAGAGTATTTTCTGGTTGTTCCTTATACCAACTGCAATATTTCAGAACTCCAAGCTCCCGGTATTTTTTCTCTTTGGCTTAAGAGAAGACTTGGTTGTGCTGCTGAGTGACCTGAATAAAAGTTGCCCTTTAACTAAGCTCTTTCAGCTTGGCAACTGCAATATTTTATTTCCATCCTCAACCGGGTTTGCTTTTTATTCTAAAACATGTTAGAAAAAGTGTGCATCTTTTCTCGTTTTTCCCGCTTTAAACAAATGTAAGACTGTGAATACCGTGGTACATCATGGCACCAGTAAATTAACATTGTTGTAATATAAGACTTTAAAAATAGAGAAGAAAAGATATTTTCTACAAAATCACAGAACTTATCCAGCAAATTATTCCAGTTTAAAACACACACACACACACACACACACACACACTTTGTAAAAGCCCTATTGTATAGGTGAAAGATGACTGCAAAAAGCCTCTTCCTCACCTCAAAAAAGAAGAAGAATGGATCAAACAGATGCAGAAGTGATGACAACTATATGCTATAAATCCATTCTGGCCCCAAACCCCTCTCCCCTTTTTTGTTACGGGGTTTTAAATAAGAAAATGCACTTTGTAAATGACAAATAATGTAAAACTGCACATTCACATGGAACAATAAACAAAACGAAAGATCAACTTTAAAATAGTAGCAGCACAGAGTCGTGCCACAATGGTAGAAACACAAAGTTGTGGCATGCATGCACAAAACGCAAAGTAAAAATCCCGAAGCATAATTTTCTTCATACTGTACTCATTCCAGCCTCCCTCCATCTCTTGCTTTCATTTATTATTTATTTATTTCCTATATTTATACCCTGCCCTTCTCCTCCCGAAGGGGGACTTGCTTTCTCTCCCTCCCTCTCTTTATGAACCCAAACATGCCAGGAATCAACTAACCCTAAGTTCATCAAAGTGGAAAAGAGCAAAGTGGACAGCATCTTCCCAAAGTGGATAAGAACAGAGCAGACCGCAATCTCTCAAAGCGTACAAGAGCTGCTTGGAGGCTACTCCCTTAAAGCCCTAAAGCCTGTACACTTGCTCTAGCACTCCCTCTTGTGCTAGCTCTTTACTCAAAATGCTGCTCAGATGTCAAAGCAAAACCAGGGGTGAGCAATGGCTCTTAACTCAAATGCTCTTAAGTTGGAACAATTTAAGTCAAGGTCCATTGTATCTTACATTCATTTATATTGCCCATTTTTCTGAATTCCTATGGTCTTGCAATGGTAGTCTAAGTCTAAGAGAAGAAGGTAGCTGAATTAACATATTTTTGTAGTATTCATCTCCCTTCCCTTTTTTCCTTACAATGAACCTGTCCACTCCTGTCCACTTTGATCACCTCATGGATCTGAAATGGAGAAAGTATTATATATGGAAATCCACTGTGACGGGATGGCAAGCAGCCGGAAGCAAAGTAGACTCCAGTATATTTTTCAGACAACAGTAGTAGATGCTGTCCTGATTATTGAATTCATCTTCTAGTCATATAACAGAATTACTGCAAAGGTGCTGCTTATCATCAAGTTGAATTGCTCATCCAAAACAAGCTAAAAAACCATGTTTGCTCATAAAATATTAGGCCACACCAGTCTAATTATTATGTTCCAGAGGCGGAGAACATTCAGTATGTTCCCTTTGCAAGGCAAATATTAGAGTTGTTAAAAGGACAATATAAGGAGCATGCATTAAATAAGACTGGATGATTGTTGAAACCTTGAGCATAGCTTTGTTTATGTGAAGGGCAGGAATTCAAGGCCCTCTTGCACTCAGAAAGATATACACAATTTTTCTCTGAGTCAGCTTGCAGAACATTGAGTAAACACTCTCTCTTCTTTGGCAGGTAAGCAATTGTAGCTTCTTGAGATACCAAGGGTCCCTTTAACTAGTCATTCTGGGATGGAAGTACACTTCCTAAGTTGTTGAGATGCATCCAGGATTTTCTGTTTTGTTATGCCCATCAACTGTGGTGCAGCATATATCAAAAATATTCCAGACCATTATGAGCAACCTTTCTAGCTTTGTCATCATTATGTATGAGGAGTGATTGGAGACCAGTGTGAGCTTCAAATGTTTTGGCTTGCAATTCTCATCAGTTCAAATTGCTTTTAAAAAACAAAACAATGGCAAGGCATTGTGGGATTTACACAACAGTACACATGGCATGCATCAAACCATTCAGAATGCCAAAGGTTACACAGTCTTGCTATCTCTCTTCTAATAGACACAGAATTGCAGATCCACTGAACTTAGTAGGTCAACTCTTCAAGACAATTTTCAGTTCTTCCCATTTGGAGATCATTCATTTAAAATAAATGCAGTATGGCTGTTTGTGCCTTGGTTACTGTCCCTGGGCACTTAATAGTTTCACATGTCTCTCTTATTTTAAATTCCAACTAAAATCTATAGGCCCTTCCACACAGCCTTATATCCCAGAATATCAAGGCAGAAAATCCCACAATATCTGCTTTGAACTGGGTTATCTGAGTCCACAGTCAGATTTTGTGGCAATTTCTGCCTTGATATTCTGGGATATGTGTAAGGGCCCTATGTCTTAGGTTTAAGCAGGAATAATGTTAAGACTGCAGCTCTTATCAACTTGTAGCACTGGGTGTGTTGGTTAGGGCTGATGTGAATTGGAAGCCATCAACTTGCAATACTTCACCCAGAATTGGGGACACAAATCTTTTCTCAGCCCAACCAAAGCAAAGCTGAGGTAATTGAATTCCACCAAATACTTGATTTCCATCCTGATGTCTGGATGTTTATCACCTGCTGATTTTTTGCTCCCATTTTCTCCCTTCTGATGAAATTTTGATGTACTCTTCACAGAACCATATATATGCTGTGGCTGCTACACAAATAAATGGCTTGAAATAATCCTATGTTTGTATTAAAAAAGGAAAACCTATTTTGAAACCTTTAAGTGATGTTCAGGGATATACCACTAGAGGGGGACTGGTTCCTTACAACCAAACAAAACTAGGCTGTAGAGATCATTATGCTAAAGGAGTTGTGTGGTGTTTGCAACTTGTTCATTAGTTGATCATATGTTATGCTTCACTGATATAAATATAATTCCTATTATCCTTCTGAATGGATGACAAATATAGATATGTATTTGTAACTTATAAATGGAAGGCAACCAGATAAAATCTGCTATGGAAAACAAGTCTATTGAATTGGCTTTATAGGTTATTGTTTGATTAGGGGTAGATTCCTGGGGTGTTAACCCATTTGGGAAAGTTGAAGACTGGTTTGCATAGGACTCCATCTCTTTTAGCATCATGTGCAAGTGAAGCACTGGATCTCTTGGACCCCTCTAAGGCTCCTTCACTCAGCTGAATAAAATCCCACATTATCTTCTTTGAACTGGAATATATGGCAGCGTGGACTCTGATAACCCAGTTCAAAGCAAATATTGTGGGATGTTCTTAGGGTTGCCATATGAATAAGGGACAGGCACCTAAAATAGGGAAATTTTCACAAAAAGAAGGGACACTATATAAATACTTGAAAAACAAATGGTGATTTTCAAGTTTTTATGAAGTGTTCCTTATTTTGTGAAAATTTCCTATTTTTAGGTGCCTGTCCCTTATTCATATGGCAACCCTAGATGTTCTTCCCTGATATTCTTGGTTATAGAGCTGTGTGGAAGGACCCTGCGACTAGTTTCAGCAAAACATGATGAACATGCAGTATGGGAATTACATAACTAATCAACTAGTTACTTTGAAATGTCCATTAAGAATAAGAAGCAGCATGACATCATGGTCTGAGTGTTGGAAGTGATATGAAGGCACAACAGAATAACATCAGAACAGCTCAGCAGAGCTAGCACTCACCATCTTGAGGAAAAAAGTGGAGAGAAAGACAGAGGAAAAGAAAAGGGGGAGTCTTTATGCACCCACAGACTGTCCTGGCAATTTCTGTGAGCACATGGTCTGGTTACTTAGATACATGGACAGGTTGACAACCATGCATTGAAACTGACAATTGAGCAAGTGGGGAAAGTTTTAAAAATGTATATGAAAGAGACGTGCAATTATATTATTCTTATGTCAAATAGAAAAAGAGGGAGAGATGCCTCTTTGCACAATGCCTCCTTTAACTATATTTCCCAAGTTATCACTAGCATCACATATGCATAAGAACATGAGAATGCCTACAGCATGAAATTTATATCAGATCCAGAATACAGTATCTATCTACATGGGAACTTATCAAAATAAGCTCACTATATGAGTGTCAAAATAATTGATTTGGGTTCTAGGAAATCACAGTAAATATAAGTAGCCTACATTCTTGTCCATTATTGCAATTGAAGATGACCCATTGTTTTCTGTGGGATTAACTTGATTGTAACTCCAGGAGAGTCTAAGGGCTCTTCCACACAGCCCTATATCCCAGAATATCAAGACAGGAAATCCCACATTATCTGAGTGTGGACTCAGATAACCCAGTTCAAATCAGATATTGTGGGATTTTCTGCCTTGATATTCTGGGATATAGAGCTGTATGGAAGGGCCCTGAAAGTAGTTTTAGCAGGATACAACTGGTCTGAATAGTAGAATTTAAACCCTCACATCTAAAGAAAGGAGGGGGTTAGTGTGCCCATCAGTGCAGCAGGAACCAAGAGATAACCAAGTGTTTGGTGTAGCAGGGAGAAAGAGAGAATATGGACCCTTCCACACAGCCCTATATCCCAGAATATCAAGGCAGAAAATCCCACAATATCTGCTCTGAACTGGGTTATCTGAGTCCACACTCAGACAATGTGGGATTTTTCTGCCTTGATATTCTGGGATATGGGGCTGTGTGGAAGTGCCCTTTGTCAGTTAACTTCTGCAGCAGTTACTCTTAATCTCTGGCCTTCCAGACGTTTTGGATTTCAGGCCCCACAATTTCTTACCATTGGCTATCATGGACTTCTAGAAGCCAACATCTATATGGTCTGTGGGCCTGGAGGTTGAAAACAAGATATCATGCAGATATTATACCTCTCTAAAACTGTGTCTAGGGGGCAGTTTTCTCCCTAGGACTTTCTAGAGAACACATGAATTCTCAAAAGGGCCAAAATTTGAAACAAGTGGATATCACTTCCTTTTTTGTAGGGAGAGGGGGATAAATCTTAAATGAGCTTTTAAAAAAAAGAATATCTGCTCCTAGAGATTTTCAGGAGAGGATGACCCCCCCCCCCCCATGTAAATGGTCAATTTTGGAGCACTGGGAGGTAGATGTGGTTCCATAGTCACAATTTGCCATTTCTGTGCAAGACTATTGAACTATTGTGTCTTACTCTTGACGCCTTTAGTGCCTGTAGTCTAGACAGCCAAGATGTTGCCGCATACTGATCAGTGTTGTCTGTGAAGAATTGCTAGCAGAAATTTCTTTGGCCAGTATTCTCACTTCCAAGGGAGTTGTGCGGTTACTATGGACATCAAGGGTGATGTCACTGTTGTTGTGCTGCATTGACTGTGCTGTTGCAGAAAGGAAATGATACCAGCAAAGTGCTGCCAGCAAAGCAGTCACACAGTAGTTATCTTGTTGGAAGCGCAAGATCAAGCTGTTAGTCTGAGCTAAACTTTGTCACTCTCAACTAGCTAGCAGAATGTATTATTCTCAAGTCTTGTCATTTCTCAGATACTGGAATGAGGTTTCCTACTTTCATACTAGTGTTAAGTGCTATTTAATGATGTCGAAAGGGCAATAACTTCATTTTTAAAATGTAGACATGGTGCTAGATAGGTTTAAAATCTCATCCAGAAGACTCTGTCATGTGGACAAGCAATTCTAAGCTGAAGATTGTCAGTTAAAAGATCATGATAGCTTGCTAATGAAGCCTTGCTTTCATATGCATTGGCATATTATATGTCCTTCCTAACAAAGATTTGTAGCTTATAGTTGGAGCTATATCATTTCCCAAGGTGTAATTGTTGGAAAATGTATGGAGAATTCTTAATATAGCATAGCAGACACTTCAGTATATCTTCCATTACACCTTATCAATCTCTGCATACTTTAACCCTGCTGTTCTGTCAGGAAAAACTTACTCTTGTTATGTTCGGGTCATTTTTGACCCGGATGTTATTTTGAGCCACTGAAAAGTTCTTTTTGAATACTTGTTGCATTATTATACTTTGTGTGATCATAGTTAACAACATCAACAACAACTTCAGGTAACTATTAGTACAACTAACTTAAAACTAAAATAAATTTTAACAGTATAAAAGCATTTTGAAAAAATAATAATAAAAAATAATCAGAAAAAATTAAAAATCAGTTTTCCCAAAAAGGTTTCTGCTAATCTATTTATTCAAAGGCAAAGAAAGAAAAGTCACTCTGAATAACCAGAAACTACTCACAAGGGTAGCAAAAGATCAATAAACTGTAATATGTAGCAAAAGTAAAGGGAAGGACATCCCAATACAAAGCATGGGACTATATATCTAACATCAGTAGTAATACATATCATAAGGAATAACAATCTACATGTATACAGTCATAGGTCAGATGTAATGCCTTCCAGGTGGGAGGTAACAGCACAAAATAGATGATCACAAATGGCTATTACATATCAGTCATATAGCAAAACACATGGCAATCATATATCAATCACATATCAGATATAATAACAGGCTTATCATTTATCATTTATGCAGATAACTTGATAAACAATAGTAGATGCAATAAGTAGTCTCAAAATAAACTAAAAATCCTTTGTTTTACTCAAAATATGGTATTAGATTAGTATAAAAGGCTACCGGGTCATTTTTGACCCGAACATAACAAGTGTATAAAAACTGTATCTCAAAAGTAAAGCACCGAAACAAAAAAATTTGTACCCTTAGTATAAACCCCGTAAATTAGGAAAAGTCAAGGAACCACAAGTTTCAAAATCAAAAAATGAATAAATAAACAAATATCAATTTCCACAGCGGGTCATATTTGACCCTAACATAACAGCAGGGTTAATGCAGTCACAACCCTGACTAGCATGCCAGCAGTTCTTATCTCCTGGTTATTAAAGGTACTCGCAGTGTCAAACTGCATATTTAAAATCACTCATAGCTGGAAACAACGAAATCATCACTATATAGTCTGTGACCTTCATGAACTAATAGTTTAACCTATACTACATTTTAAGATTCTTAGTTCTTATCAGCAACAGATAGTTCATGCATTTGGAGGTTTCTGTTCCTGTTTGCACTGCAGTGCAGAAGGCATTTGGGAATATTTGCCAGGGAGTCATTTTGGAAAATGGCTTCTCTGTGGTGAATGTTCTCGTTTTTCTCAGAAGGAGGTTGATATTTTTTAATGTTACAAGCTATCACAAGGAGGCATCACCATGAAGCTTCTATGGTGTGTCCTCAAGCCTTCATTAAAAATTAAGTTGACAGAATTAATGATTTCTTGTGAATCAGTTCACTTACACAATCTCCACTAAGTGTATGTCAGCATCCAATGATTGAGACAATGTGATTTGCCTGAAAATTTCCACTGGAAGTTGACCATAGAATTGCCCTGCAAGACCTAGAAATTCTGGAGAAGTGTTTTTAAAAAGTTTTTCCACTTTTGAAGGAGTCATGTGCCCTTAACCTTCACCAAAGTGGAAAGACTACTGTACTTGGCATGTGATGATTATTTGAAAGTCTGAATCTTGTCAACAATAAATTAAATAAATAAAATTATTTTTGGTGAACATTTGCTTTCAGAATCATTCAATGAAGATAAAAGTAGCACATATTTACATTTAAGGCTGTTTTATTAGGTGTCTAAAGATGTTAGGAAATGAAACTAAAAAGAGAGAAAATTCTGATGGCTTTCTTTCTACTCATGAGTTGGTAACTTTTGTATTTTAAATCATGCCGTATGTAGTACTCTTCTTGCAGTGTTTCCAAAAGGCATTCATGCTTAAGGCTCTAATAATGAGCAAAGATTTAAAAACTGGATTGCTTAATTGGTAATGAGCCAAACAATAAATTAACTATAATGCTTTAAAAGTGGAGGGGCGGAAAAAAAGACTCTAATGAACTGAATGAAGTACATGTCTCTGAAAGTGAGTGGGGAAGAGAGAGAAGGAAAAGGAAGAGGAGGATGTATATGGGGGAGATGATGTGAGAGACAGGGATAGAGAAGATAGGAAAACAAAACGATGGGAGGAGGAGATGGAAAAAAGCAAGGGATTACAGAGAAACAAAAGGGTTCCAGATAAAGAGCCTAATGTGTCACAGTGAAGACAGACTATCTATTGATTGGCAGGGTAGCTTGGTGACCCAGTTGTTCCATGAATATATGAACATGTTGGCAGCAAGCCTCAAGTATATTTAAATATTCCTTCATGTGTACAAAGGAGAACAGGCTTACCAGCTGTTCTTGCAGCATTAGGTTGCATTATGTTAATTCAAAAAATGATGCTATTGGTGTTGATCCTCCCATTGCATTAAAAAATAGCTGAAACTGCATATACTGTAAATACAAGTACTTGAAATGACAATGACAACCTTTCCCAGAAGCATTCATTATAACACTTTCCTTTCATTATCCATAGGGATTCTTCTGTTTTGCAGTAGTGTTTTGTGCATCAATACAAGCAACATATTGGACAATTACCAACAGTGCTGCGGTGAGTGCAACTTCATAACAAAACGCCAAGGAAGACACTACGTAAAAAATACATAAATACAGCAACATGCGTTGATAGTGAACGTTATTGTGTGGTTTCTAGGCATGAGAAAAAAGTTATGAAAATTAAATGAAATCGGAAGGGATTCGTATGTAATGGGACTACTTTCTAGTTTATACGCATCACGGCAGCTAACCAGGAAGTAGACTTTCTTTTACGGTCCTTGAGGCCGACAATTTGCGTAATGATTGTAATTAATTCTTAATTATTGTACTACTCACTTCTCCCTGTCTTCTCCCCCTCATTTCCTTCCCGCCTTCATTCATCTTCTTTTTCCCCGCATTTCTATGGGAACTGGAAGTGACGCTGCTGCTAGGCATTCTGGGAAGTGTAGTCCTCCACGCTTCTCCTCCCTCCCCCCTATGCTCTCTTCCTCGTGGCGGCGGTGGTTTGGGGTCTTGAGGAAAGCGGGCTGACTCACTTCCTTCTGGGCACCGCCTTGGCCGTCTTGGCCTTGGTGCTCTTGACGGCTTGGGCACGGGCTCTTGTCTTCTGCGGGGACTCTCTGTCTTGCCCCACCGCACGGGCCAACTTCAGCCCTCCAGGTGTTTTGGGCGGCAACTCACTCCCCCCTCTCCCCCGCTCTGCTTTCTCTCCCTGCCTCCCTCTCAAACACACACACGCTTCTCCTCCTTTCTCTCCCTGCACTCTCTCACATGCTTCTCCTCTGCCCCCTCCTCCTCTTTCCTGGTGGCTTCTCCCCCTTCTCTTCCCCGTTGCTCTGTCTTGGCGCACGGGCCCTCCAGGTGTTTTGGGGGCCCCCCTCCCGCTCTGCTTTCTCTCCTGCCTCCCTCTCAAACACACACACGCTCTTCTCCTCTGCCCCCTCCTCCTCTTTCCTGGTGGCTTCTCCCCCCCTCCCTTCTCTTCCCCGTTGCTCTGTCTTGCCCCACCGCACGGGCCAACTTCAGCCCTCCAGGTGTTTTGGGCGGCAACTCACTCCCCCCTCTCCCCTGCTCTGCTTTCTCTCCCTGCCTCCCTCTCAAACACACACACGCTTCTCCTCCTTTCTCTCCCTGCACACTCTCACATACTTCTCCTCTGCCCCTCCTCCTCTTTCCTGGTGGCTTCTCCCCCTCCCTTCTCTTCCCTGTTGCTCTGTCTTGCCCCACCACACGGGCCAACTTCAGCCCTCCAGGTGTTTTGGACTTCACTCACACAATTCCTAACAGCAGGTAGGCCAGCATTTCTCGACCTGGGCATCAGGAACCCTGGGAGGGTCACGAGAGGGAGTTGCGTGGGATTGCCAAAGACCATTAGAAAACACAGGATTTTCTGTTGGCCATGGCGGTTCTGTGTGGGAAACTTGGCCCAATTCTGTCATTGGTGGAGTTCAGAATGCTCTTTGATTGAAGGTCAACTATAAATCCCAGCAACTACAACTCCCAAATGTCAAGGTCTATTTTCCCCAAACTCTATCTGTGTTCACATTTGGGCATATTGAGTATTCATGCCAAGTTTGGTCCTGATCCAGGATTGTTTGGGTTCAGAGTGCTTTCCAAATATAGGTGAACTATATCTCCCCTAAATCACTGTCAATTCCTCCAAAACCCCTCCAGTATTTTCTGTGGGTCATGGGGGTTCTGTGTGCCAAGTTTGGTCCAGGTCTGTCATTCATGGGGTCTCAGCTGTGGAAGTCAGAGCTGAATTGGTCGAAGGTACTGCGAATCCCATCATCCGTTGTCCATCCTCCCCCAAACATATTGTTTTTGTGATTAATCCCTATGCTTTAACTTTGGTCAATTTGTAACAATGAAAATACATCCTGCATATTAGATATCTGCATTAGAATTCATAAGAGTAGCAAAATTATGAAGTAGCAACGAAAATATGGATGGGGGTCACCACAACATGAGGAACCACTGCATTAATACATATATCTTTCTGTTTAATTGCTATTAGGGAAATAAAACGTGAACAAAAGAAGGAAGGAGACAAAGGAAGAAGTAGAGAAAGGGGGAGGGAAGGAAGGAAAGAGAAAAAAAGAAGGGATGTGGAACCGAACCAAAGAGCAAAGGAAGGAATGAAAGAAGAGGGTAGAGAAGGAAGAACGGAGGGGAAGGGGAAAAATAACGGGGGTGGGGAGAGAATCGTACTTCACTTTCACAATTGTCCTGAGAGCTAGTGCTTTTAACTGTTTCCCTGCTTTGCCTACTTTAGAACTAATTAAGAATTTCGTTAGTAATTACGTTACATTTTAGAACTTTTTGGAATTTTTTTGTAAGTCTTTCTATTACTAATAAAAAATCCCCCCATTAGATTTTCGAATCCCGATTTTTGGGTTCTAAACCATGCCTAGTGGTTTCATATATACTGACTATAAAATCCTTGTTAATATAAGCAGAGTACTTTAAACAAATTTCAAATGGTTTTAGGCACTGTTCCACAGTATGTATGCATGCATCTATATAAGGATGTGGAAATGAAATCGTATTTCTACTAAGATTATGAAATCTACCTCACTTTGGGGGTTATACCAAGTTAACCAATGGGAAAATTCTGTTTCTGAGGCTGCATGGTATTCAGAATACTTAAATTGCTGACTTGTGAGATAAGAGAATTTGCCATCAGCCTTGGAAGAGTCTCCAGAGTTGTTAAGAGGTGACCTACTCCAATGAAATGTTTGTGTGTGCCTTCAAATTGCCTATTGACTTATGGTGACCCCATGAATTTCATCCAGTTTTAATAGGCAAGGAACACTCAGAGATTATTTTTCTGGCTCTTTCCTCTTAAATATAGTCTACAGTACCTCATATTTATTGGCAATCTCCCATGTAAGTACTAAAACTAACTCTGCTTAACTTTCAAGATCAGATTGAATCTGGTGCTTTTAGTGTATTTAGGCTATTTCCACTAAAGGCTAAGCAACACTTAATGCCCTCTAGATCAGTGTTTCCCAACCAGTGTGCCGTGGCACACTAGTGTGCCGTGAGCGATCATCAGGTGTGCCATGAGAAATTGGAACCTCCAATACCCTTTCTTCCCCCTCCTGCCAAACACTTTTTCTTCTCCACTCGGACTCCCTTCTTCCCAGCCTCGCTCTGCTCGCTTTGCCTCGCTTTGCTCTGGGGCGAGTCTGCGCAGTAGCGCCTGCACGGGTCACGTCTTCCTCCCTCCCCCTCCCCTCCTGAACACGCTCACACTGCCCCCTCAGATCAAAATGGCGGCAGAAGCAGCAGTGTAGAAGAAAAAGTAAGTGTTCAGCAGGAGGGGGAAGAAAGGGCGTGAAGGGGAAGGAAGAGGTCTCAGTCGAAAGGTGGCATGGGCAAACTTGGACCTTCCAGGTGTTTTGGACTCCAACTCCCACCATTCCTCGAAGCCTCAGGCTCTTTTCCTTTCCCCCCCTCAGCCTCTTAAGTAGGAAAGGGCCTCAGGCTGTTAGGAATGGTGGGAGTTGAAGTCCAAAGCACCCAGAGGGCCGAAGTTTTCCCATGCCTGTTTTAGGGACATTAAAGTGGTGAGCCTCCTTCCAACATTTTGATTCTGGATAGAAAACAAAAAAATAACATAACATTGTTTGAGTCCACAGTGCTCACTGGGTGTCAGTTCCCAAGCAAACCCTTTCAGTACTTTCTGTTCAATATGCTAAGTTTGGTTCAATTCCATTGTTGCAAGAGTTCAGGATGCTCTTTGATTGTGTGTTAGCTATAAATCCCAGAAACTGTAACTCCCAAATGTCAAGGTCTATTTTCCCCAAACTCGATCTGCATTCACATTTGGGCATACTGAGTATTCCTACCAAGTTTGGTCCTGATCCAACATTGTTTCAGTCCACAGTGCTCTCTGGATATAGGTGAACTACAACTCCAAAACTCAAGGTCAATGCCCACCAAACTCTTATAGTATTTTCTCTTGGTTATGGGAAGTTTGTGTCTTTCTGCCATTCCTGCCAGGATATCTATTTTGTGTTCATCGAAACAGGTCCAGGTTTCACACTGAGCGTATAAATACATTTAAAAACATATTAACGATATGTATTACTGTGTTAGAGTGTCATTTTGTGTCATTTTGGTTGGTGGTGTGCCCCAGGATTTTGTAAATGTAAAAAATGTGCCACGGCTCAAAAAAGGCTGAAAAACACTCCTCTAGATGATGAGGACTAAACTCCAGTTACACCTATGATTGACTATGTTGGCTAGAAACAATAGGAGTTGGAGTTCAATGACATGCAGAGTGGCACACAGGGTTGTGGTTATAAGGGAGAGAAATGAGAGCATTGTAATGATGTTGATTATTTGTGTGTAAATGTTGTATAACATATGTTAAATGTATGTTGTTTTGTGTAGTTCAAAGGAATATCCTATGTATTGTTGATGTGGGTGAGACAGAAGGGAGACTTGGCAGAAGCTCTGAAGAACTGTCGCCATAGCAACCAGGGCCAGAGCCTTTTAGAATGTTCAAGGTATGAATTTTACAGTTGGTGAAGAGCGGTTGGAAGCCAACTGCCATGAGAGGGGGGAGGAGTTTGTTTTGAGTTAGTTGGTCTTAAGGACTGTAAGAGAACAGTTCACTCTTTAGTTAGTTTTAAGGTCTGCAAGAGAGCAGTCCAGTTTTATGGGTGTAGAGACCCTAGTTAAAGATGGAAGAGTCCAGAGGTCTATAGAGGGTTAGTGGGAACCCTATAGTATAACCCCATTTGTGTTTTGTGTAACAGAATAAGTTTGTGCCTCTGAGGAAGTATAAAACCAATCAAGATTTGTACCCATTTGTGTCATAATAAATTATTTACATCTTAAAAGAAAAACACCTCTGTTAGTTCTTTTATTGGTGGTGGCCCTCAAGGTCAGTGGTCAGACAGACAAATGGTGGCAGTGTGGTCAAGTGGTTACTGAGAAATTTAAAGTCTCTGCAATTCAATGGTTAGTGGGGGAGATAGTCTACCCTGCCATAAGACAGAAGTTGCTGAGGTAACTTCGAGGCCCCCTTGCATTTAGGGTTAGCGGTTTGGATTCCGAAAGATTGTCCAGTCTGGTGCCGGTCAACAAGGGGTTGTCACAAGCATTGCCCTCCCATTGAGATTTTCGCCTCCCCCCTTGAAATTTTCTTAAATTTCTTTTCTAGCACTGTGTTTGCTTAGACACTACAAGAGCCATCCAGCCTCTGTTTAAACATCTCCAAATATAAGACTTATAGATGTGAATCAATTTTAGTTTCTCATTTTTTATAATGCTTGAAATATGGAGAATGAATGAAAATTTCACTGGAAGGTGGCATGTCTCTCTGCCGGGGGGGGGGGGGTGGGGGGTTCTTTTTCCCCCCTACCTCATAGCAACATTTATGGTGTTATTGATTCCTCATCCTTGTTGTGTTTGGGTTTATGCATGTAAGACTGGAAATACTAGCTTCTATTAAATCCAAACACACCACCTACCATGTTACAGTGGGTATATATATGGAATGCAATGAAAAGCTTTTCAGCTTTACAAAACTATCACCAATATTGGTGGAGAGCTGTAAAAATATTCATAAATTTGAAACAAAAGCAGTTTTTCATGGATACACATATGCACAGAAAAACATATTCAGAGTGCTTCAAGGCAACAATTTATTGCAGGCGAAAACGGGTTAAAGTAAAACGTTTTGCCCACGTTGCTGTATCCACGGGTGCCCAAAAGAAGCTAGCTTTCCTAGGGGTGGTCCCCATGCCAGCGCGGTAACTTCCATGCTGGGATGGACCATGGAACACCACCACCACCACCCAAAAAAGCCTTAAAAATAAAGGAAAAGCTACCAGGTCACCATTGGGCTTCTCTGCAGGTTTCCTGGAATGTACCAATGACATGGCAGAAGGCTGGGGGAAGCAATTATTCCCCCCGGACTTCTGACACATCATTGGTACATTCCAGGAAACCTGCAGAGAGGCCTAATGGCGACCCGGTAATTTTTCATTTATTTTTAAGGCTTTGGGGTGGAGGGGTTCCCTCAGCACTTCTCCAAGCTCATGGTGCCCAAAGAAATAAATTGGGCTGTGGGAACAGACTACTGGAACTGCAGAAGCTGGGTTTCTATGGCTGAGCAGAAATTTGAATAATAATAATAATAATAGCTCTTTCTTGAAAATCCCAAGTGCCACTGAAATAGATTTTGTTGTTCAAATGATTAAACGTGCTTCTTATCATTTTGGTTTGAATGAAAATAGGATTGGCGGTAAATATTTTCCCATCACTAGATCAATTTTTCTCAGTAACATTTTTAAAACAATAACAGAAGCAGTATAATAAATCATACATCTTATGACCTGCAAAGGAGCAAACTGGTCCTGAAAGATAATGCAACAATCAGCTGTATGGTCAGCAAGAGTTAGCCAGATAAGTACAAGGTGCAAGGAGAACAAGACAAGGCTGCACAATGCTCTGCATAGCAGCTATCAGTACAAGCACTCATGCTGATAACTGAGAATTGCTCTGGAAACACCGTTTTAGAGGGAATGTTGATGTTATACTTGCCTATTGGCAAAACCATTGTATTTAGATGCTTAGGTGAGCAGCCAGTGGACTCTGGGGAAGTGCTAACATATACAGACTGACAAATGTCAATGGACATGAAAATTCCTGAAATAAAGGGTAAGAAATAGAGGAGCCCCGCGTGTTTCAAAGTTGGATCTGGCTTTGAATCCCTTTGGGCAGGAAGCATGGCATGAGCAGCAAGGTACTCCTGCCTAGTGTGTTCCTGTATCTCTACTATGAATCAGGTCACAATTTCACACTCAGTAGTCAGGGAGTAACTCACATTCATCTCAGTGGGCCCTGATTTATATAGATTGCACTACACTGTTTGCCAATGCTGGTTATAAGATATTCCAAACATGATTTAAACTAAAAGCACAGTATTATTAATGCTGACAATTGTGATGTTTGGTGACTCCCATGTGACTGAGATAGTGAATTCCCCTATGAGTTTCATCTAAACTTTAAAATAGATATTTAAGTTGATTATTGTATTGGGGGGGGGGGGGGGATCCGTATTTGAAAGCTTTTTAAACTTCAAACTGAAGAGCAAAGGGTATTCACTATGCAACTGATATGGGAATTACCTGCTGTCATTGGGCCATAGTGTTCACCTGCCAGGAAGCTAAGCTCACATATTTAGGAAAAAGCAGTTATGTGATAGAAAAAAAAATCATGTTTTCAAAGTAAATTAAAATGAAATAAAATGAACATCTGTAGTCTTTTATGCGCCTGACTAGTAGCCATGTCTGCTTGGTTCTGAATCTGAACTACAGGCCTTGGACTTCAACTCTGAAGTACATCCCATTACTGGTGGCTTTCCAAGTTGGTGGTGGGGGGTGTCCATCAAGGCTTTAAAAATGTTTCTTTATTGCTTTGGATTCAAGCTTGTTGCCCATCAACTACCTTCTAGGTGCCTCTTCAGAATACAAACTGCAGTAAGTTGGGTAGATTAGAGAAATGTGGGTCCTGGTAAATACTATATTTTGATAAGACCATGGGTACGTTTACAGAATGAATACAGTTTGACACTATCTTAACTGTCATGGCTTAATGCTATGAAATCATGAGATCTGTAGTTTGATGAAGCACCAGAACTCTTTGGCAGAGAAGGCTAAAGGGCTTGTAAAACTACATTTCCCATGATTTCTTAGTATTGAACCATGGCAGTTAAAGTGGCATCAAGTTACATTAATTCTACAGTGAAGATGAAACCCATGTTTCAAAGTTTTGGACATTCTTCACCCAACGTTTACATATGAATACATAATACTAAAACAGGCTTCTTGAGAAAAGTAGAAGCTGAGAGCTTTTTATGCACAGACTAGATTACCACGTGTTAGACAAAAATGTATTAAATGCAGTCGTAGTGGATTTTCTGAATTTAAAAATTTGGAATTGGTTACCATGGGGCTTACTTTCAATTATGATTTTACAATAGCTGATATTTTCCTGCATGTGTAGCCCATGTTTGTGCAGTTTTATAGTAACATCTTTATCATTCTCAACCTTCCTAATGCCATGACCCCTTAATACAGATCCTCCTGTTGTAGTGACCCCCAACCATAACATTATTTTCATTGTTTCTTCATAACTGTAATTTTGCTACTGTTGTGAATCGTCATGTAAATATCTGATATGCAGGATGTATTTTCATTCATTGGACCAAATTTGTCACAATTTGGTGGGGATGGAGGATGCTTGATTTTGTCATTTGGGAGTTGCAGTTACTGAGACTTATAGTTAACTTACAATCAAAGAGCATTCTGAACTCTACCAACGATGGAATTGAACCAGACTTGGCACACAGAACTCCCATGACCAACAGAAAATACTGGAAAGTTTTGGTGGGCATTGGTCTTGAGTTTTGGAGTTGTAGTTCACCTACATTCAGAGAGCACTGTGGACTCAAACAATGATGGATCTGGACCAAACATGGCACGAATACTCAAAATGCCCAAATGTGAATACTGGTGGGCTCTGGAGAAAATAGACCTTGACATTTGAGAGTTGTAATTACTGGGATTTATAGTTCACCTACAATCAAAGAGAATTCCAAACCCAACTAATGATAGAATTGGACCAAACTTCCCACAAAACCCCCCATGGCTTTGTAATCTTTAAGATTATTTGTTTACATTATCAAATCAGTAACATGCATTTCCCCTTCCCTGGGAAAAATCACAACCTTCTAAATCTAGGCACATTTTTATTTTAAACTGTATTACAAATGTAGAAACAGACATATCATATTAGAACATGTTTACTTCTTTACTAAGCCTGAAAACTGCATTTCAGAAGTTTACCAAAGTAAGGAGTTGTACATCAGCACCAGCATTTTTGAAAGTATATTATTCATCACAGTGTCAGAACTAATGTATGAGTCAAAGCATTCATAGCAGAGCGCAATCCTCTAGAAGTTCTACTCCCTCCATTAATCATTGTATTCGTTCTTCTTGCTGGGAATATTTAGAGTAAATAACATATCTCTAGGAAAGAATGCTGATCCTGGTTAAAACCTTTGTTTCAAAAGAAGTGTGAGCATATATTGTACTACATGCGCAGGTAACAGATAACATTTGGACTTTCTTGTTCACTTTTAATCCAGTTTGTAATAGAAGGATGCTCTGGACTTCGACAAAATTCCACCTTTTCTTTTTCCCCCAAGACTTGTTCTAAAGCTAGCATGCTTTTAGACTTCATGTAAACAATTAATGCATGCATCAAAGTCACAGTGCTGGTGAGTAATATGGCCTTTGGCAGCCAAAAGTACAAGAGACAAAAAGCTTTGAAAGGAAGGAAAATGCAATTGAAGATGAAATGGATCCCCCACTAAAACAGAATAGTTCAGATGCTTAGGTTTTGGATTAGGACACAAAGTTCCCTGAGCCCTATCGCAGCACAAGATGTACACCTCTATAATCTCACCTACAGCCCTACATAGGTAATGTTATGCATTTTCTGCTAGTTAATAACAAAAGCATCAACCTTTGTGAAAAATTTAGAGCAAAAATGTGATGCCCAAAGCACAATGGCAGCTTTTTAAAAGTAAGGCCAGGCTGTTACCACTGCTTCCTTATACACTGTGGTCTGGAATGGATTATCCAGTGTTACTCTGTTACTCTTAAAATATTGCAATTAGATGTTCCCTTTGCATCTATTGTGCTCGATTCTAGTGACAGGCCAGATGGAAAGCACATGATGCTGGATGCTGAAAACAAACAAGCAAGCGATCAGATTAGTTTATAATCCTTCTTTCACTAACAGATGTGAATATGGAGAGCTTTCTGTAAGTTATTGCTTAAGTATACAATAGTGTCTCTTTTAGCCTACACAAAGTTCTGTCACATAAGAAGTCATGATCAGAAAGCACTGTAACTTCATGGATGATAAACCACCTCCATCTATATATATAAAATTGTTCAGTCCGTTTAATGTCGTATATAGACAACGAAACTATGGCTCGCAGAACCACCAAACTCAACAACCGACTGAACCAGAACCCTAGGTACATACAGCGCCAAAAAAACCGGCACTACGTGCCTCCCAACACCCAAAAACCCTCCCAAAAAAAACTGGCAACAGAACTCCCACCCCGGCCACTTCACTGCCAGCGCAAACGTTTAGAACGTTCGCACATGGAAGCCAGAGTGCCTCCTCCGCCTCCTCCTTTGATCAGGAAGAGCGGCGGGGGGGTGTGGAGGGAGGAGGGGACACCCTCCCCTCCTCCCCAGCCCTCCCACCTCCTTCCACGCCCCTGCTGCCGCCCGGTAAGGAAAAGCAGGGGCCTGGAAAGGAGGAGGGACCTGCCTCCCCTCCCCAGCCCCTCCCACCTCCTTCCACGCCCCCACGTCTCCGTCCCGGTCAGGAAGAGTGGCGGGGGCCTGGAAGGAGGAGGGACCCACCTCCCCTCCCCCAGCCCCGCCCACCTCCTTCCGCACCCCCCCCCCCCACCGCAGTCCCAGTTAGGAAGAGCGGCGGGGGGCGTGGAAAGAGGAGGGGACCCGCCTCCCCTCCCCCCAGCCCCTCCCACCTCCTTCTGCACTCCCCTGCCGCTGTCCCGGTCACGAAGAGTGGCGGGGGGTGTGGAAGGAGGAGGGACCCGCCCCCCATCCCCCCAGCCCCTCCCACCTCCTTCCGCACCCCTGCCACTGTCCCGGTCAGGAAGAGCGGCGGGGCGTGGAAGGAGGAGGGGACCCGCCCCCCCTCCCCCACCCCCCCCCCCCTCCTCCCGCACCTCCCCCCCCCCCCGCCGTCCCAGTTGATTGAAGGAAGGAAGGCGGGGAGAGGAGGGGAAAGAGGTGCCCGGGAAAAGGGCAGCTTCTCTCCCACCTCCGCCAGGATCGGGACCGGACTGAGGAAGGCCCTGGCGGCAAAGCCGGCAAGGAGCCTTCCTCGCTTTGCCCGGTTCTCTCCCGATCCCTGAGGAGGCAGGAGGAAGCTGCCCCGGCATTTCTCCTCCCTCTCCCGCCCCACCTCCCTTGATTGAAGGAAGGAAGGCGGGGAGAGGAGGGGAAAGAGGTGCCCGGGAAAAGGGCAGCTTCCCTCCCACCTCCGCCACATATACACATACACACACATATATACATACACACATATACATATATACACATACACACACATATATACATACACACATATACATATATACACATGCACACACATATATACATACACACATATACATATATACACATACACACATATATATATACACATGCACACACACATATACATATATAAACATCCACACACATATATAGCACAGCAACGCAGGCACGGGTCAGCTAGTTCCATATATCTAAGCAATTGCCCCTTAAATCAACTGCATTCAATAATACTGTTATTCAGCTGCAGCCATAGTCAATTGAGTCATCTTGCTCAATAGTGAGCACATATAAACCTTCATACAAGTAGCCTTTGAGGAGGCTACTTACAAGGAGACCCTTCCTGCACTGCAGTTTGATGCCATTTTAACTGCCATGGCTCAATGCTATGGAATCCTGGGATTTGTAGCTTGGTGAGGCACCAATACTTTTTGATAAAGAAGGCTAAAGACCTTGTAAAACAACAACTGTTATTGCGCCATAGCAGTTAAAGTGCCATCAAATTGCATTAATTCTATAATGTAGATGCACCTCTAATTTTTTTTTGCACTGGGTAAAATGAGAAGTCAATTTATTGGTAGCCATGTTATGCTGCTAACCCTTGATAATGAAATTATATATTCATTGGAGGTTTGGGTGTCCATTTCCCTTACTTCTTCCAGCATTATTTATGTCTTCAAAATAATGCTGGCATTTTTATTTGTAGCATCATCTACCCCAGCTTATTGCAAATGGAAGGGAAAACATCATCCTACTTTAGCAATTCTGCTAGAAAGGATGTATCTGAATGTGTCTCTTAAGATTGTTTAATGTTTTCTGCATTTATTACTGAGAAGGAAGCCAATAGATCTCTTTCATTTCCTGACGTCTCATCCTAATAATTGCAGAGCAGCCTGGACAAGAAGCATATTGCTAGCTTTTATCACTTTCCCCAATGGGAGCTGAAGTCTCTTTCAATTTGAATTGATAGTCAAATATCTCAAGACAGTAGTGAAGAAAACTAAAAAAATAAGCAGTGTTGATAGATTGAACCACACCAAGGTGGACTGTTGGGCATTTTAAAAGCAAATGGGTCAAGCTCTTAATATCATTTGCCAATGACACCTCTTGTAAACGCTGTTTTTAACTTCAAAAGAATTTGGATCAGAATGTGAAAACAGGGGAAGGGGCACAACTGTCCCCAACCAGAGTAATTTCTGCAGTTCTCACCTTTCCAGGCTTCCTGAATCATGCTTTCTCAGGCCAATGGGAACAACAAAAATACCCAAAAAAGTGGATATTTAATCTGTGGATAAGAGTCATATTTTAGAGAAAGAAAAACCTGACCTGTTCTTCCTGGAGGAATCTTTGTTTATGTCTTCTAAATATAAGTTGCAATCCATTTACCGTAAGATAAGCTTAATTGAATTTAGTGGGCTTGTATTTGAGTAGAAATATTCAGATTTTCAGACTACTTATGCTACATGCTTTATCTATACGCTTTACCTTTCTGGACAATCTGTTTGGGATGAAGTTTGAAAGCATCTTGTTGTAGTGATTCCAGTCCTTTCTCTTTGAAGCAAGACCAGAAAATGTTTATGAGGGACTTTTGTTCACCCCTTGGGCACTGATATCTGCAATGCTTCGGTGTCCATCACACTTTTCAATACCTTCACAAAGCCTTTGGAAGAATGCCTCTAGGGATTTGGGCTGAGAAATGATTGGCATGTTGATGATGAGCTCCAGTTCTGCTTCTCTTCCCTATTTTGCAATCTCAGGAAGCTGTTTGAACCCCTGGACAGGTATCTAGCTAGCCAGTGAGATGTGGGGTTGAAATATAGGAAGGTTATCAAATTAAAGCTTAATCCAGAATACTTCAGCATAAGAAATAAAATAAGCTAAGAGGTTTCTGTTTGCAAGAAATTGTTTTCATATACTTTGGCTGGTTGAGCAGGTTCAGCCTTGTCCAGAGGAAGATCACTTAACTCGAATGAATGATGGCATGGTTACTTCTTGGGCAGCAAGTGAAGCTGATTTTTATCCCAGAGTTTTGTGGGAACTGGTTGTTTTACAATAAAATGAGGTGTGTAGTTTTTGGTTCATTGTGCCATTTTCACAATTTTTTCCCATTACTTTGCTTTCCATCAGCAATGAATATTTTAATCTTTAGTTACAATGATTAAGTATTTAAATGGTGTTTCATCTTTGTGTACACCTTGTAAACTGCCTTGTGAGAATACTTTATTAATGCATTCTGAGAGACACATTAAACATATCTTAAATACATAATAAAGCATTAGTCTTGTCTATAGAACTGGAGAAATCAGCTTTGCCCAGAATCAAAGTTATATGTAAGACACACACCGAATTTTTTCAGGTTAAAAAAACCTGTTTTACCCATGAATTTTAACTGGCTAACCAAATCTCCATGCTAAGTCTATGAGAAGAAAATATTAAATTGATTTAATTAACTCTATATAAAATATAGAATGAATCATACTGTTTAAATTATTTTGTGTTGTGGAACTACTCTTCATGATTTGCTAAAAACAAAAGAATCAACCCCACCTTCTCCCCAATTTTTTTTTCTGGCTATGATACTGGAAGCAAAGCAACGCGAATTTTTTTTGAGTTTTTTAAAATGTGGTTTTACTCTATTTCATTATGGCAATGTGAAAAAATAAACATTATAAATGAATACAAAAATGGAGGTAAGAACACAGATTAAGGGACTACCCTTAAAGCTTGAAGAATCACAGTTCATTACAGTGATCCAAGCGACGGTCATCTCAAGGTTGGACTACTGTAATGCCCTCTACATTGGCCTACCTTTGTCGGTGATCTGGAAACTTAAGCTAGTGCAAAATGCCGCAGCCCGCGTGCTCACAGGCATGCCTGTGGGCTACCGTATTACACATGGGTTGCGGGAATTGCACTGGCTGCCTATTGAATTTCGGATCACTTTCAAAGTGTTAGTCTTGATTTCAAGGCCTTGTATGGTCTGGGGCCAGTGTACCTGAGGGACCGCCTTACCCCATACCTCCTCACGAGATCACTGAGATCTGAAGACAAAGATCTTCTACTGGTTCCGAGCGCCAAAGCTTATCGCCTCATGTCAACGAGGAGAAGAGCATTCTCCATAATTGCCCCCACGCTTTGGAATTCCTTGCTGCCGGAGGCCAGGTCACTCGTGACTTTCTGGCTTTTGGGAAAGCCTGCAAGATCTGGCTATTCCGGCAGGTTTTCGTAACTGAGTTAGTTTAGATACATGCTAGTTGAGCAAATACTGCTGCTCAGTGTAACCTTTTAATGTTTTATTATTGCTGTTGCTATTGTTCTGTGGTTTTATTGTTTTACTGTTTTATGCATAAAAAACAGTAAAATCATTATCCTTGGTGATTTCAATGCCAGAGTAGGAAAAACTTTGAAGCCTGGAAAGGTGTATTAGGCAAGCACGGTGTTGGAAACTGTAATGATAATGGGCGCCTTCTGCTAGAGTTTTGTGCAGAACAGCAGCTGACTATTACAAACACCATCTTTCAGCAGAAAGATAGCTTGAAGACCACCTGGATGCATCCCGATCCAAGCAGTGGCACCTCATTGACTATGTTTTAGTGCGCCAGAGAAACATTCGTGATGTCCGTCATACTCGAGTGATGCCCAGTGCAGAATGTCAAACAGACCATCGCCTTGTAAGATGTAAACTAAATCTACACCTTAAGCTCAAACCTAAGAGGGTGGCATCTTAAAGAGGAGACTCCAAGTCAACAGTCTTCAACAGGCTGTTGTGAGAGACAACTTCCAGGTAAATCTGCAAGCAAAACTTGAAGTCCACCCTACAGATTCTTCTCCTACAGCGCTCTGGCAACACATCAAAAACAGTATCCTGCAGTCTGCTGAAGAATCCCTAGGATTCTCCTTAAGAAAAACCAAGACTGGTTTGATGAAAACAACCAAGAGATCCAGGAGCTGTTGGCAAAGAAGAGAACCACTCACCAGGCATTCCTCGCCCAGCCATCTTGCCATGTAAGAAAAGCAGCCTTTCGTCTCGCATGTAGTAAACTCCAACAAAAACTCAGAGACATCCAGAACAAGTGGTGGATTGATTTATCAGAAAAGACACAACGCTGTGCAGATCTCGGTGATCACAGAGGTTTTTATGAAGCTCTCAAAGCAGTGTTTGGACCTACTTATCAGGTCCAAAGCCCCTTATACAGTACAGATGGTCAAACACTAATTACTGATAAAACCTCCATCCTGAACCGATGGGCTGAACATTTTCAGGGTCTCTTTAATGCCAGCCGAGAGTAGTCCAAGGTTCAGCTATCCAACACATGATACAACAACCAATGAAAAATGAACTGGACACAGCTCCCACTCTGGAAGAGACCCTTGAGGCCATACAGCAGTTGAAAATGGCAAGGCAGCCGGGATCGATGGAATCCCACCTGAAGCTTGGAAACAGGGAGGTCATGTACTGCATGCTAAATTCCACGAGCTCCTTGTGAGTTGCTGGGAAAAGGTGAACTGCCATCAGATCTCCGAGATGCAGTTATCATCACCCTGTATAAGAAAAAGGGAACAAAATCCGATTGCTCAAACTATCGAGGTATAACACTGCTCTCCATTGCTGGAAAAATCCTTGCAAGGATACTCCTGAACAGATTAGTCCGGCTATTGCAGAAGAACTTCTCCCTGAAAGCCAATGCGGCTTCAGAGCAAATAGGAGCACCACAGATATGGTTTTTGCCCTTAGACAACTGCAAGAGAAATGTAGAGAGCAGAACAAAGGACTCTATGTAACATTTGTCGACCTCACCAAAGCCTTCGACACTGTGAGCAGGAAAGGTCTGTGGCAGATCCTGGAACGTCTAGGATGTCCCCCCAAGTTCCTCAAAATGATTGTCCTGTTACATGAGGGCCAGCACGGTCAAGTCAGATATGGCGATGCTCTCTCGGAGCCCTTTCTCATAACTAATGGAGTGAAACAAGGTTGTGTTCTTGCACCAACCCTATTTACAATCTTCTTCAGCATGATGCTCCAAAGGGCTATGGCAGACCTACAAGAAGAAGACGGCATATATATACGCTATCGTACTGATGGTAGCTTGTTCAACTTAAGCCGTCTGAGGGCTCGCACTAAGACTCTAAACTATCTAGTCCGTGAGCTACTTTTTGCTGACGATGCTGCCCTTGTCGCCCATTCAGAAGCAGCCCTGCAGCGCCTCACATCCTGCTTTGCAACAGCTGCAGAGCTGTTTGGGCTGGAAGTCAGCCTGAAGAAAACAGAAGTCCTCTACCAGCCCGCACCACAGGAAGAACACCACCATCCTCACGTCAGCATAGGCACATCTGTGCTTAAGTCCGTTCAGCAGTTCACCTACCTGGGAAGCATCATCTCTTCAGACGCCAAGATTGACAAAGAGATAGATCACAGATTATCAAAGGCATATAGTGCATTCGGAAGGCTTCTTCACAAAGAGTCTGGAGCAACAAGCACCTGAGACAAAGCACCAAAATCAGTGTGTACAGAGCTATCATACTGTCCATTCTCCTCTATGGGTCTGAAACATGGGTCACCTATCGCCAACACCTACGACTCCTCGAGCGCTTTCATCAGCGCTGTCTTCGCACAATCCTAAATATACACTGGACCGACTATGTGACGAATGTTGCTGTCCTTGAGCAAGCAGGGATCACCAGCATTGAGGCCATGCTATTGAGAACACAGCTGCGCTGGGCAGGACACGTCTCTAGGATGGAGGACCACCGCCTCCCAAAGATACTACTCTACGGTGAACTCGCCACGGGTCAGCGCAAGAGAGGCGCCCAAAAGAGATATAAGGACTCCCTGAAACAACATCTCAGGCTTGGCCAGATTGATCACCAACAATGGTCCACCCTGGCCTCACATCGGGAGGCATGGAGAAGCACTATCCACAATGCTGCGGCCTCTTTCGAGAAGACACGCCGAATGGGTCTCGAAGAGAAACGACAACGCAGAAAGAACCGCAACTTGGAAAAACATCACCCAAGGAGACTTTCTGCTGCGCTTTCTGCAACCGAACTTGCCTATCTCAGATTGGCCTTTTTAGTCATCAACGCGCCTGTAAAAAGCGTGGGATGAGTCCTTCCTGAATCTTCGTTCGCGAAGTAATGCCGAGAGAGAGAGAGAGGGTTTTATGCACTACTGTACTCTGTTATTCCCAAATCTGTGAGCCGCCCTGAGCCACCTGGGAGTGGCGGCTAAGAAGTCCAATAAATAAATAAATAAATTATTCCAATTCTCACTCTGGTCAGTCACACGTGAAAATAGTCCAAAGTGACCTCATTTCATAATCAATATTTAGTGGGAAAAAGAGAACAAGCAAATTGTCTGACACCTTCATTGTTAACTTTTATCTTCCATGATTTCTTTTAGCCCTAATTAAAATGTGAGTTGTGGAGATAAGAAAGCCTATCTTAGGCCAGGTGTATAATATCTATCTGTTTGTCTTTCTTGCGTAATATCTCTCTCTCTCTCTCTCTCTCTCTCTCTCTCTCTCTCTCTCGGCATTACTTCGCGAATGAAGATTCTTAAGAAGGACTCATCCCACGCTTTTTACAAGCGCGTTGATGACTAAAAAGGCCAATCTGAGATAGGCAAGTCCGGTTGCAGAAAGCACAGTAGAAAGACTCCTTGGGTGATGTTGTTTCCAAGTTGCAGTTCTTTTTGCATTGTCGTTTTTCTTCTAGACCTGTTTGGTGTGTCTTCTCCAAAGAGCCCGCAGCACTGTGTATAGTGCATCTCCATGCCTCCTGATGTGAGGCCAGGGTGGACCATTTTTGGTGATCAATCTGGCCGAGCCGAAGATGTTGTTTCAGGGAGTCCTTATATCTCTTTTTGGGGGCGCCTCTCTTGCGCTGACCCGTGGCCTCTCTGGGAGGCAGTGGTCCTCCATCCTAGAGATGTGCCCTGCCCAGCACAGCTGTGTTTTCAATAGCATGGCCTCAATGCTGATGATCCCGCTTGCTCAAGGACAGCAACATTCATCACATAGTCGATCCAGTGTATATTTAGGCTTGTGCGAAAACAGCGCTGATGAAAGCATTCGAGGAGTCATAGGGGTTGGCGATAGGTGTCCCATGTTTCAGATCCATAAAGGAGAATAGACAGTATGATAGCTCTGTACACACTGATTTTGGTGCTTTGCCTCAGGTGCTTGTTGCTCCAAACTCTTTTGTGAAGCCTTCCAAATGCACGATATGCCTTTGCTAATCTGTGATCTATCTCTTTATCAATTTTGACATCTGAAGAGAGGATGCTTCCCAGGTATGTGAACTGCTGAACAGACTTAAGCACAGATTTGCCTATGCTGACATGGGGATGATGGTGTTCTTCCTGTGGTATGGGCTGGTAGAGAACTTTCGTTTTCTTCAGGCTGACTTCCAGCCCAAACAGCTCTGCAGCTGTTGCAAAGCAAGATGTTAGGTGCTGCAGAGCTGCTTCTGTATGGGCAACAAGGGCAGCATCGTCAGCAAAAAGCAGCTCACAGACTAGATAGTTTAGAGTCTTCGTGCGAGCTCTCAGACGGCTTAAGTTGAACAAGCTACCATCAGTATGATAGCGTATATATATGCCGTCTTCTTCTTCGAGATCTGCCGTAGCCCTTTGGAGCATCATGCTGAAGAAGATTGTAAATAGGGTTGGTGCAAGAACACAACCTTGTTTCACTCCATTAGTTATTAGAAAGGGCTCTGAGAGAGCATCGCCATATCTGACTTGACCGTGCTGGCCCTCATGTAACAGGATAAACATTTTGAGGAATTTGGGGGGACATCCTAGATGTTCCAGGATCTTTCACAGACCTTTTCTGCTCACAGTGTCGAAGGCTTTGGTGAGGTCGACAAATGTTACATAGAGTCCTCTGTTCTGCTCTCTACATTTCTTTTGCAGTTGTCTAAGGGCAAAAAAGTATCTGTGGTGCTCCTATTAGCTCTGAAGCTGCATTGGCTTTCAGGGAGAAGTTCTTCTGCAATAACAGGAACTAATCTGTTCAAGAGTATCCTTGCAAGGATTTTTCCAGCAATGGAGAGCAGTGTTATACCTCAATAGTTTGAGCAATCGGATTTTGTTCCTTTTTTCTTATACAGGGTGATGATAACTGCATCTCGGAGATCTGATGGCAGTTCACCTTTTTCCCAGCAACACACAAGGAGCTCGTGGAATTTAGCATGAAGTACATGACCTCCGTTTCCAAGCTTCAGGTGGGATTTCATCGATCCCAACTGCCTTGCCGTTTTTCATAATATATAATGCATTATATATAATGCATTATATATAATATATAGTGACTTTTGAATTAAATCTAGATGAAGTCATGTCTACACTAGACTCACTGATAGCTGTGGCACTTATTGTGACAAACTTAAGACACATTGCTTTTAATGGGTGTAATTTACACACTTATTTTGGGTCCAACTCTCTGAAAATAAAAACTGTTGGAAAACTATTTATTGTCACTAGAAAGGCAAATTGTCTCTTACTTTCAAGGGGACCAATATGTTCTTTCTAGAACAATCCTATACATATTTACACTGAACTACATCACATTGTGTCCAATTACTCTCAGGAAACTGCATAAGTCCTAATGAATTTTAAATTGATTTTTCATTCTTGAGTCGTATACAGTTGACCCTCCAAATCTATGGGTTTAGCAACTATGGATTCAATCAGTCATAGTTCAAAAACATTGAGGAAAAAATTCCAAAAAAACAAATCTTGATTTGCCATGTGCCAAACACTCCACTGATGTGTAGGTTAAACCATTCTGTAGCCTTCCACCATTTCACATATCTTGTTTGCCATTTAATATAAGGGATGCCATTGTAGTACACCATTGTATATAATAAGACTTGAGCATTCACAGATTTTTGTATCCATGAGGATACCAAAATATGGTGTCATGATTTGACCATTGGATTAAAATTCTGAAGACCACAATTTGACTCCCCATTTGTCCATGGATACCCACTGGGTGATCTTGGACAAGTCATGTTCTTTCAGAGGAAAGGAATGACAACCCCTTCCCGCTAACAAATTTTGCCAAGAAAATCTCATGACAGGGTCAGCTTTGGGTCACCATATGTTGGAAATGACAGGAAGGCATACTACAACAAAAATGTCAGATATGGAGAAACCGCTTATGCAGCACACAAAGAAAAGTTTTCCTAGACCAGTTAGTGGAGAAGTAACTAACTACACTATGATGCAATTTTAGAAATGTGCTAGTTTGCTCTGGATTAAGAAGCAGCAGTTGTTTGTCTTTTGCTCTAGAATTTAAATAAGTATCTAAAGCCCCTTCAGATCTTCCGACTTTGGGCTATTCCTGGCATGGCTTCACCCCTCCAATGACAAAGAAGCCATTTGGTAGTCCTAGGTTTAAGACAAGGCACAAACTTCTTCAGCTGCCAGTACCTTCTGCTAGCTGATCTCAGAGTCTTGCCAACAGAACAATCTGCTGGAAGAGCAACACTGCTGGCTAAAATATGCCAAAAGAAGAAGGGAAAGAAGCAGCAGAAGTTGACTGGGTACAGGAGGAGATGAGTTACACCAGATCTAGATTTTCTCAGCTCAGGTACAGTGCTATAATGCTGGTGCAATGCATGATCAGGGTAGACCTAAATACTTTTCATCATCCCTAAGCTGGGAATAATTGGGAGTCAGCACAGTTTCAACTGGCCCGATATCAGTCCCCGGGTATGCTTGCCTATCAGAACTAGGCTCTTACTCTAGTGCAGCAAAAATTACAGAGATTCCCAAGACAACTTAATGACTGAGAGATGTATTGTGTCAGAAAGCTTCATGGAATAGAGCCCACTCCATCCTTTTCATCCTTCTGTGAAACTTCTGCCTTTAGAATCTTGCTTCAAGAGAGATCAAAGAAAAATGAATAATGCACACAAAAAATAAATAATGTATGGAGGAAAGCACATGTAATTGAGAGCAACTGAGGTTAAGGAAGATTTTTTTGTCTTTCTGCTTCACATAATTCTCACCAAATGAGTTTGGCTATTAAGTACCTTTTTGGACTGCGACTTTAAGAATTTCTCAGAAATTGTTTTGACTGAACCCCTTGTCAATTCTAGAGGATTGGTATTGGCTATTTTCCCACCAAGTGGTCAAAACAACCAAGATTAAAGTAATAATAAATTTCAAAATTTCCCATATTCTAATAAATTTGTTGTCAAAAAATTTAAAAAATGGGTTTGAACATGTATTAGGTGACTTTCTATTGAAATATGTGAAACAATCAAAATCAATTGGAAACATAAAACTACAGAAGTATAACATTAGAAACAAAATACATAAAACAGGGTCAGGCAGTGCAAATCTGGTTTTTGGTTGCAACATTTTTAGTGTCTAGCTTTTGTTCCTTGCCTCATTCTCCATCTGACCTTTTATTAGCAGATGGGAAATTTCCCTGTCTTCCTAATAACACCTACTGTGTTGCTTATTATGTTGCCAGTTACAATCAATTCCACCCTGGAATGATTATAGGTACACCACATGTTAGGACCAACAGAACAGTCAGTGGGCATGTAAGCATCAACTGTTGACTCATACAGACAGGTGGGGAGCAGGAGCCATACTGGGGCAATTCTGGTTGGCACTACCATTATTACTATGATTTTATATTGTTGCAAAAGCTAAAGTGGCCTTGGACAGTGAAATCATTTCCCTGTTTCCACTTGTTTTTCCCACTAGACTCATTTGGAAAGTCCTTAATGTGAAAATGTATATGAAAATGGCATCAGAAAAAAGTGATTTGGTTCAACAGAAACTTGCCTTGCTGCCGTGTGTAATGCATACCTGGATTCTACAGACTCATGGTTTCCCAATATTGTTAATCCTGTTGCAACTGTTAGTATTCTAATAAATTTTTAGAATTGGAAGGGGCCATAAGGGTTAATGTAGTCCAATTCCCTGCCATGCAGGAACACACAATTAAAGCCTCCTGAAAGATCCAACCTCTACTTGAAGACCTTCAAAGATAGAGAATCCACCAGTCTTCAAAGCAATCTATTCCATTGTCAAACAACTCTTACAGTAACTAAGTGTTTCATAATATTTAGGTAGAATCTCTTTTATTGAATCCATTGGTTTCTATTCTAGTAGCTGTCACAGCTGAATACGCACTTGCTCTATCTTCTACCCTTCAGTTTTTTAATGAGAGCTATCATGTTACCATTGTGTCTTCTGTTCTCCAAGGTATAATGCACCCAGCTCCCTAAGCTGTGTCTCGTAAAGCTTGGTTCCCTGGTCTTCAATCATTATGGTTGTCCTTTTCTGGACATGTGGCAGGGGTTTTTTTTTTTATATTCTTCTTGAGCGGAGTTTCCCAGAACTGTTGTATGACTTCATGTTGCTTCTAATGGCGATCCTGAAGTAAATCTATCATGGTTTAGCAGGTTTACCATTGCTTCCTTAGTCCGAGAAAGTGTGATCTACCCAAGGTTAACCTTTGGGCTTCTACAGCCCAAGAGAAAAGATATGGTATTTTTTTTCTATTTGTAGTCCTTAAAATTGTAATAGACCTGAAGGCAAACCATAGATCTTCACAATGCAATAATTAATGCCAGAGAGAACTGAACTGAGAGAAAGAACACCAGCATATCATCTATGGCCAATTTAAGTCATATGATTCTTCTGCTTGGAGACAGGTGACTTGGCCATTTGAATAGCTGAAGTTGGTATAAAGAGCTTGTAGCAGAAGTTTCATATGGCTTAAGTGGGCCTCAGATGTTACGGTCGATTCAGTTCTCTCTATTCATTCTTGCTTTGTGAAAAGCTACAGTTTGCCATCAGGTTCACTCAGATTGATGTGAAAGAAAAGAGAAGGAAGAATTTTTAAAATGGAAATCCACCTACTGCCTGATAAAGCCAAGATCAATTGTGTGATCCTAGTTGCTAGATAGTGGCTCAAATTTCCCAGAACGTGCAGTGCTGTAATTTTCTCAGTAAACATTAAGAGTCTTGTGCATTATTTTATGGGATGGATACAGAAAACTGTTTGCCACAGTTTCATAATGTATATCCTCCATAATTTCATAGTTGAAAGCCAGTGTACCCACAGATTGTTGGAACTCAACCACATCCTGCACAAGTTTATAGTCCTGATCAAGGAAACAGATAGGCAAATGAGTTAGCTGACGGGGAAATACCTTCCTCAATTGTTCTCTTTGACCGTCTGTCTCTCTAATCTCTTCTCCTACTTTTATATTAGACTGATATTTCTCAGGGGCATGCCTCCGTTTATTCAAAGTATCTGAGCACAGTACCTGAGCACATAGCAAGCCCCTGTTCTTCTGTGAACCTGGAAAGAGACAAGATGACTCCAGATATCGTAGATGACTAAGCCCTAACTTTCCTATCTACCGTGTTTCCCTGAAAGTAAGACAGCATCTTATTTTCTTTTCCCCCCGAAAAGTCCCCCTACGTCTTACTTTCGGGGTACATCTTATATAAAGTAAGACATACCCCGTCACCACGCCCACACCGCCGCCGCCACGCCGCCGCCACAACCGGCCCCATCGGCCGCGGCACACCTCCGCAGTCTTAGTCGCTTCCAAGTCTTAGTCGCTTCTTAGTTGCGCAGTCGCTTCCAAAGTGGCAGGCGCGCTTGGAAGTGATTAAGACTGCGCGTGTGCCGCCAGAAGCGGCCGCGCACACACAAACAGGTGCGCCGCGGAGGTGTGCCGCGGCCGATGGGGCCGGTTGCGGCGGCGGCGGCGTGGCGACGAGGTACGTCTTAGTTTCGGGGTACGGCTTATATTAGCAGACCCCCCTGACACCCCCGATACATCTTACAATCGGGGGTGTCTTACTATAGGGGAAACACGGTAGAAATGCAGTTGTTTGAATAATGTTTTTGTAACTTTTAAAGCTTGACTCTGCTTCTGTACTGCTGAAACTCATTCACTCTACTACTAGCTCAAGAAATTTCTGATCTGCTAAATTGCTGCTACTGCTATTACGTTTTGAAATTCTTTTTCCTTTTTGAAATTATCCAACAAAGACATGCCACATCAGTTTGTGATCAAGATGCTAGGAAAAACTCGCTCTGAAGTGGGTTTTATTCCCCACACTTCCCCCCAAAACCCAGGCTTTCCAAGGTGGGTGTCCTCATGCCTTTCCAAAAAACTTTTGGGGTGACATTGGGCTACCCAATCCCCCCAGCCTTAAAAATAAAGAAAAAACTTAGCGGGTCACCATGAGCCTGCTCCAGCAGCCCTCCTAATGCATAAAAACAATGTGCCAGGTGGGGGCCCAGGAGTAATCCCCCCCCTTCCCACACTCTTCTGGCACATCATTTTTACATGCCAGGAGGGGTGCCAGAGCAGCTTCATGGTGACTCAGTAACTTTTTCTTTATTTTTAAGGCTTTTGTGAGGTGGGTAGGAAGAGGGTGGGTGCCCTCTTCACTTCTCTTGGCTCATGAAGCCTGAATAAGCAAATTGGGCTGTGGACAACTTTACACCTGGACAACTTACATGTCTATCTAGACCAGTACAGTAAGACTAACATAACTGCAGAACCCACTGACAGGTTGAAAATGGTCACTACCAATTTTCTAGTTCTTCTAGGTGAGACTATAGTATACTTTTCTCTGATTGCATTGAAGGGCATAACAAATTCCTAGAGAGAATATCTCTCAAGGAATCTTTATGTCCTCCAACATAATTCTATGGTATGCTGGTACCAGAAGTGAGGTAATTCAATGGTGCTTCATAGCATCCATAGTTAGTTATGGTCTGGCTGGGAACATATACTTCAGATGGTGGGAGGGAGTTTCCTCCAACTGGCTGCAGCTCAGTGAGATCTCAAGCAGGAGTCTCCGTATTATCTATTGTCTGGTACTTCAGAGATGTCAAGTTCCAGATCTTCTTTATGCAAAGCATGCACTCAGCTATTGAGCTATGGTTCTGCACTTGTGATTGATTACATCTGCCCCAAGGTAATTTCATCAGGTGTTGTTCACTTCTACTCTTCTTTCATTTTCGCACCATTCTATCACTCCCCGTAATTATTGCTTTCTGTCTTCCACAAAATTACATGTTGCAGTCAATAAAATGCACAGTCAGTAAAATGTCACAAAGACAGCCACCAGATCATGAGTAAAACCCTTAACTGCATTACCAGAACTGCAGGGTGGTAGATCCATTATCTCAATCACATTTGATGAAAATGTAACCTCAGTTCAGCAAACTACTATAGCTGAGTTTAAGATCTAGTGAGAGAACTGAAACAGGCCATGAGAGATTGTTGTAATGTAAACTTGTGTTTTCAGGTGCCACTAAAAGTATCAGGGAATGGTCTAGTCAGACAACACAAATAGTCTCAGGGTAGAAGAATACAGCAAGAAAAGAACCTGTGGATAAGAGCAGGGACCATGATGCTGGAGAGGCAAAAACTATGAGTTATATATTTAAGGCAGAACATGGACTATGAGAGGCTTAGAGGAAACATTGGAATGGCTCCTCAAACTAATTTACTGGTTGCCAAATACTTTGAGAAGAAATACTATTGTTTGTTCTTAAAGTATGAAAGGAGGACTTTTATTTTCATCACATTTTTAAAGGTATACAGTGAATACCTGTTTACAGTTTCACTTACCTGTGCATGTGGAAAAATGATATCTGTAGAAATTGCTAGGTTCTGCAGATTATTCTATGGTATACACATCATGCAGAACTCACCATAGAGTTGTATTGGAGGGTCTAGCAAATTCCTACAGAAAGTATCTCTATAAAAATCCCTGAACCCTCCAGTGCAACTCTGTGGTATTCTGGGATTGAATTTGGCCACATCCATGGTTTTAGGTAACCACCATCTGGCCTGAAACAAATTTCCAACTGATATGGGAGTTTTACCATGATTAAAAAAATTAAATGGGGGCTCTTCAACATGAATACATGATGCCCATAATCAAGTTACTGTAACTGGAATTAGTTAATGAAGCTTCTTGCTTCTTGGAAATACTGTTCTGATGAGAATCCTCTTATTCTTCTCAAAGGGATTGCGGTAACATTTTAAGCTTTAACAGATGCGTAAATGCATTTCTCCGAGTTCTTATTTTGTAGCACAACTGAATTCACTCCTGAGTGTTTTGTTTTTAAACCAATGCTGTTTGAATTCAGGGGAAGTTGGGGGTGCAGATTTTCCAGTTCCAAAGGGCTGAGCTCCAAGAAAGAAGAAAGTACAGCATATTTTAAATGAGCACAAATGTATGTTTGAATTTTTATCCTGACTTTCTTTGACAAATCTTTGTTGTATTTTGAAGCGGATGGTGCCATAGATTAAAATACATTTTGATGGGCTCAAAAACACTTTCATCTCTAGGAATTTTCTAGGTCCTAGAGGAGACTTTATGGTAACATACAGTGGAACTAGTTCATTTCAATGGGGTTTTGTGATCCCACTGTAAGTTCAGAAATGTATCCTTAGCAGATACAGGGTTGTATTGTAGTCAGAGGAATAGAAGATTCAGCAAAAATTAAATTTTTAAATTTGCCTGGACATTATAACGTTTTGTAATTTTCTGTTGCTGCTGTTTGGAACTGAAAACTCAGGAAACTGGATTTTGCATCAGATACTTTCTTCTGCACTTTTCCTTGTAACCTGGGAGTAATTAGACACTGCGGGGGTTGAGAAGGACGGGATAAAAATGCGCAAAATAAAATAAATAGACACAGCTACCATAATTTGTGAGATTCACCCTTAAAGAATTATTGGCATCTATGTACTCTTGTTAACAGGCATGACGTTCTTATAGGTTGAAGATGCCATGATGGACATATATGATTTCGTTTATGAAGATGTAAGAAGAAACACTTCAAGCACCAGAAGAGAGGAGCTACGTATTATCCACAAAACGGTGACCCATTCACATGTTTTTAAAAGGCAGTTGCTAACCAAAGTTTCAGATGCTTTGCTTCAACAGGATTCTTTTCCCATTTCTAAAATCTAAATACTGTTTTGAGCATGGTCTACTCCAGGGCTGTCCAACTTCTACCAGACCTGTGGCCGGAATTCCGGTTACTGATGACCTGGGGGGCCGAAGGGTCTGCCTCTGCCTCTGCCCCCGGCTCCGCCCCCTCCCCGGCTCCACCCCGCCCCCAGCTCTGCCCCCTCCTCGCCTTGGAGGTGTCTGTGGACAACACCGGGGCTTTGACTTGGAGATAGAGATGAACACCAAAATCCCAGTCTCAAGTCCCAGTCCCTGCTTTGAACTAGATTATATTGCAGTGTGGACTCAGGGCCCTTCACACAGCCATATAACCCAGAATATCCAGGCAGGAAACCCCACAAAACCTGCTTTGAACTGGATTATATAGCAGTGTGGACTCAGGGCCCTTCCACACAGCCATATAACCCAGAATACCTTCTTTGAACTGGATTATCGGAGTCCACACTCATATAATCTGGTTTAAAGCAAATAACATGGGATTTTATTCAGATGTGTGGAAAGGAAGTCAAATAAGAAGCCAGGGCCCTTCCACACAGGCCTATAACCCTGAATGATAAGGCATAATATTCATTCTGCCTCTGCTAATAATAATAATAACAACAACAACAGGTTCCTGGAGTAGGAGACCTCCAAGGGCCATCCAGGGCCAACCAGTCCAATCTCCTTCTGCCATAAGGGGAAAATACAATCAAAGCATTCCTCACAGATGACCATTCAGCCTCTGATGATGATGATAATATTAATTACAATGGGTTCCTAGAATAGGAGACCTCCAAGGGCCATCCAGTCCTACCTCCTTCTGCCATAAGGGGAAAATACAATCAAAGCATTCCTCACAGATGACCATTCAGCCTCTGATGATGATAATAATAATAATTATTATTACAATGGGTTAGTAGAATAGGAGACCTCCAAGGGCCATCCAGTCCAATCTCCTTCTGCTATAAGGGGAAAACACAATCAAAGCATTCCTCACAGATGGCCATTCAGCCTCTGATGATGATGATAATAATATTAATTACAATGGGTTCCTAGAATAGGAGACCTCCAAGGGCCATCCAGTCCTACCTCCTTCTGCCATAAGGGGAAAACACAATCAAAGCATTCCTCAGCCATGTTGAATCAAACTTGGCAGACTAAACTCTCATGAGAGCAACAGAAAGTACTGAACCTTGAGTTTGGGAGTTGTAGTTCTCCTCCATCCAGAGAGCACTGTGGACTCAAATAATGATGGATCAGGACCAAACTTGGCAGGAATCCTCAGAAGAGGAGGAAGCCGGAAAGGGAATAGATGAACACCCCCCCCCACGCTCCGAACTCGGCCCCACCCCTTTTTCGCTCTGGCCATGCCCCTCTCGCTCGGTGCATTCTCTCTCTCCTTCCCTCTTTCCTTCAGGTGGTGGAAGGAGGAAGGAATGAAAGGGGAAAAGAGAGAGAGAAGGAGGAAGGGAGAGAGAGGGGGGAGGGAGGGAAGTAGGAGGGGGAGGAAGGAAGCCTGCTCCTCCTCCCTGCCCGCCCTCGCCTCACCCCCCCCGTGAAAAAATAAATAAAAAATATTCAAAAAATATTCAAAAAAATAAGAAAAAAATATTTTTAAATTTTTTTTAAAAGCAGATATCTTGCAGGAGGGTAGGGGGCTGTGGGGAAGGGTCTGGGAGGATATATACGGCCCACGGGCCGCCAGTTGGACAGCCCTGGTCTACTCGAATTTCCAAGTGTTCAGGGCACATTGGTTTCTGTAGGACAGTTGAGGTATTTTTAGTTTCTGTTAATACCAATTCACTATGATTATTCACCAAAAATTGACTTGCAGTTTCTCAAGTCACTCCTGAAACACAAAAAATAACCCCACAAAAAGATGCCTATAGGAACCTTTAGTGGAATTTTGGGAGTAGGGTATAGAAATGAGCTATAACATACAAATAAATACAGAGCACCACAACATTTATTATTTATTTATTCAATCTTATATTCCGCTCCTCCCTGGAGGCTCGGGGCGGATCACAACATACAATAAAACAAGTTGCGTATAACAAAACTTGCAGCCATACAATAAAATATAAAACACGAAAACAGTTACAGGTAAAATTCAAGGTTAAAAACACGTTAAACAAGCCGGACTAATTGAAGGCCAATCTGAAAAGGGCGGTCTTGCAAGCCCTTCAGAAGGGGGCAAGCTCTGGGATCGCTCGGGTGTCATCAGGAAGGGAGTTCCATAACACTGGAGCCGCCACAGAGAACGTTCTCTGCCTGGTTGTGGACAGGTGGCAGGAGCGGATTGATGGCAGAAGTAGCAAATTCTGTTCCTCAGAACGAAGTGATCTTGGGGGAACATACGGGGTAAGGCGGTCCCTCAGGTACGCAGGCCCTAGACCGTGTAAGGCCTTAAAAGTTAAAACTAACACCTTGAAGGCAATCCGATACTCAATAGGAAGCCAGTGCAGTTGCCGGAGGATAGGAGTGATGCGCTCCCTCACTGGTGCTCCCACCAGCAAGCGAGCAGCGGCATTCTGCACTAGCTTGAGTTTCCGGATTGTCGACAAGGGAAGGCCAACGTAGAGGGCGTTACAATAATCCAGCCTCGAGATGACCGTCACTTGGATCACCGTGGCCAGGTCGTCCCTGGACAGGTAGGGTGCCAGTCGCCTAGCCTGTCGTAGATGGAAAAACGACGTTTTGCTAACCATGGAGACCTGAGTTTCCATGGATAGCAAAGGGTCCAATTGGACACCCAAGCTCTTTACGAGGGATGACGGGCTAAGTTGCTCGCCATCCAGGGTAGGCAACCGGCACTCATCCAGCCCAGGGCGACCAGGCCACAAGATCTCCGTCTTCGATGGGTTCACCTTCAGTCGGCTGGTACGCAGCCATCCAGTCACAGCTTCGAGGCATAGATGGAAACAATCGGGTACGGTGTCCGGCCTGCCGTCCATTCTCAGCAGAAGCTGGGTGTCATCAGCATACTGATAACACTCCAGACCAAAGTCGCGGGCCAGCTGGGCCAGGGGGCGCATATAAATGTTGAATAATAAGGGCAAGAGGATGGCCCCCTGGGGGACCCCACAACTTAATGGGAGCCTCCCGGAGACCTCCTCTCCCCTCTCCACACGTTGTCCCCGATCCTGGAGAAAGGATCACATTGACAAAATACAATATAAGAAGTTTTAAAGTTTGGAAGAATGGCAATACCTTTATTGGCTCCAAAACAATAACAGTGTTGGTGCCAGCAGGTCTGTCTTATTAAATGCCTTAATTTTGACTATATTTTCCTTTTATGTATTTAATGAAAAAGCGCTACTTCTAGTAACTGGAACTCATGATTTTTAGATCTTCATATGGGAAAAGAGATTAGCAAATAGATAGACTGAAATGGGAAAAGTAATGTCCACAGGCTCTTTTCTAAGGATCAGTTAATACAAATTTTGAAAAAAGGCTGTATATGGGGCAAAACTGCTACTCACAAACCCTACATGTTTTATAAGGTGTGATTGGCCATTTGTGGCTATAAAATGGGAATGGCAAAAATGAAGGATGTGGGTTTGTTTGGGGGTTTTTTTTGCAATCCTGCGGCATGATCCCAATTTCTTATGGTTGCCTACCCTCAACTAGACCAATATAGCACAATGTCCATTGGAACTGGTAAGATTTTTTCTTCGGTCACCTGCTCTGCTGTTACTGACACCATGTTACCCATGATCATAAGCAGTCATTCCACACTTAAGCATAGGGACAGAATTAATTTTGTCATCTCTTATGTACATGATACCTTGGTTGGAATTGGATGCCAGAATTTCTCTGACATTCTGGCCACCGTGAGATGGAATGTCACATGGCCTAGATGAATGTATGAATGGAATTAGTTTGCTCACTGAAGTTGTTAAATCCCTAATTCCTATGGACTGCTGCCCAGTTAAAAAAATCTGGCTTGAAAGAAAGAAGGGTAAGATATACTTACAGAGAAAGGTTTGGGAAGGCTGCCCTAAGAAGAGAGGTGTAACATTCCATGTACAAGCGGAACTTCACAACCCATCACAGTAACTTAGAATATTCTAATCTTCCTCTAGTTACAGTACGAGGCCTGAAAGAAATAGCAGCATAGTAGTAGGCATGTGTGAGACAGAGCTGTGTAGTGGGACTGTCTGTTGGAAAGAGGAATACACTGCTCCTTATAGAAATAGCTGAAAAAAGGAAATACCAGGTCCTTGCAATGTAGGAGTGGAGTGCATTTTGATAATATTAGAGCCATAGAAGAAAAGATAGATATGTTCATTTCATTTATGAATCCATCCCTTTCTCTCTGTGCTAATCTTACACTTCTCAGCTCAGAGACATCAAAGCCTTATTTTGTGTTTAATACCAGTTGCTGTTTACTCTTCATCTTACATAAATAAAAATGTAATGTTCATTTGTGGGATTAACATAACCCAAAAACCACTGGACAAATTGACACCAAATTTGGACACAATACACCTATCAGGCCAACGAGTGACCATCACTCATAAAAACACTGAAAAACACAACAGAAGGGACTTAAAAAGCCAAAAATAAAAATGCATTACAACACATGCACAAAACCACATGTATGCACATACATACATACACACAACACATATACACAGACTGGGCCACAGCAATGTGTGGCAGGGGACGGCTAGTTTTAAATATATTTTCTCAGCCATACCTACAAGTTTTACATGTTAATGATGAAAATGCTCTTTACAGATAGTGAAAAAATAAAAAAACATTTTCCCTAAAACTGGTGGAAATCAGTTAAAGTTAGACAACTCTCAATTTTTAAAAACACTACAAAAACTAGCCTACTTGCAACTTCGCTGAACCGAGTACTGAATACCCAAACCTCCTCTATATTTACGATCCTTAGCTTCACTTTGCCACTATCAAGACAGCATGCTGATGATGACAATTGGGATTTTCCATGTCGGGCTGCAGTGAGCCACTCTAGGATGTAATCTCCACTTTTAAAGGAGCTACAGCCAAAAGAGTCTAGGCACTTTGGATAACTTATTTAAAGTTTGGACCCAAACTTACAATGGATTCACTGCTCCAATAACATGTGAGCCACCAATTGCCATTGCCTTCTGATACTAAGAGCACTGCCGCCACCCCCATTAGTAATAAAACTGTTGCTGAAATTCACCAGTACTACAAAACATTTTTACTTAAGTCTTTATTCTCAGAAAGAAAGAAAGAAAGAAAGAAAGAAAGAAAGAAAGAAAGAAAGAAAGATCTGGACCTCGTTCCCCACAATGGGTCCCATTTGACAGAGACATTCCTTCTTGATCCTCTGTCATCCAGCTTTTCCAGCTACTTTTACAATGTCCTGGTTTCTCTCTCCTTATCCCACTTGCTCCCTTTGTATTTGTCTTTACTTCGATTGCTGCAAACTGAATTCACAATGTAAAATTGTTCTTATGCAATTAACTCAGTGGTAAGGATGGGGAGAGGAGATGAGGTGCAGTGTGGAATCTTTCCATTCTCAATAGGTCTGGAGAAAAACAAAATGCTGCAGTGTTTCCTCATTTGTGTGTCTGACATCTTGACCACACTCTGATACTACTTGTCCATATGTGTTCCTGTTATTATCTATGAAATATTAAAAGCAGTGGGCTCAGTCTTAGAGGATTCCATAGGGAGGAAAAAGCTTTGACTCCCTCTTTCTATATAAGAGAGACAGATACTAGCTGCCACTAAATTTTGGCATCAGGAGCAATTATTGCAGAAATATCAGGATATGCCACCAAAAGTTGAAGGCAGCAGTGGTAGTATAAATCTCATTGAGAATAGTTCATTGTAATCCTACGTCTCTGGGAAGTTGCCCATATATAGGGTCAATGTTCTATTTTATAAGAAAACAGAAGATGGACTTTGCTTTCTTCTTCTGCCAAGATGAATGAGGCAGGCTTCATTAACCAGTCTGGGGGACTACAATACAAAGGATCTGTTTCTTGTGCACAAAATAGAATTGGGCACCTAGCCAAGGTTTCCCTTCTCCCTTTCAGCTTTGTTTTGTTTTGGCCACTGCTTCTCCTAGCGTGGCCAAATGCCACGCTAGGAGGAATACAAGCTGGTCACGCAAAGAGTGCATTTCATCACCCAGGCAGCACTGTGATATTCTAAGCTGCCATTCCAAAACGCCCTGAGATGCCAGGAAAGATGAAATGGAGGAAAGCCTTTCTGAAGGCCAAATTTGGACAATCTAGTGTTGCCCTTCAAGCTGAAACAATCAGTTTTTAAAACTGAAGAGGAATCTTCCAAGTGAATGTTTTCTAACACTATTAATCAAAAGAGCTTATGCAGTTGTTTAATTTTCCCTGCCTTTATTGATTTTGTATGGTGTAAAAAAGACAAAGCAGAGGAGGAAGAATGCAGGAGAATTATAAGTGAAAAGCATTATCTGGCCCAACACAATTCCACAAATAAGGTGAGATGACAGTACAACAACAACAACAACAAAAATCTGGAAGCATCGTATATAAATAGTGATTATCCGCCAACCTCTGCAAACAAATTGAATATCTGATATCTGAAATACTTGGTACCAGAAGTGTTTAAGACCCCCACCCCACCACCCCACCCCTGCCAATTTTGGAATAACAGTATTTGCATACACATACATAATGAGGTATTTTGGAGATTGGACCCAAGTCTAGAGAGCATATTTATGTTTCATATATATCTTATGCATATAGCCTGAAATTGAGTGGCTGCAGAATTCCATTTGCCACATCTACTGAGATGTAAGTCTTGCGGTTTTGGTTCAGAAATTGCACTACACGTGCACAAGAGCAAGGTATCTGAAGGCTCAAGAGTAACTTAAAGGTTTGAAAATACATACATGGGTTTTTAGGGGGGGAAGGGGGTTTCTAAGAAGGTGACCCATCTAACAGCCCCACAAAAAAATCAGTTGGCCTCCTAACTGAAAGAGGGAGGAATAATGACATACATAACATTTGTTTATTATTTTTTATTTCAGTTTCTCTGCTGTGGGAAAAGGTCACCCTTTGGAGAAAAAAGTAATATTGGAAATGAGGTGTGCCAGTCAGAAATGATGGAATCGGCAAAAGAGGTGATAATATGCTGTGCTAGGAGAAGTGATGTAAATCCTGGCTTTTATCACCCTCACATGCAAGGATATAGTTTTCTTCCTTACTGAGGGAAATAAAAATTTATATGCAGGATTTTATACTGTATACAGCTTGCAAAACATTCTGGGAAATCTTTCTGTGCGTGCCTGTGGTTTCAGTGCACACACACAAACAAAAACAGTGCAAATTATACTGCTTCTTGTACAGAAAAATCATGAGTATTTCTTCACATGTCTTGAGAAAATGCATTGAAATCTCATTGCTCCACTCACTAAATATTATTTTCCCATCCCTTAGATGAGGTGATGCTTGTCATAGGATTAGAACAGCTGTCTGGGAACTATTTTTCAATGGCTTCCCTTTGTGGCAGGCATATAGACCGGGGGGCTGGAGGGGCTCAGCCCCCCCAAATTTTCAGGGCGGTCCACGAGAAGGCCATACTGGTACATTATTTAAACTGTTATGTGTATTCATATGATCCGATCACTATGCTCAATATATCCCATATGCATGGGAGTATTGGGATAATGATACAAAAGTTTTGCTAGGGTAGATCCTCTCTCACTCAGCCCCCCAAATCAAAATCAAAATCCTGGCTACGGCCCTGCTTTGTGGTATCACTGTAACATTTAAAAGCCAAGCAGCATGAAGCCAATTGCCTATTGTTTGGGTCTTTGCCAAGCAGCTCTCACCTTGCCATGAACAAGTGGCAAAGATTGTTGAAGTTAATGGCAAAATGCTGTAGTTCAGTATGTTTATACTGAAGTCTAGATGGATGTGATTGGTCTGTCTCATAAGAGTGGATGCAAGTGAGCAAATTTCCTCTCTCATGAGAGCCATCTAGTGGTAGAGTGAGTAATATAGTTAGAAGGTACAAACAGTGTTACTTGGCTCTGCCTCCTTGCTCACTCTTATCCAATCACAGCAATGAAGTAGGGAGGAGTTAAGAGATGCTGTGGTTTCTGCTGTGTGCCTCCATTTTTGTGTGCCTCATGGTATGTGTTCTCCTGTTCTAACTTGTTGAACATGCTGTAGCATGTGTGTTACTGCCTTTGTGTTGCTTTTCTGCAATAAAGTAGAAATGCTTTGATAACATGGCATGCTTGCTCAGATGTTTTATTTCCAGTTTGAGTCCTCATAAGCCACATTTGCTGTAAACTGTTTTGAACTGCTTTTCTGATGCGATTTTATATTTTGCAAAAACCCCTTTTTTGAACAACAAAGATGGTCTCAAAAGCTGCCTCTGTTGTGGCTGGCATTGAGACCCTTCTAGGGAGGAGGCAGGAAGACATAGTTTTAATATTGCAGCAGGCTTATGGGATAATAAAACACTGGAGAAAATGGTTCCCAGACTACTGCAATATATTACAGATGAAGGGTATTTGCAATTTGTTCTGAGTTTTGGGAAGATTATTGATAGGAACATCCTCGCCTTGGGCTTTTCTTGAATCCTTTGCCTGATTGGTCTGAAAACCCTTTGCAGAGTTTTTGTATTCTACCTGCTTCCTTGTTGGGGAATGCTTGTGCTCAATGCAGGTCAAAGATGATGTTTTTGGTGCTGTGAAATTATCATTCCCATCCTCCTCCCTCTTTAACATGAGCAACGTGGCACACAAGAACACCACCAAAGACCACAATGAGATGTTATGCACAACTCCTGCCAAAAGCAACCACCTCTGTTCTCCCTATCACAACAAACATTTTTAGAATAGGCTTTACCAAATGGCTACCCTTGGAGAAAATACATGCACACACATTTAAGATCATTGTATAGTTCTTGATTTGACTGTTTCATAATGTCTTTCTCAGTTACGTTTATCTTTAAAATGGATGACCAGTAATTTACAAGAGCCATGCTGCTTGATTTATCATGATATTAATCACGGATAATGGGGAAATGGGCCAAGAAATGCCAGCACAGAATGAATATTTATCCTGCATTGCTGGTATCAATGATTGACTTTCACCTAAATTTAACCAACAAATTGAGAACTTCCATATATCCCTGGATGTGGAGGTCATTAACAACGGTTGTCATTAAAACAAAACAAAAATGATCCAGTTCCAAAGTAAATATTTTTCAATCTTTACCTATTGATGCTTGGGAAATGTCTTTAAAAAAAAGATTTTAACGGTTGCCAGCCATTTACCTGGAGACTACATAGCCTTGAATTTGTGTAGGTAATAGACTGTATATCTGCAATTATGGCTATATACAGGAATTTGTGTATTATTTAACCATGATGCCCATTATATACCTGTGTAACAAAATGCCTGCTGTCTCAGTGTTCAGATACAATGTAGTAACTGACCAATACATAATGTAGAACAGCGTTCCTTCACTTCTTGCTGGGGTTACGTTCCAGGACCTCCCACAATAAGTAAAAAACTGCAATGTAGGGATGCTCTATTTATTTTAATATTTATACATTATTTTAGTTATACACTATTTAAGTCTTTATAAATTTAAAACAAAGTGAAGGAAAGGAAGTATAGGCCCTTCAAGGCTGGAGGGAGGGTGGACTGAGGAAGGAAAGCGTCTTGGAGAGCAGCAGCGGCAAAACCCCTCAAAACAGCAAAAATATCATTATATATATTTTAAATTAATTTTTTTTAATCCGCAAAACAGCAAGATGTAAGAAGCTGATATGGCTTTGAAATAGAAACAGAAACATAGAACCCAATCATATCTATGACTGTTTCCTCTTTAATAATTCCCATCATGTTAGGGTTTACTCCCAAGTAAGTCCATAGGATTCCAGCTCTTGTCCTTAAAGCTATTTGTCTCATATTATAGGATTGCCTGCAGGAGATCCAGCGCTTCCTGAAAAAACACATGGAATTTGTCTCCATACTGATGACTGTAACGGTTTTTTTAATGGTAAATATATATCTGCTAGTATCTTCCTGTTTGCTCTGAATGGGTTGCCTCAGAAATAACATTAGCATTAGGGTGGCAACATACTTCTGATAAAGTTGCACAATTTTTTTCGGGAAATATCCTTTAGATGGGTAACAGGAAGAACATAGACATTTGATGGAAAGAAAACTAATGTTAAACAACGTCAATTTACATACTAATATTTCACTTATGAAAACATATTTGGTGGAACAAAAGCGCAGTGTGGTCAACATGGCAAAAATTGTTGACAAAGAACATGCAAGCTGAGAAAAGCTGCAGCAACCTGCTTTTGCTTAAGCTGATTGGAAAGAGCAAAAGTCAACCCTCTCCATCCCCTCTTCCTTATGATTTGAGTACAAATTACTTTCATTCTATTAATTAAGTATGTACCAATGAAAGTAAAATGGGGACAAGGGGAAAGTAGAGTCATTTCAAATGTGGCTGAAAGATTAGAATAACAGAGGAATAATCAGAATTGTGACTAGTAAATGAGGGCAGTTGAAGAGTATGGATTTACTAGATGTAAGGTGTTCATATTTCACATGTCATTGTCCATTATGCTCTTGTGCTTTAAGAATAGGTGTAGGCTCTATTTCAGAGGAAGGCAATGGCAAACTGCCCTGAGTATTCCTTGCCAATGAAAACCTCTATGAAATTCCAGAGGTCATCATAGATGGACAACTTGACACACTGTTCAGCAGAAAATGCAATAAAAATCCAAAATAAGTTAGTAGGGAACAATAAAATTAAGTAGATGCTATAGAAATGCCCTTAAACTGACTTGCACCTTGTTCATTATTTGGACGCCATTAACAACCCTATGGGGTAGGATATTAATATTTCTCTTACACAAGCCTTAACCTTCAACCAGCTGAGTGAGAGTGACCAAATGGATATATGAGCCGATAGAAACCTAGACACTCTCTCAATTAACTGAACAATTTGTGAACAGCTGAGCTTGGAGGCATTATTAAGAGCTGAAATATTAAGGTAACAAAAAGTGATGTCATAATGCAGTTGTGAGGACTGGCTCTATCTTGAAGCAGAGTAGGTAAGACATGACAACAAGAGGATCTTTTCCTGATTTTAAAAAGAATTACAAAAGCTACTCCTTTTACATCTTTTCATCAAAGTAATTTCTATGAAGTTTTGATATTTTTATTGGAGATTGGGGAAAGGGGAGTAAAGAGGAGAAGGAGGATTAAATGAGTAGTATGTGAATGGGATGTATATGGATATGTGTTGACAGAGGGAAGATGTATGGATAGGTTTCAATAGGATATAAATATACAGAATGTAAGTGGTATGCAAACATTGCTTTGGCAACATCCACCACCAACTTACATCCTGTACTTTGATTACCCGTGGAAATCCAGTCTTTAGATTTTGAATCTATTTTTTAAGTTTGAATTTCTGAAAAACAAGCATAAATATCCATAGCAATTAATTAATGTCCCAGTGGCATTTCTCATTCCCTTTTATCTATCTGCCTCAGGTGTATGGGATGATTTTAACTTCATTCCTCTGGTACTCTATCCACTTTAAGAACAGTTTGGATCGAAAAGGCAAATACATCCTGGCAAAGCAATAGAAGATTGGTTTTGCCTTCTCTGGCAGAGGAATGGCAATGGTTGTTGGACATCAAAATAAATTGGATTGTTTTTTCTGCAGCTGTGAGTGGACAATGGATATCCCTGATTTTTTTCCCCTTCAGTTTCCTTATTTTCTTTTCAAAATTCTATTCCAAATATGGTTGAACTAACATGACACAACCTTGAAGCAACTATAGACAAAGAGCTGACTGACCAAAGTGTTCATTCACCAGGATTTCATAAACATGCAACACCGAGTGGAAACATGGAGGTAGGATATAAACCAGAAACCAAGAAGTAGCCCAACCACAAATGTGTTTGCCAGCTGAAGCCATAATTTAGAGTCCTCAAAATAGCAAGTCAAAACAAACCACATGCCCCAAGGAAAAGAAAACTCAAGGAAATGGAAATTATTCAGCTCAGGAATCAGAATATTTTCTATCTAAAGATTCTCTCTTTGTGTGTGCGTGCACATGCAAGTGGGTGGGTGGGTGGGTGAGGGGGGTGGGATAGAGGGAGAAAAAGAAAAAAAGAGAGAGAACAGTGTATGATCTGTTCCAGCAACCTTGTAGCCACTTCTGCCAACTGTGAACTTAAGGGGAAGTACAAGCCTTCCAGATGTTTTGGATTACAATTTACACAATACTTTACCATTGACCATGCTAGCTGGGCATTTCTAGGGTTGATGTCCAAAATATCAAGAAGACCAAATTCACCTCCACCCTGTTTTAGAGTCTGTTTGCACTGTGTGTATATCTTATTGGTTTTAAATAAATAAAATCTGAAATGGGAATATCCATTTGTATATTTTAAAAACACACACACATCATAGCTAGTTTGTTGTATTATGAGCCCAGCTATAACTCTTCTAAAGTTAGTTATGATTAATCCTAAACATACTTGAGAGTAAATTCTATCAATGACATCATGGTTGTATATTGTCACGCTTATCAGAAGTCTAACTCACTAAGATGGCCAAGTAGAAGCAGAGCTGACATTAGGTCAACTGAATTTGTACTGACCACTTCACCTGTCTTCTCTTCTCTAGGCTAAACATACATAGCTCCCTCAAACATTCCTCATGGGACTTAATTTCAAGAACATATTGTTCTCCTCTGAAAATTTCAGCTTGCCAATAAATTGTTCAAATCTGGACATATTACTGCAAGTGAACTCTAGCTAAGAGCAGAATAAACTATTTCTCTTAATCTGGACAAGAGGTAGGAATCATGCAGCCTTCTAAATTGCTGGAAGTTGCAGTTCAGTGACATTTGGAGGACTGCATGATTCTCACCCCTCATCTGTATTTCTATTGGCACACATAGAATTTCATTTGGTATTTTACTATTGCATCACACTGTTGACTAATGTTCCACTTGTGGTGTGCTAAGACCCATGAGATCTGTTTTATATTTACTGCTGCAGAGCAGGGAATTCTCATTCTATATTTGTACATCTGATTATTTCCAACTAAACATAGAACCTTACAATGATGACATTTTTTTGCATTTGTTTCAGCCCAGTCCTCTAAGTGTTTTCTCAAACTGTTCACGTTCAGGTGTTTTGGACTTCACCTACCAGAAGTCCCAGCCATCTTACCAGCTGATAGTAATTGTGGGGGCTGAAGTCCAAAACATCTAGAGGACCATGAATTGAGAAACTCTGCTCTAATCTATTAGCTGCTTTGAGTCTCCGTTGTGGAGAGAAAAAGCAGGGTATAAACAAACATAAACACAATTTTGTTGTTTATTCATTCAGTCACTTCCTACCCTTTGTGGACTCATGGACCAGTCCATCCCAGAGCTCCCTGTTGACCATCGCCATCCCTAGCTCCTTCAAGGTCAAGTTGAATTCTATCTCCCCCCCTCCAGATTGGTATCCATTGCAGAATTAACAAGAACCCCCTCTGCTGTTAGATCAAAGACATTTATAAATATATTGAACACGGCCCCTGTCTCTTCATTACTTTGCGAATGAAGATTCTTAGGAAGGGTTCATCCAGCACTTTCTACAAGCATGTTGATGACCAGTTGTTGTACCTTAGACCTGAAGGATCCCTCAGTAAACCACTTGAGACCAGCCGTGATTAAATGCTTTATTTAGAATAAATGAATAGAGTAAAGTAGATAGAAATATAGTCCAATGATGCTCCCAAGCATCAGGGTATTGCAAAGCAATAGTCCAAAGGTAAAACAGGATCAAAAGAGTAAAAAGAGTCTTGATGCCTCAATGGGCTAAATCCAGGGATATGTTCTTGGCACAAAGACTTGGAAAATAGAGTCCAATGGCCCAGGCAAGGTTCTGTGAAGGCTTGGCTTGAAAGCTAAACGTTGGCGAGAGATGCCTCGAGCCAAAGGGAAACAGCTTAAGTAGGTTTTTCTCCTTGAAGACGCAGACTGCGTCGGAACTTCTTCCCAGGCTCGCTCGTGAGACTGGCCCCGCCTGGGCCTCTTGGCTGGGATTGGAATGTCAGCTCGTTAGTGAAGACACCTGGACTTTTGGGAGGCACCACTGCTTTGTGGTACTGTTATCGAACAACCGCCAATCCCCCAGGCCTGTTGTCTGACAACCGGGCAAGCCCCGTGGACCGACCACGGGGCAGAGACCGCGAGGGTTCAGTTAACCTGGCGAGCCCGGAGCGACTAGGTCCTCGTAGCCTACCCGCCTCCCGTAGATCCAATTATGCTCACCAATGCTGCAAGGTAGATGCCACGAAATTGTTTATTCTGCTCAGCTGAGAGGATGCGAACCGTAATACCCTGATTCCCGCAAAGAACGCATGCATGTACAATCAAAACATTGGTTTTTAAAGGTTACAGAACTGTCAAAACAATTGAATTTCCCGCCTGCCCCCTTCTGGGCCGGCTCCGTCGGTGATTGGTCGGAACGTTGAGACCAGCTGATGGGCGGGATGTTGACCGGCTCTGGGGAGCCTATCGGCGCTTACTCCCATTCGCCATCCTAGCCAATCAGGAGTCTGCGGCCATATATGGAATGTCCGGGAAGGGGAGCTCAGACGGAAATCGCTGTCAATATGGCATATGAATAAAACAAAAGAATCCTGGCCAGGTAAACGACCTGGAGTGACACCTGGGAGTGATAGGATTAGTGAGATGGTGCGTCATTCTTGAGAATGAAACAAGGAAAAGGGGAAGAGGCCTGATGATAGTAATTCACTCAAACCTTTGGGTGACAAAAGGGCCTATTTTGGGACACAGCCTGGTTTCCGAGGCCAGGTGTGGCTCCCGTGGTGAAAATAGATATTCAATGTCCAATTTCCAAAGGCAAGTTATGCTTGACGACTCAGACCGGCGAAACTGCCTCCGGATCCGGACAGACGTGGAGTTGAAACAAGAGTTCAATTTCCATAACAAGACTCTGACCGGGCAGCGCATGCAATGAGAAGGGTGATGGTCCATAAAGATTTGGGATGGGATTTTGGTTACATTTCCTCTTATCAAATACAACAAAACACTTTCAAGGCAGTCTTTTCTCAACGAGGGCAAAGGGGGGGAAGGGAAGGGTTACAAGGGGTCAAGGGAGACATGGGAACAATATGATACAGATGCACAGATACAGGGGTGAACCTTTATTATGATTTTTTGCTTTCCTGATGTCAGCCCAAATACAAACAGATATGGCCCCCCGCTTCATAGGCCAATTCCTTTCTCAAAACTTTTCTTTCTGAGTCCAGAGACGTCCCAAGAGTGAGGGGAGAGAAGAATAAAGATAAAGAATGTAAAGCAAAAACAAGTCCCTTTCCTCCCTTCGGGGGTCCCGAACCCGGGATTCCCGTCCCAACCGGCCTTGGCCCTGCCGTTTGAGCTACCGCGTCTTTCCCTTGGACGCAGCTCTCCTCGCAGTCTTAAGGCGCCCGGGAAGCGGGAGGAGAGGAAAAAAAATAAAAATTTAGGAAAAATAGGGAGAAAGTCAGAAAGAGAAATAACCTTATGGACAGACTCCAGCGGGGCTTAGGGAAAGGACGTGTGGGTTTCCACCCGGGAACAGGCGTGCGTGCTGAAGTTGGGACTTGTTCACTCGCGGAACGACCTGCGGCTTGAGACCTGTTGGCTTCAACAACAGTACCAGGCTTTCTTATCAGTCTGGGAATTAGAAGGGCTGCATTTGCCCTTGAACGCTTGGTGAACTAGAGGCCTCTGCAGCATCTTGCTTTCAGGCCTCTGAGGCTTTGGATTTAATATGGCGTGAGCCTTGCTGAGTGCTAGAGCCAGGCTGGGCAATGACACCAGTTGGATGTGTCCTTCAAGCCTATGCAATGGATTTTTCTGGTGCACAGAACTGGCCTCACCCTTTAAACCAAAGGTTCGTCTGCCAGGGCCTAGGAAGCTTGGACGGTGGCAGCGAGGTCCTCAGGCCATAGTTTTGATTTGAGTTTCCTTCTCTAGATGGTTGACCTTACAGGTTTAGACGAGTACCATCTGCCCGGGTTTGAAATTAGAGTTTTCCTTCTCTTAGGATGGTTGTGAAAAGGCTAGAGAGCCCATCCTGCCCGTTGATGCTCTTTATCAGACCCTTCAGTTGTGACCTGTCTGGCATGGGAGGCCCTACCAGTGGCTAATATGCCACCGCCAGCATAGCTCACAACTTCATTAGGGTATGCAAGCCTCTCCCCCACAACAATCAATGGAGAATAAAGATATTGAACAGCATGGCCCAGAAAATGAAGTAAAGGGCCATCACCACTACTTTCACTCTTTCTGTATACAACCCTTTTCTCCAAAGTAGGAGTCATATCTTGTCTCATAGTAGGCAGGAAAGTAGTGTGACAGAATAGGTCAGAAAACACCATACGTAGCTGCCATTTACTTCAACTGTTCAACTGTACAACTTAACCAGGAGAAGTTTGTGACCTTAATTCTGAAATATGGTGATTATGTTAAACAACACATTTTGCTACATGTTAGAAAAACCTGGACCTTCTTTATCAAAGGCAATGTTAATCTTCCATACAATTAAATGTTCACACTTCTCCAAGGACTTTTCCATGCTCTGAGTATTGCTGGATTACCAGGCATTGTAATACAGGTTCATCTTCTGTGACAATATAGTGCTGCTAAAGGATTGTATTCATTGACTACCCACACTCCTACCCCAATTGAGGAGTTTTTATCCAGTATATGAAGAGATGGGGGCCAATTCTCAGACATTCCACCTTGCAACCACCTCAGGCTTGAGGTAATGTTTACTATGGCAAATTAAGAGACGTCTTTAAGGTAGGTTGCTTTAAATTGGCCTTCTTCGTCAACAAGAAGCCTTTGTTGGGTTAATAAGACCTCCATTAGCTAAGGTCCACTAATCAAATTCAACCCCATAGTTCTATTCCCTTGCATAAACAATTTGAATTTGCCAACATGGGAAATGTTTTCAGCATAGGTATAAGATTTCTAAAACTAGCTCTAAGCTGTTATTGCTAATGTTTTAATTCCAAAAGCCAGATGAGAGGTCACAGGACCTTCCATCTCAAGTTCCATCTAAAATGAGACTGAAATGCTCCTCTTCTCACCCCTTTATATATGCAGACAGTGTTGTTATGGTTGCTGAGGTATTAGCATAATGTGTGCTAGCCAGTAAATCTTCCCACACTATAAAGACATCAGCACAGCTGGCAATGGCTGTGCCAGAGGGACAAAAAGGACAAACAATATCCTTCTTGAGTCCTGAGTCCTGTGCCAAACTTCCAGGTAAAATTATTGGGTTTAGATGGAATATTTGTTGTTGTTTTCCATAGCCTCTAGTCATCCCCCCCCCCCCCCCCGGGCATTATTGTCCAAATAGGTTTTCTGAAACAGAAAATGGGAAGTACTTAGAAAGCATTAGTCAGTTTCACAAGACTACAACTGGTGCAAGTCCAACCTACACCATCATGGGTGAGACTGCATAATTTGGTACCATCACAGCATACAAACATGACTGTAACTAAGAAAGATATGTTCTCACAAGAAGTGAAATAATAGCCATTTCAGTCTATGCTCTGATGAGTCAGAAAACCAAAAGAGATTTCAAAATGTTCTGCTGGCCAATCATTTCCAATTAACTTTCTCTAGAACTTGGAAAAATTATCTGTTTGGATGACAACTCCCAAGTGTCGCCCCTCAGTGGGCCATGGCACTTGACCTCCCTGACAGACCACACAATGGCAAGGGTACAACCGGGTTTTATTGATAGTATCAAGGCAAAGGGGAAAGGTTCAAAGGCAGTCTTTATAGGGCCTTTGGATAGCAGCTTTAGCAGGGATCAGCAAGGAGTAAATAGTCCCGTAGCAAACAGGAACAGCAAGGTTGCAGCAACCCGTTGCAATAGGGCCACTGACAGGAATCAAGCCGGATGCCAAAGGGAAGATTCAGGGAAGTATTCGGCCAATGCAAAAGGCCAGGATGTGCTAGATGATCTTTGTGGGGCTCAGCCGGCGCAAGAAGGCTGAGCTCTGTAGAAAGAATGCGAGGAAGTTTGGCAGGCAATTAGTCTTTCATGGGATTGTCCCACGACTCCTCAATGGACTGGAGCATGACTCAGCGCCTGACAGGCAAAAGTGTCTCTGGAAGAAATCTCTGCCAATGCCGTAAACAGGCCGGCTTCCTGCAAACACCAAAGGTTCACAAACAAGATCTCCTGCGGAGGGAATCTTGGAATCCAAACCGGGTGGAAGGATGGTCTCTAATAAGTCCTGTTAAAGCACTGTGGCTGGATGAATTGCCTAGCAATTCGCTTTAGTCTTTAGTTGCAAACAACAACAGGATTATTGGTGCAAGGCCTAGATAGCCTGAAGGCAGTGAGGCTAGCAGCTTCAGTCTCTTAACTAACAATGCCTAGCTATTAGCAAGGTGATTCCACAGTGGCACTTAGAAGGCTGAAGACTTACCTCTGATGACTTGGCTCGACTTGACACAGGGTCTCCTGGAAGGCTTAGCTTTTGCGGCAAGCATCCACAGAGTCTTTGTAGAAAGTAACCACGGTAAACAATGCCAAGAGGCTCCTGCAACGGAAGGATTCCGGGCAGGCATTGAGTAGTATACCAATAGGTAGCTAGGCCGTCTTCCTTGGATTCCTGGCCGCACGCAGAAAGGCCAGGAGGATTTCCTTGGACACAGGGCAGAGCAACAGCTTGCGAAGATCCCTCCGGTTTCAGCGTTAGCTGGGAAGGTCTTTCAGGCTTTTCTCTCCGGTTCCATCGGCGTCCTGGATTGCATGCTAGGCACAGATCAAACATAGATGAAGCAGGGTCCTGGCACAGTGGAGCAGAGACGAACACCTTAGAGTTGGCTGCCTGGCGTCCCCTGGGAGGGAAAGCCCCCACAGCCTTTCCCTCAGTTCATCTTGGATGCGACGTTGGAAAGAGACAGGGACTGAAGGGTGCTCAGAGCAATTATAGCATTCTGAGAGTGCGTCGGACGTCACAACCTGTGATGGATGGTTCTCGGGTTGTTTTGAGAACCTCAGTCCTGAAGAATGTGGAGCCTCGTTAGTGCGAACCACCTGGGCTGGGGAGTAGCGCTTACTGCTCCGAGTACCCGCTTCTGCTATCAGCCTGGTGGGCTCCGCTTGGCCTTGACATGCCTTTAGCATGGCATGTTTCTTGGGAGGCACAGGAAAGCAGCAAAGAGGCCCACTGCAAGAGCCGGGAGTTAACCCAGCTGTGCTGGAAAGTTTCTTAGAGTCAAGCGGGCAGAATGCAGCCCCTAGGAAAGATGCCGTCTGAGGTTGTTGGGGTGCGACACCAAGCCATGTATGAGGAACTCACCCATTTAAGGCAGGGCCCAGACCAGCCTGGCAGTTTTGCAGATAGAACAGCCAGGAAAAAAGGGGGAGTGGTTGGGAGCCTTCCCTGGGAGGAGTTAGGGAGAGAGCTGCCTGGGAGGAGCTCTGAGTTAAGGGGAGGAGCCGAACTACTGGAGGGAGAGAGAAAGGGCTTATTTGCCAGTTCTTGACAAGCTCTCCAAGAGAGAGGAGCAGTTCTTGACAAGCTCTCAGGGAGAGAGGAGTGTTCGTGACACGCTCTCACAGAGAGGGGAGAGTTGCTGACAGCTCCTTGTCAGAACTCATTAGAGTATTGAGCCTCTGTATCAAAGCTCTGTTTAGAGTAATGAGCCTCTGTAACAAAGCTCTGTTTAGAGTATGGAGCCTCTGAATCAAAGCTCTGAAGTGAACTATCTAGGATAGTTATTATATAGATAGCTCACCACTAGTTTAGATATTAGTGGGAGTGAGTTCTAGTTTAGGCAAGTTTCGTACTGTCTGTGTAACCTTGAACATCTAAGATTAAGTAAGCATTTAGCTGTAACCCTCACGCTGTTGAACCATCTTTTAATTAACCATTACACTCTCGTGCCTCAGTTGAAGAACCAATACGATCTGTGCCTGTTAAGTTAATAAATGTTTAACTTATTAACTTTAAAAGAAAAGCCTCAGTTGTGCTCTTTCCATCAGCTGTGTGATTCCAGTTCCAGTGTCATTCGTGCTCCCCATTCTAAAGAAGTTTATTTTACCTCAGCATTCCTCTTAGCTTAATTTGGTGAAGATTAAAGAGCCTAGCTGAAGGGTGGTTTTTATATAAGAAATCCTAAAAGTAAAATTTTAGGTTGGTGGTAGCGTACCGAGAAGAGTTTTTAAAATCCTCCAGACTTTAATTTAAGAACCAAGTCGTCACACCATGCCTGCTGGACAATTCTAGCAGAAAATTGAAAAATAGCTTTCTCAGGTTCTGCATTCCTAATAATATCCAGTCCAAAGTTACTGGAGTCACAATATTTGAATCTGTTACTTTTTATCCTTCATTCATTAAATTCTGTGCTTGTTCTGTGTTTTTGTAACAGCCCTTTGTTGTTGTTTATTTGTTCAGTCACTTCCATCTCTTTGTGACCTCATGGACCAGCCCATGCCAGAGCTCCCTGTCAGCCGTCACCACCCCCAGCTCCTTCAAGGTCAAGCCAGTCACTTCAAGGATACCATCCATCCATCTTGTCTTTGGTTGCCCCCTCTTCCTTTTTCCTACCATTTTCCTCAACATCATTCTCTTCTCTGGGCTTTCCTGTCTTCTCATGATGTGGCCAAAGTACTTCATCTTTGTCTCTAATATGCACAAGAACATCAAACCAGTCCATGTTCCAGTGAGCAGTCAGGCTTTATTTCCTGGAGCATGGACTGGTTTGATCTTCTTGTGGTCTAAGGCACTCTCAGAATTTTCCTCCAACACCACAGTTCAAAAGCATCCAACTTCATTCACTCACCCTTCCTTAGATATACTTAAAGTGTTAACAAACTCACCTTGATATAGTTTTTTTTAAAAAAAATTAAATGCCATCTGCTTCTTTTACAGCTTTGTAATAGCTCAGTGCAAACTCTTTTATATGTTTCTTTTAAAGGTCTTGTATGGAAACAGGAGGCCCCCTGGTGGTGCAGCAGGTTAAACCTCTGAGCTGCTGAACTTGCTGACCGAAAGGTTGGTGATTCAAATCTGGGGAGCGGGGTGAGCTCCTGCTGTTAGCCCCAGCTTCTGCCAACCTAGCAGTCTGCAAACATGCAGTTGTGAGTAGATCAGTAGGTACTGCATACCAGTCACTTCAAGGATACCATCAATTTACTTGACTGCATTTTCTGTTATGATCTGTTTGGGCCTTAAGATCAGCTGGGGAGACCCTCCTATGGGTCCTGCCTCCCTCACAAGTGAGGTTGGTGGGGACGAGGGCCTTCTTGACTTTGGAATGCCTCCCCCCCCACACACACACACACACAAGGAAATGAGACAAGTACCCACCCTTACAACATTCAGAAAGGGTTGAATATTTGGCTATTTAAGCAGGCCTTTAACAATGGCTAATTATAACAATCACCCTAATCGGACAGGTCTTAAACAGCCCTTATCTTTTTAACTATAATTTGAATCCTCTAATGATAGGAATAGCTGGTTTTAAAAGACGTTATATAATGTTTTTATAGGGTTTTACAGTGTTTATAAATTGGTTGTTTAATTATGCTTATATTGTTGTGATATTTTGCTTGTATTAATATGTGATTACTTTTTATGTATACTACTTATTGTTTTTTGTTTGTATATAAGCCTCCCCAAGTCTCTCTAGGGCAGTGGTCCCCAACCTGTGATCCGTGGACCACCGGTGGTCTGCAGGAACTAAAATGTGGTCTGCAGCCTAACCATTACTACACTGTTACAAGGAGAGCTCCTGGTCTTGCAAAACCATCTTATAGTACAGAGGATTATTAAATATGGTTTCTGTGGCCGAGCAGATGGTGTCTACTGGATGGCATATGTTCTGTGTTAGAAACTAGAGCCGAGGTGGCCTATCCAATGCATTTTTCTGAATCAGCACCTCAAATAACCAAGCCAAATCTAAAGCTGATCGAAAACTGATTCCTAACCCTTTTGGTACTAATGTTAGAGAGTGGTCCCTGGTCAAAAGTGACCCTGATCAAAGTGGTCCCTGTCAAAATAAGGTTGGGAACCACTGCTCTAGGGATATGAGGCAGGGTACAAATAAAATGTTTATTATTTATTTATTTCATGCACTTTTATCCTGCCCTTCTCCCCCCAAAGGGGGACTCAGGGCGGACTCACACAAGCACCATATGATGCTGTCAATAAGTAAACAATTGAAAGTACAATTAAAGCACCAAAAACCATCAAAACATTAATAACCATTCAGACACATTTTATAATTCATTAGACAGTAGATTATACATGTCACCCCTCTGTTGGCGCCCCCTTGTTGTGGGGGAGAGGCTTGCGTACCCTAATGCAGTTGTGAGCTATGCTGGCGGTGGCACAATAGCCACCGGTAGGGCCTCCCATGCCAGACAGGTCACAACCAAAGGGCCTGACAAAGAGCGTCAAAGTAACACTAACAACCAAAAACGGGGGGTACTAGCACAGACAACAACAAAGAGGACCAGTGAATTATAATAGCAGGGGACAGCTAAAGGTCCGCCAAGTAATAAAAATAATACAACAATATCAATTGAATGTGTGTTATTGAACACACAGTGAGAATCAGTAGAGCAACCAAGCATACACACGCCAAGGATCAAAGGGGTTTCACATAGATAAAAGGAAAACATGCACTCCTGACCTGAAGACGTCCGATTGGAAGATCTTATTAAAGCATGTATTTCAGTACAGTCAATGTAAGAGCGTCAAAGGGCAGGATGGGCTCTCTAGCCTTTGGGCAACCATCCTAGGAGAATGAAAATTCTGATTTCAAACCCGGGCAGATGGTGCTAGTTTAACCCTGTAAGGTCAATCATCTAGAGAAGGAAACTCAAACCAAACCTACGACCTGAGGACCTCGCTGCCACCGTCCCAGCTTGCTAGGCCCCAGCAGACCAACCTTTGGTTTAAAGGGTGAGGCCAGTTCTGTGCACACTGCGCCCCACCAGAAAAAATCAATTGCACAGACTCAAAGGACACATTCAACCTTCGAATCATCAACGCACTTGTCGAAAGTGTGGGATGAGTCCTTCCTGAATCTTCGTTCGCGAAAAAAAGCCAAGAAATACATGTCAGTAAAACTAAATCCAAGTCTAGGCAGATGCAATGTTGTAAATATCCTGAGTCTTCTTTCTAATTGCCGCTTCTTTCTAATTGCCAGAACAAAGTCTTCACTTATCTTCTGAAGGACAAGAGGGAAGTGGCCAACCTGATGTCCCCTGGGGAGAGAGTTCCACAGGCAAGGGGGCCATTGCCGAAAAGGTTCTGTCTCTCGTCCCCATCAACCGCATTTGCGATAGTGGCGGGATCGAGAGCAGGGCCTCTCCTGAAGATCTTAAATTTCATGATGGTTCGTGGCATTAGATACTTTTAGTGTTAGTATTATTATTTTACTGACACAAAAACACAGTATGTCACTGCAAACAAGATATATATGCTGGATTTCTTATTCTTATTCTTGGCCAGACAATATCAATGTGTAGTCAAGATGAGAAAAATAATTAATATGGAAGGTCACAAGCTTGGAAAGTATGCAGCAGTTCATCCCCACCAATACCCCTCACAGGTTTACAACGAAGGGAAAGATTTTGCCCTCTCCTTCCACCCTGACTGAGTTCATTGAGTGCAAACTACTTCTGCATTTTGAACTTTATTGAAGCAATGGAAGTAAGCTGAGGGAAAAGAAATAAAGTGGGAAGAGGATATGGCAAATGGGGCTTTCTAACAGTAGCTGGAAAAAGTGAGACAATTTTAACTGGGACTGTCCTTGCTACATAAGTCAGGACTAGTAGAGGTTATGCATTTTTGAATTTTAGTCCTAGCCAGAATGGAGCATAAACATTAGCCCAAGAAAATGTTGTCCTGGTATCATTTCACATTCTTTCTCTTCAAGCTGCATAACTGGCAGATCACACTCAGCAAAACATTGTTACAGATGCACTGCACTGACATCATTTTTGTCTTTCAACTTGTTTATTTAAAAAGCAATTTTAACTTTAGAGAAAAGTCATACTGATGAATTACAGTGTTTCATTTCCTACTCATGTTTTGACAAGCCATGTCTGAAAGCAGAACATGATCAACTAATTTGTTTTATTATTGTGTACAATGTTAGTTGAAGACCAAGGTACTCATCTATTTAAAAGGCAAATAAGAAGAACAAAGATAGCACTGAATATTTTAGTCTATTACTATCTCAGGGGTTCTCAAACTCTCTTCAGCTGTAGAGTCCTTATTAAAGCAAAATATTTGTGTGTTATTATATTACATTATAATGTATATATTATATATTATTATGTATATGTGTATATATCAAGCATGGGCAAACTTTTTGACCAACATAACTCTAACGGTATTTCAGTGGAAGAGCCTGGGGGCCATCCAGTCCAACCCCCTTCTGCCATGCAAGAAAAACACAATCAAAGCTCCCCCAACAGATGGCATTTCAGCCTTTGTAATAATAATAGTAATAGGAGCAACCCCAGGGGGCATCCAGTCCAACCCATTTCTACCATGCAAGAAAAGCACAATCAAAGCACCCCAATAGATGACCATCCCATATTTGTAACAACAACAGCAGCAGCAACAACAACAACAATTCCAGGGGACATCCAAGTCAACTCCCTTCTGCCATACAGGAAAGGCACAATCAAAACACCCCCTGAGGGATGGGAGGGAAGTGTTTTAGAAGCAAGCAAGGCAAGGGGGGAAAGATCTGGGCGTTGAGGAAAAAAGACTTTGGGGGGGAAGGGAAGCAAGGAAAAAGACTTTTGGGATTCCCAAAAATAAACCTGTGAGGCTGATAAGATAGAGAGAATGAGCTCTCCAGAAGATTTAAAAACATGGGCAGGTTCACATGTGGATATATGATCTGTCTGATCATACGGACCTAAGCTGTGAAGGGCTATGTTAGGCATAACTGGCGCTTCTAATTGTACCCAAAATAGACCAAAGGTGGAAAATTGTATGCTTCCTTTAGTTAACAATTTAGTTGTAACTTTTTGGACCAGCTGAAGCACTCTTCAAAGAAAGCTCTACACCAAGCAGAATATAACTGCAGCCTGTGTTACCATGGTTTGATATGCAATATCTGTAGAGGCAGGCTCAGCTGGCACACAAGTCTTCACTATGCACTACTGGACATGTATTTATTTATTTACTGTATATATATCTCACCTTTCTCTACCCCGAAGGGGACTCAAGGCAGCTTTACATATGGCAATTATTTGATTCATTTAAAGAACAGACAATTAAATACATTTTAAATTTAAAATTAATGTTAAAATGCACATTAAAATTTGACTAACATTTTAATCACAATTAAAATCACACCATCCACAATAATGCATCATTGCACATATTTCGTAGTTATTATTGCACTGTAGTTAATCCAGGCCTGGATTAACACTTTTTGGCACCCTAGGCCACACTTTGGAATGACGCCCCCCCCCAAATCACTCAGACCCACACTGAAAATAAAACCTTATCTTCTCCTTTGATCTTCAAAAAGCGTATTGCTGATGATTTTTTGTATTGAGAGAAACACATAATTAGTAACTAGTCCTAGATATTAGGTTATTATTAACCCTTACAGTACCAACAGTGCGTCGAGACAGCCCAGGGAGTGTTACAGTAGTGTACTACTACCAGCACTGAAAGCGTTAAAAAATATGCGAATAATGAAGGTTATAATAATGATATTATGCACAGTAAAATAATAATAATAAAATAAATTTTATTTCTAACCCGCATCCATCTCCCCATTGGATCCATGAATACATGCACATTTACAGGAACAACAGCACAGCATGAGAAAACAGTACTTTCTTACAACATTAGAGAAATCCAGAAATATTGAGAGAGACCATAGTGCTAAAATATATGCTGAAAAATATATATTTTGAATTAAAATAAAAATAAATAAAATAAATATAAAAAATAATAAATATACTGTATATAATAAATTAAATAAAAAATATTTAAATAAAGCAATGCTTACACAGATAAAGATTATATACTAAACACATACCTTTATATTGAATTAAAATAAATAAAATAAATATAAAAAATAATAAATATATATAATAAATTAAATAAAAAATGTAATTAAATAAAGCAATGCTTACACCAGTGTTTCCCAACCTTTTTTGAGCCAGACATCAGGAAAATCAGACATCACAGGTACTTTCCCCACAGGCCTATATTATGAAGGCAGAAAATCCCACAATATCTGCTTTGAACTGGATTATCTGAGAGTCCACATTCAGAGTACACATTCAAGTACACATTCAGTGTACTTGAGGGACCGCCTTTCACCATATTGGCCCCAGAGATCCCTACACTCCGGTGTACAAAATCTTCTCAACGTCCCCTCCATCCGGCAACTCCACCTGTCCTCAACAAGACAAAGAGCATTCTTGGTGGTGGCACCAACCTTATGGAATGCCCTACCTGAGGAAGTCAGAGGTATCTGGGAACTGGCCTCTTTTCGCCGAGCCTGCAAGACGGCTCTTTTTCGCCTGGCTTTTCCAGTTGAGTAACTGTTATGCATTCTATGTAGTTCAGCTTACTTTTAGAATTATTTTAGCGCTAGTAATGTTTTAGATTAAATAATTGCTTATCTGCTTTTACACCGTTGTTCTATAATGTCAGTTCTATGCCTGTTTTTTACCTGTTTGTAAACCACTCCGAGCTTCTAGAGGGAGCGATCTAGAAGCCGAAAGAATAAATAAATAAATAAATATAATCTGGATCAAAGCAGAGAACATGGGATTTTATTCAGAAGTGTGGAAAGGAAATCAGACATCACAGGCACTTTCCCCACAGGCCTATAATATGAAGGCAGAAAATCCCACAATATCGCATAACCAAGAGAAAATACTATAAGAGTTTGGTGGGCATTGACCTTGAGTTTGGAAGTTGTAGTTCACCTATATCCAGAGAGCACTGTGGACTCAAACAATGTTGGATCAGGACCAAACTTGGCATGAATACTCAATATGCCCAAATGTGAACATAGATGGAGTTTGGGAGAAATAGACCTTGGCATTTGGGAGTTGTAGTTGCTGGTATTTATAGTTAAGACACAAAGAGCATATTGCAACAATGGAATGGAGCCAAACTTGGCATGAATACTCAAAATGCCCAAATGTGAACATAGATGGAGTTTGGGAGAAATAGACCTTGGCATTTGGGAGTTGTAGTTGCTGGGATTTATAGTTCACCTACAATCAAAGAGTATTCTGAACCCCACCAACGATAGAATTGGGGCAAACTTACCGCACAGAAGTCCCACGACCAACAGCAAATAAACAAACAGCAGGCGGGGCGGGAGGGAGGGAGGGAAAGAGGGAAGCCAGCCTCCCTGTTCTCTGTGCTGCTAGGAAAGAAAGGCATATGAAGGAAGGCATAGGAAGAAGGCAGAGGAAGGAAGGAAGGAAGGAAGGAAGGAAGGGAGGAAGCAAGCAAGCAAGCAAGCAAGCAAGCAAGCAAGCAAGCAAGCAGCGCCTCCAAGGAGCAAACCACAAGGGCCGGCTCCTTGTTTGTTTTGGAGGAGCAGTCCAGGAAGGGAGGAAAAAGGCGGGCCTGGAAGAACCCGCCCCCCCTTGCACTGACTCTCCTCGCCGCTCGGCTCCTCCTGCTCCCTCCCTCCTGGCCTCCTCAACTTCATGCCGCCGCCAGGGCCCGCCACGCGGCGCGCATGGAGCCGCGGAAGGAAGGGTGCCAAGGCGTGCGTGTGGCGACCTGGCGCCGCACGTGCTACGCTGCGCACGTGCATGACGCTCTGCATGCCTGCGCAGAAGCGCACATGGTCGCGGGCACCTTTTTTTTTTAATGTATTTTTTTTTAAAAAATTACATTTTTGTCTTTAATTGGGGGGGGGGGCAAATTTGCTGCCCCCAAAATCTGCCGCCCGAGGCCATGGCCTCGGGTGGCCTTATGGAGGATCCGGGCCTGAGTTAATCTCCAAAGGCTTGACACCCGAGTCAGGTTTTCACTTCTGATGGCCAGGAGGGAGGGAGCTGCTCTAATATCACTGGGGAGGGAATTCCACAGCCGAGGGGCCACCACTGAGAAGACCCTGTCCCTCGTTCCCACCAGACTCGCCTGCAATAGTGGCAGGACTGAGAGCAGGGCCTCCCCTAACCAGCTTAACCTCCTAGGTCAGGCATGTAGCCAGGGAGGCTATGGGGGCTTCAGCCCCCCCGAAATTCTCAGAAGGCCTTACTGGTACATTATTTAAACTGTTATGTTTATTCATATCATGATCTGATCACCATGCTCATTATATCCCACATTCATGGGGTTATTGGGATAACAATACAAAAGGTTTGCTAGGGTAGACCCTCTTCCACCCAGTCTCAGCCCCCCCCCCGAATCAAAATCCTGGCTACGGCCCTGTCCTAGGTGGTTCATTGGACAGATATGCTGGGCCAGAACCGTTTAGGGCTTTATAGAGTAAAGCCAGCACTTTGAATTGTGCTCAGTAGCAAACTGGCAGTCAGTGGAGCTGGCGCAACAGGGGGTTGTATGCTCCCCGAAGGCTGCTGTCCGTTGGACCATTTGAAGTGTAAGCTCCTGGTAGGGTCTCGAACAAACCACGCTCACACAGGATTGTCCAGGGATATGTAGTTTTATTCTACTCCTAACACACAGCTAGCAAAGTCAGAACTGAGGGTTTTCCACTCAAACATCCCTCTAAATCCCCCTCACAGTTCCCCCCTCCTTCTTTCTCCCTCCATTTGTCTTTTTCAACCTGCAATACACATTCCGTTGCTCTGGCCCCTTCTCCCTCCTCTGAGCCAGATGGCCCGTTATCAGATGCCAGTTGTAGCCAGATAGTTTGTTTACTTAACTGTCCTTGGGTGCAACTGACATGAAGCTTCCAAACAGTCTTAAATGACAACCCCATGTAAAGCACTTCTAGACTCTGGGCTAAATCCAAAAGTACACCTATGTCTTGTGGGGGAACCTTTGAGCTTTAAGCCCCTCCACACACATATACATACCATTCAAAAATGAAGAGTGAGAATCTGTCTCTGTCCTCAATGGTTCATTACAGTTTGTTGCTGAGATTTTGAGCCCTTTGAGAACAGAAGTGGATCCTAATGAACATACCCTAAATTCACAGGATAGGGGAGAGCGTAAATGCAGTTCTTAGCTGCTTTGGGATTGTTTCATTTAAAATGGAAATAAAAACTACTACCTAAATACATAGATGAACAAATAGTATGCAATTCTGATACATAGTCCAACTCTAGATTTGGCATTTAGACTGAATGAATTGCAGGATTGAGTAAACCCTCTGGACAATGAAAGAAAGGAGGATAGGAGGGAATGAGGACTCTCATATGGTAGAAATATAAGGCCTCTGCTTAGCTAGTGTTCTGTCTTGGAGGAATGCTTTGAAATGTGTCCAGAGCAGTCCGACCACAAAAATGGCTGTTGTGATTGTATAGGAGAGCTTCATGAATCTGAGCCAGGGCTCAGCCATGGAAAATATTTTCTGGAATATGTGAAGGACCAAAACAAAGGAGTGCCTCTGGGAATTTATACAGTATTTCTTTCTGACCTTTTGAGACACTGCTGCATGTTTCCACATTTATGCCCTTTAGATGTGTTTGCTACATTTCTCATTATTCCAGTGAGCATGGTGAGAATTGTAGTGCAAAACACAGGGAATGTATCAGGTTAGAGGACTCTGCCATACATGATCATCTGGGAATCGTTGGGTCCCATCTGTCCAAGGGTTGTTTTAAAATTTTGGATACTCCCGAATTTTGGAAGTTTTTCGGATACTTCCAACTTTTTAAGCAATTTCGAGAGCAGCCCTTCCAAAAGGAATTCCGAAAACTGAATTCCAAATTTCGGAATTCCGAATTCCGGGTGTCATTTCCGAATTTTCTTGCTGATTGCTCATTGGCTGATGGCTAACAGCTGACTCTCCCTTCTGCTGATTTTTTTGCCCATTTTTTGAAAGCGGAAGCCATTTTTGAAGACTTCCGGAGGCTTTCGAATTTCGGAAATACTTCCGAATCAATTTCGAAATTTCGAAATAATCCGAAACGCTATCTATGACTAGATCCGAAACGAGATTTGAAATGCTTTTTTTAATCAAACAGCCCTAGTAGATATGGTAACCAGTCCATCTCCATGGCACTTTACCTCTTGACCCTTCCCTAGTGTTCCCCATTTTCAGCTGGAGTCCATATTGCACCTCTTTTCTTTAGCACAGCTATGCTGGTTCACTAATCTGTGGTCCCACTTTGTGGCTATTCTTTTCTTTTTTGCATAACTGAGCAATTTCAACATTTTTAAAAAATTGTCAATGATATATATACAATGTATATATATATACACAGAGAGAGAGAGAGAGAGAGAGAGAGAGAGAGAGAGAGAGAGAGAGAACAAAGCAATCACCTTGAGATTCATCAGCTTCTATCAAATGCTTGCCAGTAAATGCAAGCCTTGACAAAATCTTCAGACAAAGAAAATCTCCCTTGGGGGGAATGTTTCACAATGTTAGCTCCACAGCTGCAAAAGCTGTTTCTCATAACTAGATGCCAGACCTCACATGATTGGAAGAACCTCTGTTGTTGAATCAAGTCAATGCATACAGAGTGAGCTCTTTAATTACCCCAGTGCCAACATTTCAGATAATCAAAGGTGAACACCAGGATTCTAAACTGAGCCCAGAAATTAACAGGCAACAAATTCAAATGAAAGACTAGAGCACCGTGGTTCAGTCAGTTAGCTTGATAGAAGTCTGGCAGTGGTATTTTGGATCAATTTAAGTTTTAAGCAACTTTCCAATTGTTGTCTCATGGTAGAGCAACATGGCCATAATGCAGTCTCAAGGTCAATCTTACTGAGAAAATGATGGATCACCAAAAAGCATGCTTCATCATTTCTGCCACCATAAGCAGAACATAAAGGAACATCTCCAGAAAATGACCCTATTGTGGAGGACTGTTTGCTTGAGTTCATAAACTTTAGTCTTTAAGATGATTTGGGATTCAACTCCCTGAAGCTCTAGCCAGCATGACCAATGATAACATTGTAAAAACTGAAGTTGAAAACATTTGGAGGTCTTAGAGCACTAATTCCAAACTTTTGGTGCTCCGTGTATTTGAAACTTCAACTCCAAGATGCCCCAGGCAACTTGTTCAACTGTCGGAACCTTTGGGAGCTGAAGTCCAAAACACATGGAGGACAAAAGATTAAGAACCACTGCCTTAATGCTCTCTCTCTCTCTCTCTCTCTCTCTCTCTCTCTCTCTCTCTCTCTCTCTCTCTCTCTCTCTCTCTCTCTCTCTCTCTCTCTCAGCTTCCATTATGCCTCTCAGTAGAGATATGGCTGCATCATTTCACAAGACTCTGGCCTTGAATACCACAAGTTTCAAGCATCACCTGTTCATACAGATATGAAACTCTACATAACCATTCTCTGTGCAAGGAAAAGATTGAAAATCTCATTATTTTCAATCATTTTATTATTGCCCACAACCCATTTTCCAAGTATTCTGTGCACCTATCAGCAGAAAGACATGATGATTAAGGGAGGTTTTCCAAGCTGTGGCACTGAAACATGCTATATCTAAAGTGTTAACTTTGCACCATACCTGATTGGAGGGACCACTTTTTCCTTCAACTTCTCCTCATTTCAGTGTCTTGAGAATTTTCTCTATAGAAAATTCATCTTCTGAATATCATAAATAGGTTTGCTAGGGTAGATCCTCTCTCACTCAGCCCCCCCCCGCGCAGAATCAAAGTCCTGGCTATGGCCCTGCATTCAGTTTAATCAGGGGCGGGAGAATCTTGCCCATTCCAGTAGACTTGGGCAAAAACCAACTGCTGTAGCCTCTCCTAGCTTATGTATTCTTCTTTAGCCATCTTGTTTGGCCACACCTCTTTCGAGTTTTCATCTGTGACATGCTGGAGGTTATAAAATTGTTTGCCATGTACATAAGTAGTTTATATACAAATTAATTACAATGTAAGATGAATAATTGTAATTTGCATTATAAATAAATAATTTGCAATAGTACAATTTATGGCTGTCAGAGATCAAAAAGCCTGCCTTGAGGCAGAGATGAAGGCAACCTCCCACACATATCTTCATTATAAAAGGAAAACATTTGGTAGAGGGATAACAAGTGCCTAGCCACACGCAATAATAGTTGCTGTTGCCGTTTATGCCTTCAAGTCATTCCCAACCTATGGCTAAGTCAAATTTACTCCAGAGGTTTATTTGGTAATATATTTTTAGAGATGGGTTGTCTTTACATTCTTCTGAGACTAAGACTGGGATTTGATCAAGGTCACCCACTGAATATCTATGACCAAGTAGGTTTTTGTAGAGTTGTAGCCAGAGGCGGCCCCAGCGATTCCGCCATGTAAGCGGCCGCGTAGAGCGCCACCGGCTGGGCGGGGCGTCACCAGCTGGGAGGGGCGCCGCGGCACCACCTCGCTTCCGCGCCCCCGCCCTGCCGCCGGTGCCGCCGCACAGCCGGCCCCACGGCACAGACATTTTCTGCGCATGCCCAGAAGCAACTACAGGCGCTACTGCGCCTGTAGTTGCTTCTGGGCATGCGCGAATGTCTGCGCATGGGCACTGAGTCCGAGCGCGCCTGCGGCTTTTGGAGCCAGCGCGCAGGTGCGCCGGGCCCCAGTGCACATGCGCGGACATTCACAAGATGCGCAGAAACGTAGTGCTTCCGGGAGGCTGCAGCACGCCTCCGAAGCACAGACATTTTGCGCATGCCCAGAAGCAACCAGGCGCTACAGCGCCTGTAGTTGCTTCTGGGCATGCGCGGAAATGTCCGCGCTTCGGGAGGTGTGGTGCAGCCTCCCGAAGCACTACGTGAAGCGGCGGCGGCGGAAGTGGTGGCGGCGGAAATGGCGGCGGCGGCGGAAATGGCGGCGGTGGCGGCGGCATGATGCGGCGGCCGGGGGGGGGCGCCAAAATTTACTTCGCGTACTCCCCCGGAAAAGGTCAGGCCGGCCCTGGTTGTAGCTGAGTTCAAATCACCACACTAGCTCTTAACAATAATGGTGCAACGATCTTAAAAGTGTGACCTGGTACAAACCCAGAAGATAGATCTATTTAGAATTCATGTTACAAATGTTATTCATTTAAAGTTTTACTAAATATTTCAGGAGGAAATTGGCAATTTGGGAAGGGGAAAGTCTCTAGCCTACCCAGTTCTGTGGTAAACCGCGGATATGGGTTCTGTTGTTATGGGGAGCCTTACTGTAATGTTCTTCTTAAAAAGTAAAATATCACAGGCAGTAACTATACAATGTGTTATTCCTCAACTCTAGTATTTATTTATCGTATCAGGAGTGAACCAATGTATTTGAGAAAACACAAAGTTTAAAACTTGGCATTCTATTAAAAGTCCTTTGACCAGTAGCTGGCCACTTAGAGTGCCTCTGGTGTTGCTATAAGAAGGTCCTCAATTGTGCATGTAGCAGGGCTCAGGTTGCATTGCAGTAAGTGGCCTGTGGTTTGCTCTTCTCCACACTCGCATGTCGTGGACTCCACTTTGTTGCCACATTTCTTAAGGTTGGCTCTGCATCTTGTGGGGCCAGAGAGCAGTCTGTTCAGCGCCTTTCAAGTCGCCCAGTCTTTTGTGTGCCCAGGAGGGAGTCTCTCATTTGGTATCAGCCATGAATGTTGCTGCTGGGTTTTAGCCTGCCAGTTTTGGACTCTCACTTGCTGAGGTGTTCCTGTGAGTATCTCTGTAGATCTTAGAAAACTATTTCTTGATATTTTTTAACTTTTTTATTATTTCAAAGTTTATAACATCCATACAAACATATACATAAAAACACAGTGCCCTGTGCATGTGACCCTCCCCCCTCACAACCATCCATGCCTCTCCACGCCTGCTGAGGGTTGCATCTTCTTTTTCTTCTTCTCTTCTGCAAGCTTTCCGGACATTTACATTTCATTACATCTTAAACAACAACTCCAACTTATTTCTAATGGTTTGATCCCGGTTCTCCAAACAATATATCCGCTCACCCTATCCCCTCGTCCCAACAGCTCTTGCAATTTATCCTCCTGAAGCTGATTCACCCTCTTTCCATAATTTCAAATTGAATGTGTTCTACCAAGTACCGCAGCCAGTTCTCGATTGTCCATTTCGTAGAGTCCTTCCAGCCTACAACCACCACCACCTGGGCGCTTTCTATCATTGCTGCCTTCATTTCCGAGTGATCCCCCATCTTATTCTTTTTTTACCAACACCGCCGTCTCTTTTGTGATGGTCCAATTTATATTCAATACTTTGTTGATCTCCCCTTCTACCTCTTTCCAGAATCTTTGGACCACCTCGCATTCCCATAGTAGGTGCATATACACTCCTTTGTCTCGGCACCCGTGCCAGCACCAAGTGCCCACATTTTGAGAAAGATAGGTCAATTGGGCCGGGGTGTGGTGCCACTTGTGCAGTATTTTCCTCCTTGTCTCCCTGACTCTTATGTTTTTGAGTTTTACAATATCCCCCACTATCCTCTCCATCTCTACTCCTGAGACCTGCAACTCCCTCTCCCACATTGTGGTTAACTCTTCTACCATACTCCCTTCTAATGATATTAATATTTTGTAGATCCTTCCGACCTGGACTCTTTTCCCTTCCTTCTTTTCCCTGCTTATCTTCTCGAATTCCGTGCCCTCTCTTTGCAAGGCCTCTCTCACCTCCCTCTGCCTAAGGTACTCACATATCGCCCTGATCTGCAACCACCGCCTTCCTCCCAGCCAATTCTCCAGCCTCTCTCTCCTGATTCTGCCCCCTTCGTCCACCAGTTGCTCCAGTCTCGTGACCCCCTTCTCTCTCAGTTCCCTTATTGTTCTGCTCAGGTTTTCCTCCCTCTCGGGGTTAATGATCTCCAGGGAGGCTACTTTAAGAACATAAGAACATAAGAAGAGCCATGCTGAATCGGGCCTCAGCCCATCTAGTCCAGCATTCTGTGTCACACAGTGGCCCACTAGTTGTACACAGGGATCTCTAGCAGAAAGGAGGGCAAAACCCTCACCTGCTCCCGACCCCCCACAACCAGTACCCGGGGAAATCCTGCCTGCCTCCATCAACACAGAGGTGGCACTTGGATGTCCATTTCAGTAGCTACTGATTCCCTTGGTATCCAGTCACTTTTGAGACTCCCGGCGCTATCTTCCTTTGCCAAGATCTCCACACTCCCACCGTGGCCCTCATTGGTCCCATCAATTTCTCCACTTCACTTTTTTCCCATCTCCTAAATATCAGTTCCTCTCTTCCCACTGCGTTCGCTTCTTTTTCCAGTGGTACCCATGTCTTGTCGTCCTCCTGCAGCTCCATCAATCTCTCAATTTGAAAGGCATTTCCGTACAGTTCTAAGCTAGGGATTCCCCATCCTCCCTCCGTTTCATTTGCTATCCTCCATTTTTTCCTTATCCTTGGTTTCTTTCCTCCATCCACCCAATAATTCAATTTCCTATCCCATTCTTTTATCTTTTTCCCTGGGAGGACCCCTGGCAAGGCCTGGGCTAGGTATAAAATTTTTGGCAAGATCATCATTTTAATTGCTCTTATTTTTGCCATTCTTCTCAGGCTTTTCTGTTTCCAGCCTTTCATCTGTTTCAACACTTTTTCCAGATCTTTCCATAGTTTGCTTCTGTTATCCTCTCTATGTTCTTATATATCCACACCCCCAGATATTTAATTCTTTTTACCCCTAATTTTAACCCTGATACTTTCCTTACCTCTAACTGTTCCCTCTATTTCTTGATTTAAGGTGTTGGCTGGTGGGTGATATCCAAACAGGGGATGGGCCGGAGATGTCACTTCCTTGGTCCTTTCACTATTGGATGTACTTCCCAGTGGATGTCAGGTGGTGCAATACTGGCTAGACAGTGTGATTTCTCCAGTGGTGTAGGGCACAGACAGCCTGTGATAATGTAGCATGCCTCAACTCTAGTGAGAGGCATAATAAACAATGAAGACTTTTTTTTTAAAAAGCAAGGGGTGATTTCAGTTTAGTTATCATCACACTTATAGCAGCAACTCATGGTGACTTTTCAACATGAAGAGTACGAAGAACCTCTTGGATCCACAAGAGGACTAATCATGTTCAAGCTGTCTGGTGCTTGCTGAGAAAATCTACAGATATAGAGTACACATATATACAGTATATATATAGCACATATACAGTATATATATATATATATAGTACAGATATAGAGAAGGCGGGGGAGGGGCCAGATGGGCTTGGGTTCTCGGTTATTCCCATTTGCGGGTAAAAACCTACAAGTTCTACAACTTTGAGAAGTTAGCTGATAAGAGAAGACCAAGCCACGGAAGAGAAGCCAGCCATGGAGGATCTCAAGGCATTGGTGGCAAGTGACGACATAACGTATAAAAATGTCAACCTCACAAGACAGAACATAACAGAAAACAACATAATAAATGTAAAGAGAAATTAAATAATTAAATAAAATAAAAATTACGCAGTCCAGAATGCTAGTCAAAGATGGGGAAGTCAGAGAGACCATCAGAGAGAAGTTTGGAGTGGGGAGAGATTGAGGTGAACTATAAATCCCAGCTACAACTCCCAAGAGTCTATTTTCCCCAAACTCCACCAGTGAGATTCTTAGCAAGTTTGTCCAGATCAACCATTGTTTGAGTCCACAATGCTGGATGTAGGTGGCAACTCCCAAACTGTCAATTTCCACCAAAGTATTTTCTGTTGGTCATGGGAGTCCTGTGTGCAGCCCTCCCACTGGCTCCAAAATGTATACAGTATTCAGACTTGGGGGAGTGGGCGTGAATGGCTGATTCCATTTAAAGTGATAATAACTTTCTAAAAGATTCCGAACTGTCTGCGCAGGCGCAGGAATTACCATATGTACGTATTCACAGGGACCACGACAGGGAACTAAAAAAACGCTCCAAAGACTTCATTACATCTGCCATTTGATCACCTATGGAACAACATTTCCCCTACAGTTATATCCAGAGTTCTTATGAACAAAGATCTTGCTCATATAAGCAAGAGGAAAGCAGAGTTAGCAGAGGTAATGTTTTATCATGTGCCACGTGTTAGCTGTCATGATTTCGGCTGACACATTTTTTAGAGTGGAAAAGACTGCTCATGTTTAATTGGAAGACATTTCCATCGTTTGTCGTCTAACCCACAGGGAGCCTCTACTTTCCCCAAATTACAAGAGAAGCTTGGTGTTGCTGGGTTTTTGTTTTTATTTTTTGTTTCTTAAAAATTTAATTTATTCTTCTAGTCTCTTATTTCTTCCCACTTTTTGAGTTATATTTGGTCAAATTTCAAATCCTATTAAGTTCAGTGGAAGGATTAAACATGCCCTAAATCATTTCAAACTTAAATCTGTAGATCCTGAAATATATTCCCTGTGGCAGGTCTGTGTCCACTTGTCATGCTGGCAAAGTGAAGTTGCCAGAATTTACCTTTAAAAAACCCGAAACTCAAACATACACATTCTTCCCATGTGTAAACTAAGTCTCGTCCAAGAATTAAATATTTATACCCATGTATGGTGAGCCAGAAGTTCTGTAGGGGGATGATGGAGAAAGGGGAGAGTGGGAGTAGTTAAAAGTCTCCTTTAGTGATGTAGCTCTAGCCACAGCCAACATGTGAACATTTATGAAGCAGATGCAAATAGAATTAAGTGTCCAGAGCTCACAAGGGAGGAGACAAGAATTGCTGAGATGAGAGAACAGCAACAGCAAAGGAATCAATTAGTCTCTGCTATTTCCTGAACCACTTTAGTTGACTAAATTAACATAATATGTGGGGATAAAGGAAAAGACAGCGGAGAAGGAATCTAACAGCACCATTACTATTAGCTGAATTTTTGTGCATTTCAGTTCAGTATTCCATCAGTGCATCTAAGGAAGTGGATTGAAATCCATGCTGAACATATTTAATACATACAAGAGAATTAGACTCACAGGAAGGAACATCAACATTTTAATATAAGCAGATGACATCATAGTACTAAGGGCGCTTCCAGACAGTGCCCAATCACGAGACAGTGCCCCTTCCACACAGCTGAATAAAATCCCACATTTTCAGCTTTGAACTGGAATATATGGCAGTGTGGACTCAGATAACCCAGTTCAAAGCAGATATTGTGGGTTATTCTGCCTTGATATTCTGGGTTATATAGCTGTGTGAAGGGCCCTGGGAGAAACATGAGGAAGGAAGGAGGGAAGGACTTTATTGTATGAATCTGCTATTCCACCACAGTTGGGCTCTCATTGAAATTGGATACAGCGTTCCCTCACTTATTGCTAGAGTCAGGTTCCAGAACTTCCCACAATAAGTGAAACACCGCAATATAGGGATACTCTATTTTAATATCTATACATTATTTTAGTAATTATACACTATTTTTAGTCTTTATAAACTTAAAATAAAGTGAAGGAAAGGCCCTTCAAGGCTGGAGGAAGGGAGGGAGGGCTGAGGAGGGAAAGGGCCTTGGAGAGCGATGGTGGCAAACCCCCAAAAAACAGCAAAAATACCATGATATATATTTTAAATTAATATTTTTTGAAATCCGCAAAACAGTGAGTCCGCAATAAGCGAACCGTGAAGTACCGAGGGAACACTGTACATACAAGGTTGAGCACCTTTGATATCACACCTCCCTTTGGTAGTGCAATTGTGCTGAATCACCAATTCATAGTCCTACAATCACACTTTCACACATCCTCATAACTCCACCTTCCAGCTCTACTGCTGCTCCATAATTCTTATACTAATTTTTATTTTTAGAAAAAATGTGCAAACACAGCATTGGGGGAAGGGAAGCAAAAACAAAAGATGAGCACAAAACAAAAACCAGCTTTGAGAAGGAGGGAGAAGGAGAATCCCGCTGTCTGATGTCACTTTACAGCAGTGGTTTTCAACCTTCCTAATACCATGACCTTATTAGAGTTCCTCATGTTGTGGTGACCCCCAACCATAAAATTATTTTCATTGCTACTTCATAACTACAGTTTTGCTACTGTTATGAATGGTAATGTAAATATCTGATATGCAGGATGTATTTTCATTCACTAGATCAGTGTTTCCCAACCAGTGTGCCGTGAGTGATCAACAGGTGTGCCATGGGAAATTGGCACTCTTCCCCCTCCTAGCAGCTCTTTCTCCCTCTTTCCCTCCCCAAAGATCCTCCCAGAGGCAAAGGAAGGGCTCCGCCAAGTGCTGGAAGCTCCACGTCGATGAATTGGGCAGTGAGCGAACCTGGGATTATCGGGAGGCTGAAGCATTCACAGGTGTCCAAGAAACAAATTGAGCCTCTCCGCTTGGAAATGTTTATTTTTTTACTATTTTACTGGATTTTTTGAGAGTTGCCTCCCCCAAGGAACTGTTTATAACAGCTTCATGACATCCAAAGTTATCTGGAAGCAAGTTTCACTCAAGGTGAAATTTCACAAGGGTCTGGAAAACAAGCCCTATGAGGAGCGGCGTGAAGAGCTGGGCATGTTTAGCCTGAAGAAGAGAAGGCTGAGAGAAGACATGATAGCCATGTGAGAGGAAGTCATATATGTGTTGTGTTCATCGAAACAGGCCCAGGTTTCACACTGAGTGTATAAATACATATAAAAACCTATTAACTATATGTATTACTGTGTTAGAGTGTCATTTTGTGTCATTTTGGTTGGTGGTGTGGCCCAGGATTTTGTAAATGTAAAAAGTGTGCCGCGGCTCAAAAAAGGTTGCGAAACACTGCACTAGACCAAATTTGGCACAAATACCTGAATATTTGAATACTAGTGGGGTTGGAGGGAATTGATTTTGTTATTTGGGAGTTGTAGTTGCTGGGATTTATCGTTCACCTACAATCAAAGAGCATTCAGAACCCTACCAATGATAGAATCGCAGCAAATTTCCCACACAGAACCCCGATGATCAACATAAAATACTGTTTTCTGATGGTCTTTGGCGGCCCCTCTGACAGCCCCTCACGACCTCCCCCAAGGGTCCCGACCCCCCAAGTTGAGAAACGCTGCTTTACAGTATACTGACAAAGAAATGGAAGAGACCATTGCAGCAATGTGATGGAAACACTGTGGGATTGGGAGCTACTGATGAGTTTCAGAGAATCAAGGAGGCAGACTAGCACTGGGATGCATTGTGGGTAAAAAGGTTTTCCCTGACATTAAGTCTAGTCGTGTCCGACTCTGGGGTGGGGGTGGCAATCATCTCCATTTCTAAACTGAAGAGTTGACATTGTCCGTAGACGACACCTAGGTCATGTGGCCAGCATGACTGCATGGAGCACCATTACCTTCCTGCAGAAATGGTACCTATTGATCTACTCACATTTACATGTTTTCAAACTGCTAGATTGGCAGAAGCTGGGTCTAACAGCGGGAGCTCACCCCATTCCTCAGATTCTAATCGCCAACTGTTTGGTCAGCAAGTTCAGCAGCTCAGTGGTTTAACTGCTACACCACCAGGGGGCACATTGTGACTGGGACCAAAAACAAAGGTGTCGGTCCATCTGCAATGGCAGTTTACCTGCCTCTTGCGATAGAGACCAAGGAGACAAGGAAAGAAAGCTAGCACATATTTTCTCTGCATTCGTGTATGTGCCTGTCGACTTATAGTAACCCGAATTTCTCAGGGTTTTCAAAGGCAGGGAATGTTCAAAAGTAGTTTTAGCAGTTTCTTCCTCTGAAATAGAACTGAAAACACCTACTATTCACTGTCAAACCATGGGTTGTAATAGGCTGAGTGTAATAAAGACGCCAGGCCAGCACTGCCACCAATTGCAACAACCACCTACAAAGATGGATAACAAAGGACAAACAAGGTCTATCTAGCCCAAGGCAAGGCCATGAGGGAATCAGAGAACGCACACCCTCACACACACAAGGCCAGACAGTGAGAAGCCACAACTGTATTTTATATTTTGCCATTGCTGCTACCTATTATTTATTAAAGGTTTCTATTGCTGCCGCCAATTTATTATTTTAATGGGCTACCTCCTTCATTGGGATGTTTTAAAAGCCAGGCAAGGACTTCAGTTGAAATGAAACAGGAAAATGTTGTTTATTTTGAACAGTCATTATGTGTAATGGTTTCAAATAACTTGTCAGGCTTTACTTCTTACAGAGGATGGTACTTTTATCTTGAGTTTCTTAAAACTAAGTTGCACACACAGAAATCCAAACAGGATTCTTTAAACCTTTTGGAATCTCCCTTCCTTCCACAGCACTCTAATTACTATAGAGGCTTATTAACTATTATTCTCAAAGAGATATCTTTAAACCACAAACAGTTCCCATGTTTTTCCTTCCTTCCTTCCTTCCTTCCTTCCTTCCTTCCTTCCTTCCTTCCTTCCTTCCTTCCGTCCGTCCGTCCTTCCTTCCTTCCTTCCTTCCTTCCTTCCTTCCCTTCCTTCTTTTTCTCCCCCTTCAAACTCCTGACTGTCTTCTTCCCCATCAAACTCCTAACTGATCTAAAAATGGCTGCCTCAGTTTCTTCTCCCTCCTTCTGGTTCTGCCCATCTCCAGTTGGTGAGTTTCCCCCTCCAATTTCATCAGCCAATCAGACTGCACTCCTGATTATGAGGTTGCTGTTTGCTCCTCCCCTCTGCTCTTCTTTAGCAAACTAGGACTGGTTTCTGCCATTTACACCAACCCTTCAAGGTAGGCCAATCCATTACACTGAGCATTGGACCAATACCCTGGAAACTAAGGTTTGAATCACTGTTCAGCCATGGTGACTCACTGAGGCCCCTTCTCCACTGCCATATAAAATCCAGATTATCTGCTTTGAACTGGATTATCTGACAGTGTGGACTCATTTAATCCAGTTCAATGCAGATAATGTGAATTATCTGTTTTGATAATTTAGATTATATGACACTGTAGAAGGGGCCTGAGTGATCTTGAGCAAGTTCCACTATCTCAGCCTTGGAAAAAAGCAATGCCAAACCTCCTCTGAGCAAATGTTTCCAGGAAAACCCATGACTGGTTCTTCTTAGGATCATTGGTGGTCTACCATCCAAGTGCTAATCAGTGCTAATCCTGCTTAGTTCCCAAGATCAGATGGGATCTGATGCTTTTAGGATGCTTATCTTCTCTAAAAGTGTGTTATTGCAGATGATGCTCAATTACAAACCTGCTGGTCAGTTAGTGGAAAGGTATAAACCAGGGGTGCTCATTAGGTAGCTTGGGAGCTACTAGTAGATCTTCGGTCCTCTTCCAGGTGATCTTCGGGCCTCACCAGCCGGATGGGGCGCTCCTGCCATGTGCGTGCACACCCTGTGCGCATGCATGCTCCTGCTGCTGGCTTCCGCTCTCGCGGTGCTTCTTTCACCTGCGGTGCATTGCAGGAAGAAGGAAGCACGAGGCGGGGCCTCTGGAGGGAGCGCCCTGCCTCTTTCTCGTCCAGAAGCAGCTGTGCAGCCTCCGTTGCCGGCGAGACAGGCAGGGCGGAGCGCTCCCTCTGGATGCCCCACCTCGTGCTTTCACCTTCCTGCAATGCCCCGCAGACGGAAGAAGCGCTGTACGGGCGGAAAACAGCAGCAGGACCACAAGCGGTGGCAAGAGCGTGCGGCGGCGGGAGCGCGCAGGAGCACATGGTGGTGGGGGCAGGTAAATCTTTTGGACTTGGTTGCTTTAAGAGTAGCTCGCATGCTGAAAAAGTGTGAGGACCCCTGGTATAAACAGTGGGTTACTGTGAATTCTGTGGGCTGTATGGTCATGTTCGAGAATCATTCTCTCCTGACCTTTTGGCCACATCTACGGCAGGCATCCTCAGAGGTTGTGAGGTCTGTTGGAAGCTAGGGAAGTGAGGTTTATATATCCGTTGAATGTCACGGGTGGGAGAAAGAACTCTTGTCTGCTTGAGGCAAGTGTGAATGTTGCAATCGGCCACCTTGATTAGCATTAATTCATGTTTGGGCATCGCTGAGCTTGGTGGTCCCTATGTAGACTTGTCCACAGCTGTATGATATATGGTAGACTCCTGCAGAGGTGAGCAGATCCTTCCTTTGCTGAACTTAGCATTTGTCTCCCACCTGGACATTCCACAGATATATAAATCCCACTTGCCTAGTTTCCCACAGCAAGTCTAATCGTGTCCAACACTGGGGGGTGGTGCTCATCTCAATTTCTAAGTTGAAGAACCGGCATTGTTCGTAGACAGCCCCAAGGTCATGTGGCCGGCATGACTGCATGGAGCACCTTTACCTTCCCACATATGTGGTACCTATTGATCTACTCACATTTGCATGTTTTCCAACTGCTAGTTTGGCAGAAGCTGGGGCTAACAGCGGGAGCTCATACCACTCCCCGGATTCAAACCTGCAACTTTTCGGTTAGCAAGTTCAGCAGCTCAGCAGCTTAACCCGCAGCGCCACGGGGGGGGGGGTCCCCTTCCTGCATAAAGTGGTACCTAAATGTCCTACTTGACAGATGCAACTGTCTTTCGGGCTGCATAGGTGAACAGCAGACTGCCTTTCTAGGTGCAAAAATTCTGCAGACGCAGACTGCAGCCAGGAAATCAGAAGATGCTTACTTCTTGGGAGGAGAGCAATGACCAATCTCGATGAAGTAGTGAAGAGTAGAGACATCACCCTGGCAATGAAGATCCGCATAGTAAAAGCAATGGTATTCCCTGTAGTAACCTATGGATGTGAGATCTGGACCCTAAGGAAGGCTGAGCGAAGGAACATAGATGCTTTTGGACTGTGGTGTTGGAGAAAGTTCTGAGGGTGCCTTGGACCGTGAGAAGATCCAACCAGTCCAGGAAATAAAGCCCGACTGCTCATTGAAGGGAAGGATATTAGAGGCAAAGATGAAGTACTTTGGCCACATAATGAGAAGACAGGAAAGGTCAGAGAAGAGAATGATGCTGGGGAAAATGGAAAGGAAAAGGAAGAGGGGCCGGGCAAGGGCAAGATGGATGGATGGTGTCCTTGAAGTGACTGGCTTGACCCTGAAGGAGCTGGGGAAGGTGACGGTCGACACGGAGCTCTGGCATGGGCTGGTCCATGTGGCCACGAAGAGTTGGAAGTAACTGAACGAATAAACAACAGGTCAACAGCAAGCTAGACTACTAATGGTCAGGAGCTCACTCCAACCTGGGCTGGCTTTGAACTCAATGACCTCTCAGTCAGTAGTGACTTAATGCTGCTGGCTACTAACTAGCTGTGCCACAACTCCGATTCCACAGCAAGCAGCCATGGCAGTGTGGAAGCGCATGAATGTGGCAGCGCAGAGGTTCTGCAACCCCCAGTGAAAGGATGCTCAAAGTGTGCTGGGCTTGCACTTGGCGCAGCACCCATTGCAGCCTCTTTATATGAGCTCCCAGGATCTGACACTGCAACCTTTTGGTTAGCAAGTTCTGCAGCTCAGAGGTTTAAACCACTGCACCACGGGGGTCGGGAGCAGGTCAGGGTTTTGCCCTCCCTTCTGCTCGAGATCCCTGTGTACAACTGGTGGGCCACTGTGTGATACAGAATGCTGGACTAGATGGGCTGAGGTCCGATTCAGCATGGCTCTTCTTATGTTCTTATGTAGTATGATAGTTTGCCAGAAAAAGGGGGGGACAACAAACAGCCAAGCATAGTGCTTAAGGCTATGGTATGCAAACACATTCACATTGCGTTGCGCAACCAGCATTTGGTCCCAGCTATCATACTTTTGCCCAACTGTCTTTCATAGGTCAACAGCATGCTAGGCTATTAATGGTCGGGAGCTCACTCCAACCCAGGCTGGCTTCGAACTCATGACCTCTCGGCCAGTAGTGATTTAATGCCGCTGGCTACTAACTAGCTGTGCCACGACTCCACAGCACGCAGCCATGGCAGTGTGGAAGCGCATGAATGTGTCGGCGCAGAGATTTTGCATCCCCGGTGAAAGGATGCTCCGAGCGCCCTGGGCTTGCACCCATGGCGGCCTCTTCAGAGGAGCCGAGGCAGTGCGGGTGTCAGGAAAGCACGGAGCTGGAGAGCAAAAGGACGAGAGGGGGGAGAACGGGATCGAGGCAAGGAGGGTCTGGGAGGCCTGTAGGAGGAGGCAAGGCGCTTCCAGCCTGCGCGGCGGTGGGAGGAGGGCGCGGGGCTCGAGGGGCGGGGAAAGCGCGGGGCAAAAGCGAGGCGAGTGGGGCGGGCGAGCTCTGTAAGCCCCGGGAGGAAGAAGCAGCAGCAGCAGCCGCAGCAGCAGGAGTCCACCCACCCGCCCTCCGTCTCGTTGCAAGGCGCTGCCGTCTCTGCTCCTCCTCCTCCTCGGAGCCCACCAGGCCGGAGCCCCTCGCCACCCGCAGCCATGGGAGTCGAAGGCTGTACCAAGTGCATCAAATACATGCTCTTCGTCTTCAATTTCGTCTTCTGGGTGAGTGGCCTCTCCTTCCTCTCGCTTGGAGATGGATGCCGCCGATATCAAGAAGCAGCAGCATTCGCAGCATTGGGCTGGGTGGCCGCCGCCTTGGGATTGCCTGCCTCGTTTCTCTCTCTCTCTCTCTCTCTCTCTCTCTCTCTCTCTCTCTCTCTCTCTCTCTCTCTCTCTCTCTCTCTCTCTCTCTCTCCCTCTCTCCCTTTCAGGCCAAAACAAAGCAGTGGGTTTCGGGGGTCTGCCTCTTCCCCCACACCAAGGGAAGGAGAAAGGGGGAAGCTCGCCTGCTTCCCTTCCCTCTTTTTCCACCCGAAGGAGGGAGGCAGGGGATCCATTCTCCAAGCAGCAGCCAGCCAGCCTTGCTTGCTTCGAGGGAAAAGGGACTTGTTGGGCTCAGGGAGTTCTTCCTAGGGAGTGCATCTGCACAGTAGGATCGATACAGTTTGATACCGCTTTAGCTGCCCTGGCTCAATGCTATGAGAAACGGTGCTTCTCATTTTGAGGAGGCACCAGCCCTCTTGGGCAGAGGAAGCGAAAGGCCTTGTGAGACTGCATCTACACTCGAATTAATGCAGTTTGATCCCACTTTGAACTGCCTCAGCTCAATATTATGGGATACTGTGATTCCCTGTTTGAGGAGGCACTAGCCTTCTTGGGCAGAGGAAGCGAAAGGCCTTGTGAGTCTGTATGTACACTGTAGAATTAAATGCAGTTTGATCCCACTTTGAACTGCCCTGGCTCAATGCTATGGGATCCTGGGACTTGTAGTTTGGGGAGCCACCAGCACTCTTTGGCAGAAAAGGCTAAAGGCATTGCAAAACTGCAATTCCCATGATTCCATAGCATTGAGCCATGGCAGTTGAAGTGATGTTGAACTGCATTGATTCTCCAATGTAGATGCACCTTTTGTCTCAAATGAGCCCATTTTATAACAACAGCAAACTCAAGAAACAGGGAGGAGCCTGGTTTTAACGGCAGGATAGAGACCCCCTTCTCTCCCCTCCCTCCAAATAATATAATTTTTTGAACAGTGGTTCTCAACCTTCCGAATGCTGCAACCCCTTAATACAGCTCCTCGTGTTGTGGTGACCCCCAACCATCACTTTATTTTTGTTGCTACTTCATAACGGTAATTTTGCTACTGTTATGAATCGTAATGTAAGTATCTGAAACGCAGGACTGAATTTGGCACAAATACCTGATATGCCCAAATGTGAATACTGGAGGGTTGGGAGGATTGATTTTGTCATTTGGGAGTTGTAGTTGCTGGGATTTATGGTTAACCTACAATCAAAGAGCATTCTGAACTCCACCAACGATGGAATTGAACCAGACTTGTCATACAGAACTCCCATGACCAACAGAAAATACTGGAAGGGTTTGGAGGGCATTGATCTTGAGTTTTAGAGTTGTAGTTTACATACATCCAGAGAGCATTGTGGACTCAGATGATGATGGTTCTGGACCAAACTTGGCACGAATGCTCAATATGCCCAAATGAACACTGGTGGAATTTGGGGAAAATAGACCTTGACATTTGGGAGTTGTAGTTGCTGGGATTTATAGTTCACCTACAACCCCACCAACGATAGAATTGGGCCAAACTTCCCACACAGAACCCCCATGACCAACAGAAAATACTGTGTTTTCCAATGGTCTTTGGCAACCCCTCTGACACCCTCTCGCGACCCCCCAGGGTCTTGACCTCCAGGTTGAGAAACACTGTTTTAGGAACGGCTTTCTGATGTCTCAATACACACACATTTTGTTTCATGCTTCAGGCTATGTCTGTAAGGTGTATGTGAAAACATGTATTAATTTTGTGTTTGGACTTGGGTCTCCTCTCCAAAGCATCTCATGGAGTACATATATGCAAATGCATAAACTCCGAAAGAAATAAAAATGTGAAATCCAAAATAATTTTGTGGCGGGTATGTCGAGTAAGGAATACAACCTGTAGAGAAGTGTCACAAAAGAAAGTATATGTAAGGCAGGCAGTTCTTTGCTCTGCAGGGACCGCAATCTCAGCACCTTATATAAAATCAGAATTTAAGATGAGGTTTGTAACTGATTGAATAATTATTACAGTATTTATTCTACAATGTAAATGTATTCACAGATAACCATCAATAGCTACAAATAACTGGGTTGTTGTGACTTTTCCAGGCTGAATGGCCATGTTCCAGAAGCATTATCTCCTGATGTTTTGCCTGCATCTATGACAGACATTCTCAACGGATGTCTGCCATAGTGCAGGCGAAATGTCAGGAGAGAATGCTTCTGGAACATGGCCATTCAGTCTAGAAAACTCACAACAACATAGTGATTCCAGCCATGAAAGCCTTCAACAATACAGTACAAATAACTTTAAGAGTGAATACATTTTTTGGGACATGATTTCTTCTTGCAAACCATCATTTAATTTTAAAATGGGAAGAAGAAAATGAAAAATACAAAGAGAAAGTTTTGTCTGATTCCAAATCTGTTCGGTCTCCACTTTCAAGTTAAGGGAAAGGATTGTAGCCGTGGAACAAAAGTTTGTTTTGCTTCTTAACACAGAAGTTAAACTGATCTTAGATGGAGAAACATGCTGTGGTAAAGGAACATATTTAAATGTTCAAATTATGCATCAGAGGGAGATTTTATTTTTCTGTCTAGTAAACAACTTTTTCTAAAGAGTCATGTGTTTGGCATGTTGGGGTTTTTTTTGGTTTGGACGGAAACTTTGGTATTTTGCAAAGTTGTTCAGGATTTTTTAAAAAACAGTAACAACAAGCAAATTGATTAAAATGTAATCCTGATCTGTTTTTTCCCCCTGTTAATGAATGCTGAAGAGTTCTGTGCTTCATAGCCTGAGAACAGAGACCGCTTTGGGGGGAGAGAGGGAGGGTGTTTGTGGGTGTGGAAGAAGCAACTAAAAATATTTGTGAGAAGTAAGGATGTTTTAAAATGGATGACTCTCGCAGTGCCTTTTTAAGCAGCCTCTCGTGATCTCATCTTTCCTTCTCGCTTGGAGATTTTTGTACCAGCCACACCCCGGGTCTCAGAAGAACTTCAGCTTGAGTTCCTGTGGCTTTCAGCTGAAAAGGAATTTGGATATTCTGCAAAATGATATCTGGGAAACCACGGAAGCCAAGTCGTGCAAATTTGAGGATTCCTGTTTTCCTTGCTTTATAACAAAACAAAAGAAAAAGTGTTGTTGTACACAGGGGCGGTCCTGTTGCAGAAGATGTAGCCTTTGGGCCCCACATTTCTGTCGTTGGAAACTAGATTTCTTTGGCTTATTTCTCTGGGTTCTGACTCCTAGCTGAAAATATTTCTGTTCGCATACTGTTTTAACATATACACAGCTGGAGTCACCTGGCTTCAAGATGTTGGAAAACATTTTTACACTGTTAGCTTGAAAGGAGTTTTTCAGACCCAGTTTCTATTTTCATCATATTTATTTATTTATTTGCTATATTTCTATACCGCCCCTCTCAGCCCGGAGGCGGGTTACATATGGCAATTAAAGCCCATGAAATAAAACACAATCAAGAACAATTAATACAATAATCATATAAAACAATATAAATTAGCAGTTAAAACCATAAAATACAAATCTCAGTGTCTCATCTTTAAAATAGTTATCCATTGCATTGTCATATTATTCCATAGATCTCAATTAAACAGTTATACTGTATCTTCAAATGCTTGCTCGAATAGCCAGGTCTTAACTTTCTTTCAAAATATTAGGAGGGAGGAGGTCGATCTAATATCTCTAGCGAGGTCATTCCAAAGCCGAGGGGCCACCACTGAGAAGGCCCTGTCTCTCGTCCCCGCCAAGCAGATCTGCGAAGGAAGTGGGAATGAGAGCAGGGCCTCTCCAGACGATAAACACCTAGATGGTTCATAGGGAGAGATGTGTTCGGACAGGTAAGCTGGACCAGAACCGTTTAGGGCTTTAAAGGCTAAAGCCAGCACTTTGAATTGTGTCCGGTAGCAAACTGCCAGCCAGTGGAGCTGGTGCAACAGAGAAGTTGTGTGCTGCTCCTGTTATTAACCTGGCTGCTGTCCAGTGGACCAATTGAAGTTTCTAAACAGTCTTCAAAGGCAGTCCCATGTAGATAGAAAGCATTGCAGTAGTCTATACGGGATGTAACCAGAGCATGAACTACCGTGTCCAAGTCAGATTTTCCAAGGTACGGGCGCAGCTGGCACACAAGTTTTTCATGCCATATAGCAGGCATGGGCAAACTTGGGCCCTCCAGGTGATTTGGACTTCAATTCCCCAATAGGCTGTTAGAAATTGTGGGAGTTGAGGTCCAAAACACCTGGAGGGCCCAAGTTTGCCCATGCCTGTCCTATAGCAATGTTACCAAACAACTCACAACCAAACAGTTATGATAGCTTCTACCTATGCTTAAATGGCATAATGGTATACCAAATTGTAAACAGATCTGACTTGTGGTTGGGAATCTGCTCTGTGCTCATGTAAGGCCACTCTGTCCCATTTTAGCTCCTCTCTTGTGAGGAGGGATTTGAATGTAAAGAACACAGTGTTTTGTGGTTGTTCCCTCGTCCATGCTGTTTGCCTAAGCATTTGCTGTGCAATCCTAACTCAAAAGTTCATCAACTACAGAGGATTAATATTGGGCACAAGCCTCTTGTACCAGTAGAAATGCTATGCTGCCAGCATGGCATTTTCTGCAGTTCATTCCAAAGATTTGCTAACAGCATCATCTTCTGGCAGGAGAAAAATGATCAAGGAAAGGATCAGATCAAGTCAGATCAATACATTAAGTCAGATCAATACATCCTCCAGCCTATAATTTATTTTTATTTATTTACCTTATTTCTACCCCGCCTTTCTCAACCCCAAAGGGGACTCAAGGCAGCTTACATATAGGCAATTATTCAATGCGCTTAGAGCAGTGGTTCTTAACTTGTGAGTCCTTAGGTGTTTTAGCCTATGATTCCCAGAAATCCCAGCCAATTTACCCGTTGTTAGGATTTCTGAGAGTTGAAGGCTAAAACATCTGGGGATCCACAGGTTGAGAACCACTGCCTTACAGCAACATACAATTCCAATAATATTAAAATTAAATTAATATTTAATACATATTAAACATTTAAAGATACTGATATTTAAGGAAAGTAATCATCATAAATCACCCCCTGAAACTAAATGTTTGCAATCAGAAAAGACATACATTAGCTTATAAAGTAATGCCAAAGAAAAATCAAGTATGAACATATATGATGTTAGACCATAGTGAGGGAAAACTTAAGAAATTAGACTTCTACATGGCTTCAGCTGGTCTAGTTTCTGCTCCGTTGGCCTTGTCCACTTAGAGCTGTGCTCTCAGACTGCAGTTTGGTTTGATTTGGTTTGATTTTAATTCTGTTACTTTGAACTTTGTTGCATTTTGAATCTTGTATACACAAAAAAGCATTTTATCTCAAGGGATTTCAAGAATTTGTTTCAATTTCATGGTTGGACATGCACTTAATTTGAGGTACATGCTTTATCTTTCTAACTGAGTAGTCTGAGATGTAAAACAGCCGCTGTCTCCCCATGTGTTTCCTGTTAGCCATTTCTGAATATATGATATGTAACAAGTGACATATTCCAAGCCAAATGTGACAATGTAGTGCCAGACTTTAGGGTAGGACAGGATACATGACACAACCATTTTCATACCTTCCTAAACGTCCTGCCAGAACAATTCCTATGTTATTAATAGTAACTCTTAGCATATGATAGTACTGGCTTTTACATGTGAAGGAAGATATGCTCCCTCTATTGGCGTGCCCTTTGTGTGTTGCCAAGCAGTCCAGTGCATGCTTGAGATCTACCTTGAGGGCAGAGCTTTTGTGCAGTACTACTACCAGCATCCCCCAGCCAAGTGAAAGACTGGGAGCTGTAGTCCAGAAAAGTAATGATTCTAAGTTCTGCTTCTTACTTAAGTAAAAACAAAACCTGGAAGGCTCACTTTTTAGTACAGCATATTTATGATGGAAACAAGTTCAAAAATAATCTAAAATGAAATGAACATATAATTAGCGAGCTAAAAACTTATGTAACTCATGAAAGGAATGTGCAGGTAAGGGAAATGCCTAGAACCTGGGGCTAAATAGCATCATTAGGCTAGTCTTGCTGCTGCCGGCTACACCAAGATCAAGGAAAATACTCCCTGTAGGGGCTGGACAGCTCCCAGAGAAATAAATTTGAACCAATAAGTTAGTAGCCTGGGAGGTTCAAATCATGCATCCTCCAGGTGGTACCTGCTGTTCAGCCCCAGGTCCTAGGTATTTCCCTTACCTACACATCCCCATGAGTTATATACGATTTTAGCTTGCTAGTTAACATGAGATGGAGTCATAGGGAGGGTCCTTCTATAGGATTTTTTATTGCCTATGGCTACCTGGTCATGGAGCCCCTGGTGCAAATAGATTGGGGCTGTATTACAACAGAAAGGATAGATAAACGCAACACCACAATATAATGAATTACACAGATATATTTTATCACAATCAAAAGGACTCAATGGTCTTGTGTATCAGAAATCAAAATTATAAGTTCATTCTGAACATAGTAACATATTTCATACAAGGGACAATGCCCTATCTGTTATATAGTCAACATAGAAAGCATAAACAGCATATACGAGCTGCTAACTCACACAGGAGTGAGCAAAGACGCCGCAGCTGGAAGGGAAAGCTGCTACGTCATCAAGAGCAGACACAAAACCCGGAAGCCATCCCAGGCGCGATACAAATCATAGTATTAACATTCATAGAGTGCCAAAAACAATAATAGAATACACAAATGTTAGCGATAACTGGGAGGCTTGCAGAGCGGTCAACGAATGGTTATATTCTGCGCCTTCGTTTCTCCCCGAAATGGCTTCTTCAGGACCGTGGGCGTGGCCAATACGGGGATTCTGGAGGGCGTCCCGCAGCAGAAGCAACACTATAGCATTAACAAATACAGGCAATGTATAATCAATGCAATTAAGTGTATAGCAGTAATAACAGCAAGGGTAAACAAGGAATTATACAGAGTTTATATACAAAAGCATCTAGGAAGGAGATAGAAGGTACATACCATCACAAATGGAAGCAGAAGCACCGCATAATGCTGGCGATATCAGCGGATATCGGGCTCAAAAGCGCAATACCAGAGGGGAACCACAGTTAAATAGAGGGATGGCTTCCGGGTTTTGTGTCTGCTCTTGATGACGTAGGAGCTTTCCCTTCCAGCTGCGGCGTCTTTGCTCACTCCTGTGTGAGTTAGCAGCTCGTATATGCTGTTTATGCTTTCTATGTTGACTATGTAACAGATAGGGCATTGTCCCTTGTATGAAATATGTTACTATGTTCAGAATGAACTTATAATTTTGATTTCTGATACACTAGACCATTGAGTCCTTTTGATTGTGATAAAATATATCTGTGTAATTCATTATATCATGGAGCCGCTGGTGGCACAGTGGGTTAAACTGCTGAGCTGCTGAGCTTGTTGACTGAAATGTTGCAGGTTCAAATCCGGGGAGCGGCGTGAGCTTCCGGTGTTAGCCACAGCTTCTGCCAACCTAGCAGTTCGAAAACATGCAAATGTGAGTAGATCAATAGGTAACAGCGCTCCATGCAGTCATGCCGACCACATGACCTTGGAGGTGTCTATGGACAACGCTGGCTCTTTTGCTTAGAAATGGAGATGAGCACCAACCCCCAGAGTTGGACATGACTGGATTTAATGTCAGGGGAAAACCTTTACCTACTTACCTGGTCATGTTCTTTGATCAAAGACATTTAAGAAAAGATGGGCACGAAAGGAAATCTGCTAGGAATTGTCACTGCATACAGAGTTCTTATCTGTGCAGTCCTACATCTGGAGAGAGAAGAGAGGAATGCGTATGCATGCTTGGGCGGAGAGAGAGAGAAATGGAAGAAACTTCTCTTGGTGAACTAACCCTTGTGTGGAAACTCAGTTTTCTTTTGATGCATGGTGGGACTCATTGTGACAAGGTTTTTGCGAAGGGCTGTAGGTTCTGCTGCCCTCTAGAAGTTGTACTACTACACCTATCGGTCCTAGACAACTTAGCCTATATTTCATGGACGTTGAAGTTGTAAACAGCTGGAATGCCACATGTTTCAGAGCTCCACATCCTGCCCTGAAAGAGAGTAATATGAACCCAGAGAGTGAGATACAAGAATTCCAATCAGGTTTCCCCTGATAATGGAGAAAATGGTTGGTTGAGAGTAGTTAGAAATCTGCTGGAGTGATAATACTTATCACAGTCTGTGTGTGAACATTTTCAAAATGATGGAGAAGGGCATAAAGAGTGCAAGCTGAAAAAAGAGAGAATACAAAGGAGATTCCATCTGAACATTAGGAAGAACGTCCTGACTGAGAGCTGTTCAGCAGTGGAACTCTCTGCCCCGGAGTGTGATGGAAGCTCCTTCTTTGGAGGCTTTTAAACAGAGGCTGGATGGCCATCTGTCGAAGGTGCTTTGAATGTAATTTTCCAACTTCTTGGCAGGGATTGGACTGGATGGCTTACAAGGTCTCTTCCAACTCAATGATTCTATGAGTATGCTATTGAAAAGAAAGGGGTGTGTCTCTTTAAATGTATTTTTGAATTTACTAAACAAAATAAAAATGCTATAATTTTACGTAATTTCATTAACAATACTTTGAACAATGAACAGGAAAACCCTGCATCTCTGCCTCCTCTCCACCCAGCCACCCAAAACCCATTCTCTTTCTCTTCTTATCTAGAAAGCCTTTGATTGCCCTTTGTTCTTAGCTTCCTATTGCCGTAGTCTGACATTGTGTTAAGAGTTAAGACCTCTCTGAAAATGCTGAAATTCAGCAGGAATGATAGCTAGGGAGCTCCTGGACAACATACATACCCTTTTTTTGTCTAGAAATTGTGATTTTGTTTTAAAGAGCCCTTTTTGTTTCTGATTTTGTTTCATTTTATCAGACTAGCCTCACCATGGCACTACCTTTCCATGATGGTGGGATAGTGTTCTTCCCTGAGGCGAAGAAGGAAGTTGGTGGTAGGAGTTCTGCTGGTAAGGTCTCCCATATCAGACAGTTTTTTTCCCTGAGGAGCCAGTAGTAAAGTGTCAAACATCTACTGGGCAGCAGCAGTAGGAGTAGGTGATATTGGCAAAGGGTATATGAGATTGGGTTGCTGTGAGTTTTTCGGGCTGTATGGCTATGTTCCAGAAGCATTCTCTCCTGATGTTTCACCCACATCTATAGCAGGCATCCTCAGAGGTTGTGAGGTCTGTTGAAAACTAAGCAAGTCAGCTTTATATATATCTGTGGAATGTCCAGGGTGGGAGAAGGAACCCTTGTCCGCTTGAGACAAGTGTGAATGTTGCAAATGGCCACCTTGATAAACATTGAATGGCCTTGCAGCATCAAAACCTGGCAGTAAGTAGCCATGAAAGCCTTCAGCAACACACTGAACAGTCTGTGAGACATTCAAAAGAGGTTTACCACAAATACCTTATAATGAGAGAATCCAAAATAAGCCACAAGATAGTACCAGAAGATGATACTCCCAACTTGGAAGGCTCAACAAGTTACTGAAGTAGGGCAAGAAGGCAACCACAAGTAGTGCTGTAACTCATGATGCAACTGGACTTAAATCAAGGAAGTCGAAAGTTGCTCATTATGGAAACATTGAATGTGGGAAGCATGAACTGAAAATCTAGATGTAGTAAGAGAAGAAATGACATGTAAGAAATATTTCAACACTTGGGGTGAACGAGTTAAAAGTGGACAGGAATGTGACATCTTTAATCAGAAAATTACACAGCATTTTACTCAGGTAATGAAAATTTAAGAAAAAAGTGGTGTTAAAAGTGAGTTTGCAAGGCCAATAGTTTGTACATCCCAAACACATTTTTCAAGCAACCAAATATGTCATTGTATACATTGATACCACTTGAGGACCATTATAGACATCAGATTGACTACATAATTGGAATAAGAAGACGGCTTTGTATCGTTGTTCTATATGTTTTGAATATATTATTTTTATAGTCCTGCTCAGTTTTGGTTTTGACACTTCTCTGGTTAAGTCATGACTTCTCCATTTTGTTTTACCTAAAAATAGACACTAGATCCCTTAAAATTGAGTCAGGTGATGGTGGTGATAGTTTTTCAACCTTCATTCTTTGTGATGGAGTAACAGATTGTACTTGTAAAATAGCAAGGTGACTTGGACACACATCTAATCGTACCATTGCTATATTGGCTTCTCCTTTTTCAGAAGTTCTCCATCTGTACAAGTGTCAGTACCACTGAACAGATTTGTTTGATGAAGAGTGGAGGTCTGAGTTTCAAATTTGGTCAATGAAGACATGTTTTTAACTGTTGTAAGATTGACTACTATTCTTTGATGTGGCTAGAAATGATATATAAAATGGGCTTTTGCTATACACTGGGGTTTGATTCCAGGACTCCTGTGAATACCAAAATCTGTGGCTCTTCAAGTCCCATTATATACAGTGACCGTTATCTATATAAATAAAAAGGTAATGTTCATTTGTGTGATTAACATAACTCAAAAACCTCTGGGAGAATTGACACCAAATTTGGACATAATACACCTATCAGGCCAACAAGTGACCATCACTCATTAAAACATGGAAAAACCACAGTGGAAGAGACTTCAAAAGCCAAAAAATAAAAAATACAGAACAGCGCATGCACTAAATATACACATATACACATATATGTGTATACATATATACACATATATAAACACACAAAATACATATACACAGACTGGGCCACAGCAATGTGTGGCAGGGGACGGCTAGTATTATATAAAATAGCAAAATCAAGGGGGTTTTTTTGGTGGGGGGAGGGATGTGTGGAATATTTTCAAAAGATGAAGAGTTGAATACATACAGAATCTGTGTATAAAGAGGGCCAAGAGTATACTTGCAGCCAGGACACACAGATAGCATATTCATATAGAGCAGCTTTTCCTGGATTATACATGAGAATATATTTTCCTCATGAGAAAAAGGAATAGCAAATCCCTATGTATGAAACACAACAAAGGAATGCTCTGTGAGTGTTAGGCTGATCCTCAGTTTCCACATCGCATAATATTTCTTTGAGGTTCTACAGACCTGAAAGAAATAGTGCCTTTTCCTGAGAATGGAAAGAACTTGCTAGGCCAGTCACAACACTGCTGTGGACGGGAAATCCAGGACGCTACGAGAAAAAAAACTAAGTCGTTTATACTTTGCCTTATATGTCCTGAATATGATCTAAAGTCTGTCTGGGTTTTTAAAAGAAAAGTGGAAGGTGTTAAAATTATCTCAAATATAAGAAAGATGTATTGAGAAGTGACCCTGTTTCTGGAAGTTGGAATGGTTCGTACTTCCAGGACTGTTTCCAGGTTGAATATAGATTGTGGATTGGGACTAGCTCTCTCACAAAATGGATTAAGGAAGGTTTACCAATTGTGACTTGTCCAGTTTCAGGTCGAAGGGAAATGGGGTTGCCTATGTTGACCAGGTTGTAAACTAGAGCTGGATAAAAACAAATATAATTTTAGGCTGTCTTGGAAATGAATATATAGAAAACACCATTCGTACAGTTGGGGCTATGTAAAAACTTCTACCCACCACAATGAGTAGGATTTTTACAATAGCACGTTGTTGCGGTGGTGGTACTCCTTCAAGTTATTTCCAACTTGTGGCGGCCCAAAGTTGTATCTATCACAGGGACTGAAAATGTGTGACTTTCTCAGGATCGCCCAGTGGGCTTTCATAATCGAGCAGGTATTTGAAACCTTGCTCAAAAATCATAGTGTAACGTTTAGTCTATGCCGCCTGACTTCCATAGCATTTGTACCACATATGACAGGGCTGTCCAACTTCTACCGGACCTTGGGCCGGAATTCCGGTCACTGATCACCTGGGGGGCCAAGCCCTGGCTCCGCCCCTCCCCTCCCCGGCTCCGCCCCCTCCCCGCCCCCCGGCATTGCATAAATATACAATTAAATATTATATTATTTAAATAAGGGGAGAGGGAGGGATGGATGGAACACATGAGGGGCATTAATATGCAATTACATATTATATTATTTAAATAAGGGGAGAGGGAGGGATGGATGGAACACATGAGGAGCATAAATATACAGGATATCAAGGCAGAAAATCCCACAATCTCTGCTTTGAACTGGAATGTATGACTGGCCACATTGATCAGCATTGAATGGCCTTGCAGTTGAAAGGTCTGTGTGCTTTCATTCTGCCAGTTTACCCCTGGCTGATTCCATTCAGTGCAAGTCATCAAAGTAAACTTAGGTATTTGCAAAGAATGTAAATAATTCTGGGGGTGGAGGAGGGAAAGGGGGTGGGAGGCCTTTCCTTGAGCTCCCTCTCATTCAATTCCCCCCTCCCTCCTTTTCTCCTCCTCCCCTCTCTTATGGCTGGCCGGTTCTCTCCTTCTCATTAAAGAGACAGTTCATGAAACGCAAATGAAGGGGTCAGAAAGAAAGGGGCTTGTGTGTGTGTGTGTGTGTGTGTGTGTGTGTGTCTGAGAGAGCCAGAGAGAGCTTCCCTTTGCGCTGGGGAGAGATGTGCTCAGGGCAGGTCCCCCTCCTCTCTCTCTCTCTCTCTCTCTCTCTCTCTCTGTCACTCACTCACTCACGCTCTCAGACTCCCTCCCTCCCTCCCAAACCCCTTTTGCTTCCCTGGCGCTGAGGGCCTGAGCGCCTCCCAGACTGAGCAGCAGCAATCCTGAGGAGGAGGAAGCGGCGCTGCCGAGGGGGAAAGCCATGCGGCTGGATCGCTCATCCTGTTTGCTGCCAAGGGGGCAGGGCCCGAGAGACATCACTCCCTCCCATTGGCCCCCTCCCTCAGGAGAAGAGGAGGTGGCCACTAGAAAGCCACGGGGCGGGACCCCAAAAAACTCCCAATAAAAATATTTTTTTAATTGAAAAAAATATTTTTAAAATATTTTAAAAAATATATTATTTATTGCGGGAGGGTAAGGGGCCATAGCCAAGGGGCTAGGGGGCTGTGTACGGCCCCCAGGCCGCCTGTTGGACAGGCCTGACATATGACATCAAACAGTAAGGCTCAAGGTATTTCCAGACAGAAGATTTCTCATGATGCTACCACCTTTTTTCACCTTCATGGATAATCCATGGTAATAAAAGAGGGGGGAAAGCAATAGAAAGAAAGGGTGGGCTAGAAAGACAAGGGCCTCTGGAGCTGATACAATATTCACTGAATGCAACAAGTGTGTTAAAATCTTTGTCTGGAATTTCCCTCAGTCCGGCTAGAAGTGTGCTTCATGCATGATATGTGAAGCACATAGTTAGAGGAACCATATGGAATGGAAGTCTACTTTAAAGAGTATGTATGGTCTCACAACAGAACATAGAGGTGGTTGCACTGGGTTCTGATGCAAATGTTTGTGAAACAAATGGGCCAATAGGATTGTTTTGTGGTCTGGTAGCACTTAAAGAATTATTTGCAAGGCTGGCAGAAATGGAAGTGAGACAGTGTTGTGAAACATGTCTTTACTCACAGGATTTTGAGCAAAAATGGCCCCTAAATATTTTGAAAGTCTTTGGGGTTACTTAAGTTTTTGGGAGCCAGGAGAATTCTCAGGGTTGACACCAAAGTGACTTGTTTTAGTATTCAAAACTGTTCTCTCTCTCTCTCGCTCTCTCTCTCTATCGCTCGCTCGCTAGCCCCCCTCTTTGACACCTTTCTCTTCTGTTGCTTCCCATACTTATTTGCTTATCTGTGGTCAGGCATTGCTGCTAACAAATAGGATAGAACAAACACTTTGGTAACACTCTTCAAGAGCATTGGCATGTTCAAGACAGGATTGTTTGGAGGCTTTAAAAAAGAAAGAAACTATTCTCCAAGGAGACAAAAAAGTTTTGTTTGCTTTTTAGCTTTTGTTTTATATTGTCAATGTCTTTTTCATTTTTAGAAAATAATGCAGTTAAACTTGTCATTTTTGTATCTGTATTCTTGTTCTTAACTGTTCTGGTTCTGCTGGTTTCATCTTTTCATGCTTAGGCGAACTATTAAAGAGTACAGTATACTGAATAAGGGAACTGAGTTGTGCTTATATAGAAATATGTAATATGAATAAGAGATAAAAGTGATGTAGGAACATGTAGAAACTTAGACTACATTTCTCAGTATTCTGTAGCTGCAGTTAGCTTTGGTTTGTTTTATTACATTATCTAAACAATGGATTGAAGTGGATTTGTAAATAACATTTCAGAAGTTAGTGCAGACTCAGTTTGGTAGACCTAATTTTCATGGAAGTAGGAGAAATGTATTTGTGCATGAGAGGGAAGAGTTGCATGCCAGCTTACGAATTACGCCCAATCATATAAAACATGAGCCCCTGGAGGCGCAGTGGGTTAAACCCTTGTGCCGACAGGACTGAAGACTGACAGGCCAGAGATTCGAATCTGGGGAGAGTGCGGATGAGCTCCCTCTGTTAGCTCCAGCTCCCCATGTAGTGACATGAGAGAAGCCTCCCACAAGGTTGGTAAAACATCAAAATATCCAGACATCCCCTGGACAACATCCTTGCAGATGGCCAATTCTTTCACACCAGTTTCTCAAGTCACTCCACACACACATACATTATTTGGAGCCTTATGTGAATTGAGCTTCAGTTTCCTAGGATTATGACATTCCACACACACATCTCTCTGCCCCCCCCCTCCCCCAGATTTGAAAACGCAGGACATTTTAGTTGCATTGTGTTTTTGAATATCTGGAAGTGGCTTTCAATCCCACACTGGAAGAAAGACAGGATATAAATAAAAAAGATGGGAGCTTTCCTCATCCTTCTTATAATAATTCATTCTTTCCTTCCTTGTGACACTGCTAAGATCTGGGTTGTTGTAGGTTTTTTGAGCTATATGGCTATGTTCTCGAAGCATTCTCTCCTGACATTTCGTCTACATCTATGGCAGGCATCCTCAGAAGTTGTGAGGTCTGTTGAAAACTGGGAAAATTGGGTGTATATATCTGTGGAAAGTCCAGGGTGGGAGAAAGAAATCTTGGCTTTTGGAGCTAGGTGTGAATGTTTCAGTTGGCCACCTTTGATGGCCTTACAGTTTTTAGTTTTTGTTCCTGCATGGGGAAATCTTTTGTCAAGAGATGATTAACTGTTCCTGGTTGTTTCTTGTCTGGAGTTCCCCTGTGTTTGAGCTTTGTTCTTTATTTACTGTTATGATTTTAAAGTTTTTAAATACTAGTAGCCAGATTTTGTTCATGTTCATGGTTTCTTCCTTTCTGATGAAATTGTCAACATGCTTGTGGATTTCAATGGCTTTTCTGGGTAGCCTGACATGATGGTTGTTAGAATGGTCCAGCATTTCTGTGTTCTCAAATAATATGCTGTGTCCAGGTTGGTTCATCAGGTTCTTTGCTATGGCTGACTTCTCTGGTTGAATTAGTCTGCAGTGCCTTTCGTGTTCCATGATTTGTGTCTGGGCATTGCTGCATTTGGTGGTCCCTATGAAGACTTGTCCACAGATACATGGCATACGGTAGACTCCTGCAGAAGTAAGAGGATCCCTCTTATCCTTTGCTAAATGTAGCTAAGATTGGTATTTTAATCAATTATATACACCTTAGAACAGGGGTGCTCACACTTTTTCAGCATGCGAGCTACTTATAAAACAACCAAGTCAAAATGATCTACCTACCCACTACAAAAATGTGAAACATATAACACAATATTTGCTTTGAACTGGGTTTTCTGAGTCCACACTGCCATATAATCTGATTCAAAGCAGATAACATGGGATTTTATTCAACTGTGTGGAAAGGACCTTGGATAATCCAGGGCCGGCAGCACTTGGACGGCGTCGGGAGGCTGTGGGGCAGGACTGAGCCTTCTCCCACCCTGCCTGCGATCTACCAGGACTCCCTACGCGATCTACCAGTAGATCGTGATCTACCTAATGAGTACCCCTGCCTTAGAAGTATCAGAAGAACTGTAAAATGGGAACTGTCACTGTGGGTGCATGCATATTTCACATTGTATTTTACTTGCTGAGGCATGGATTTGTGGAATCTGCTGTTTGTAAACTTCAGGGTCAAAGGCTCGGTTCACTTTAATATGTTTTCTTTTAGAAATGTTCACAGTGTCCTGCTTGAGGCACAGTGTTTACTCACCAACTGATAAATAAATGTTTCATGTAACAGCCATTGTCCCAAAGGGAAGATTTTTTCCCTTTTAAATAAGCCTTACTACTGTTGGCCTTCCCAATCCACAGCTCAACACCAATGGGTTCTCAACCACTGGCTTGAGAAGATAGATAGATAGATAGATAGATAGATAGATAGATGATAGATAGTCAATCAAAGGGGGGGAAGGGGAAATCTTGGCAATGTTTATTATCTATTTGGCCTACATTCTGCCTCTCCTAAAATGAGACCCAAAGCAGCTTACAATACCAGTTAAAATCTGGAGGTGTGTGTGTGTGTGTATATATATACACACACACACACAAATACATACATATACATATATACATATACACACACATACACATACACAACACAGTATGACTACTTGTCCATGGATGCAATATCCACTGTTTTTTACCTACACATATTCCAAAAATATTCTCCCTCAAGTGTTTGTAGATTCTCTATTCTGCGGTATGCTTCCACAGCACATCACTGTATTGCAACCAGGTAAAGGCTGAAAATCTGTTTAAATAAGGTTTTTACCTGCTGGTGAAGAGTGCAGAGAGGAGGTCAAGTGGGTGTTTTCTGGAAAGGAGCTCCAAATCCTAGGAGCAAGGACTGAAAAGGCTCCCTCCCATGTCCTCAGCAGACAAGCATGCGATGGAACGAAAGCTCTCCCCCAAAGACTGTAAAATTTGGTCATCCTCTTACAGGATGGATCCACTATTGACCCTCATGGTGTAAACTTTGCAATGCCACGCATCCATTTCAAACCTCTGGAGTGCATCATTTCTGAATCAATTCAACAAGGACAATCATAAGGAAATAGCATCTCACAAACTTTCATCTGCCACACTTATTATTTGATTAAAGCAGATACAATTTTGTGGTCTTTTTGGAAGTGCTACATTTAAATTTCCAATTGTCTTTTTGTAATATGTTAGACCTGATGTTCTTTTTTGTAAAGATAAAATAGTCATATAATATTCAGCAACATTTGTCAACTGTAGTTATATTTTTCTGCCAGATCACAGCCTTGATAGATATCGAAAAATGACCTTTCTATTTCAGGGGAGATAATAATTTTTTTTGCTGTTATTTTTCTATTACATTGTAATTATTTTGCTCTGGAAAAAAACCTTGTATTTAATGCAGCCTTCAGAAACTATTCAGACCAAGAGTCTGCATTTTACATTGTGAAGTAGGCCTATAATTACAAGGCATCAACATCGCTTTTAATGAATTTTTCCCGAACTCTCTTATTTTGGCTGTGGTAGCTACATAAGCATGATGTCTCATGAAAGAAGGTTTTGAAGAATGACTGTATTTATCTTGCATCAACATGATTATATACATTCTCATTGACTATTCGCAGTTTCCTGGTCACAGGCCATAATTAAGAACTGCATTTATGTTCTCTATAGAAGCAGTCATTTTCAAATTGGAGGGGGTTTAATTGCCCTCTTCAGGTGTTTTGCCAAAGGAGCATACCCACTGACTTTTCACAAATGAAAATACAAAGTTGTTGTTGTGTTCCTTTATAGGTCATTTTTGTTCTATGGCTACCCTAAGGTGAACCTATCACATGGTTTTCTTGGCAAGATTTGTTCCAAAGTTTACCATTGTCTGTGTCTGAGAGAGAGAGAGAGAGAGAGGGGGGGAGAGATGTTCCCAAGGTCACTGAATGTTTTCATGACCAAGATGTGATTCTAATTATTATACTATGCATTAATGTAAAATGATCTGGCTCCTGCTCATATTGACAGTGTTCTTTTTGGACTCACAATCACTGCATGTCCTCTGTGTTCATGCTCATCCCACATCATATATCAAAATAATATATATTACATATTCATATCTGTACCTTTAAAGTTCATGTGGCTACCTTCACGTAATTTCAGTTTCTCAGTCTAACCTTATTTCAGAGGGCTGCTAACATGAAAAGTGGGAGTGGAGAAAAATACTATACAGTGCCTTCAGTTCCAAGCAGTCAGAATAACGGAATTAGTTCTAATGCATTTCTACAGTGTTCCAAGAGGATTTAGGTAGGCCTGGGTCTGACCTTTCCTTTACCAGTGCCCACATTGTCTTGCTCATGATACGGCAGGACTGAAGACCGACAGGTCGCAGGTTCAAATCCGGGGAGAGCTCAAATGAGCTCCCTCTGTCAGATCGAGCTCCCCATGTGGGGACATGAGAGAAGTCTCCTACAAGGATGGTAAAACATCAAAACATCTGAGCATCCCCTGGGCAATGTACTTGCAGATGGGCAATTCTGTCACACAAGAAGCGACTTGCAATCTCTCAAGTCGATCCTGACACAAAAAGAAATCATAATCATCTAAACAAGACCTTTGCTTCTCTTTACTGGTCAAAATGTGAGTTTTGCTTAAGGAATCCCTGTTGTTGTTTTTGTGCACATCGGTTCTGTCTTATGGCAGCCGCACCATGGCTTTTCTTATTCATAGGAGGTTTGTGGTTGCCCTCCTCTTGGCTTGAGAGACTGTAACTTGGCAAAAGTCATCTATAGTGCAGGGCTCTTTAAACTTTTCTACTTCTCACTACTATCAGCTCAAGAAATTTATATATGAGCCCAGGTATAAGAATCAAACGTTTACTGATAAACCAACACTTGCAAAGCTTCCTAAACAGGCTGATTTTTCTTTCAGTGAAGTAGCGTTGAAGCAGCTTCTGCAGAGTCTACTTTAAACACTGCACAACAGATTTGTGTAAAGGTCTAAAACAATGAGGAGAAGGTCAAAAGTTCCACCTATAAGCTAGGTAAAGAAAAAAGTAGCGCAAACGCTAAACAATGCAATGAATTCCACTATGAGTGTATATATATAATCAAGACAATATAGCAGTCTGCTCTAGTGGATATGCAAGTATATTAGTAAGCAAATGCATCTATCAGTAATGATACATGTGTAATAAGAAATGTACAATCACCATAACATATATAAATCACAGTACATGTATCATCTGGTCATCAAAGCACAAATAAATCATAGAAGCATCATATAATGGAGTACATTTTAACATCAAAGTCATAATAGTCTCAATACAATTAGGGCGGTGGCTGGGCTCACGTGAAAGTGAGCTAGGGACGCCCAGGCCCGAAGACGGTGCTCCTGTTGCTCCCGGCGCTGTGTCCAGATCTCATCGGGACGCTCGCGAGATTTCGGCTTCAGGCCACGCCCCGGCCCTGAAGAAGCCCCTACGGGGTGAAACGGCCGTGCGGGACCCTTTTCGTTGGCCTCTTGACGTCCTCCCTTTCATTTGTGAGATTTATATTTCTCTATATCATTTTGGACACTTTGAATGTGTTGGGGAGGCGTCCGGGACTGTGCCTGAGCCTTCTCCACCCTTCTCTTCGAGCCTGGGCGCCCTAGCTCACTTTCACGTGAGCCCAGCCACCGCCCTAATTGTATTGAGACTATTATGACTTTGATGTTAAAATGTACTCCATTATATGATGCTTCTATGATTTATTTGTGCTTTGATGACCAGATGATACATGTACTGTGATTTATATATGTTATGGTGATTGTACATTTCTTATTACACATGTATCATTACTGATAGATGCATTTGCTTACTAATATACTTGCATATCCACTAGAGCAGACTGCTATATTGTCTTGATTATATATATACACTCATAGTGGAATTCATTGCATTGTTTAAAGGTCTAAAACAACCATCAGGTGACATTCAGAAAACCTTTACTGTTGTCCAATTTTTCAGGACCCCAAAATTGAGCTAAGGAGTCCTGTGACATTCCCCCAATGCTTTTCAAAACGTAAAAGCAACTTATGGATTGGGGGGCAGGGGATGGATTGCTCCTCTAGAGCTGCATATACCCATGTATACCCTGATGTCAATCTCTTGCTTTCATACTAAAACGTCTTCCTAAATTCTTCTGAGTGGAAGGCGGATCTCCTGGATCTTGTTGTGCTTTACACATTCGTAGCTCTGACTTGTGATAGGTGCCAGACCGCCACATGAGTGACAATTCACTCTGTTGGAAATCTCAGTAATTAGATCATCTTAGCTTAAATACTCAAAAGTTATAGAGAGGAATATTAAGACAGATAATTCATTTTGCCATTTCACTAAGAGAACAGAATGCTTTCATAGCTGCAAGGGCATGTTTTCTTCAAGCGTCATTAAAACTATTACTGAGAACCGGTAAGACTAAGGGCAGTGTCTTTAATCAGGATTCTCGTAACCACTGTATTTTCAGAACAAGCTTTATCTCACGTGTCTGTTAAAACTAGTCTGATTTGCAATATGTGTTATCTTTGAATGCCACAAAGTTTTTTTTGTACTGTATCAGAAATTGCACATTTAAATGAGGGATAAATCTTTATAAAATTAATAAGAATGTTACATACACACCAATAAGTACAAATTGAGCATCCCATATCCAGAATTCCAAAATTCTGCAAAATTCAAAATAGTTCTAATGGGAGACTGAGATGGTGCTACCTTTGTGTTGGAATGGTTCAGTGTATGCAAAATTTGTTTCATGCACAACGTTATTTATAATATTATGCATAAAATGACCTTCTGGCTATGTATATAAGATGCATATGAAACATAAATGAATGTCATGTTTATACTTGGGTCCTATCTCAAATTTATGATTATATGCAAATATTCAAAAATCTGAAATCCCAAGCATTTTGAATAACGGATATTTAACCTGTAGTCCATTACCCTCCCCCCTTTTTCTTTGGTTCATGTTCCATGTACAACTCCAAGGCAACTATATTGACACCGACAAAAAATGGTTTCATTGCATTGTTTAGCCCGGATATGCTGCTACAGCCCAATACTGTTAGCTTAATTCTGTTTTAATTTATATTTTACATGTTTACATGTATACTCTTACCCTACCTATTAAACTTGTATGCAGAACACATCATGCAATGTACGGGGCTTGATGGATCCAAGGCTGGAGTTAAAATTGCTAAATGAAACATTAACAACCTTAGATATACAGATGGTACCACTTTGATGGCTGAAAGCGAGGGGGAACTGAGGAGCCTTCTAACCAAAGTGAATGAAGAAAGCTGGGTTGCAAAAGCTAGGTTTCAATTAAACATTAAAAAACCCCAAGATGATGGCAACCAGACTGATTGATAACTGGCAAATAGAGGGAGTAAATGTGGAGGCATTGACAGACTTTGTATTTCTAGGTGCAAAGATTACTGCAGACGCAGATTGCAGCCAGGAAATCAGAAGACGTTTACTTCTTGGGAGAAGAGCAATGACCAATCTCGATAAAATAGTAAAGAGTAGAGACATCACACTGGCAATGAAGATCCACATAGTAAAAGCAATGGTATTCCCTGTAGTAACCTTTGCATGTGAGAGCTGGGTCATAAGGAAGGCTAAGCAAAGGAAGATAGACACTTTTGAACTGTGCTGTTGGAGGGAAATTCTGAGAGTGCCTTGGACCGCAAGAAGATCAAACCAGTCCATACTCTATGAAATAATTCCTGACTGCTCACTGGAGGGAAGGATATTAGAGGCAAAGATTAAATACTTTGGCTACATAATGAGAAGACAGGAAAGCTTGGAGAAGATACTGATCCTGGGGAAAATTGAAGGAAAAAAGAATAGGGGTTGACCAAGGGCAAGATGGATGGATGGTATCCTTGAAGTGACTGGCTTGACATTGAAGGAACTGGGGGTGGCCACGGCTGACAGGGAACTCTGGCGTGGGCTAGTCCATGAGGTCACGAAGAGTCAGAAGCAACTGAACAAATAAGCAATAAAACATGTTTCAACTGTATTACTTTTTAAAGTTGTTAGTTGCTTTGGGTCCTAATCCCAAATAGGGTATAATTAAATATAAGAACAATAGCAACAACACTGAAAGTCAGTGACCTTTTTTCAGCATCCTCCCAGAGCTCGTGCTGCTAAAAAAAAATAAGGGGAAAGGAGAAACTGGGCAAAAACTTCGTAAAAGAAAGCGTTATTGTGAGAGGGATTGCTGACTGAGGCATGCCTGTGATTCCTACAATCAAAATGCAATATACACTTCTTCAAATATCAATAGATATTTCTTAGGCACACAGTTGGATATAACACAGTGATACTGTACGTGCTTTGTATGCAGAAAATCCCAGACTTAGTCCCTGGTATCATCAGTTAAAAGGATCAAATAGCAAGTGATGGGGAAAATCTCTTCTTTGGACCTTGTACAGTCATTTCCAGTCAGAGGAGACAACATGGAATTTGAATAACAAATAGTGTGACTTTTCCCTAAAAAGACTACAATAGAAATGCCAAAAGGCAAGGTTGTGCCAAATGGAGCAGTTAGAATATCAGTGGCTAGCACAGTAGTCTTAGCTCTCCAGCATGGGAGGAAAGTCTTGTCAGTGAAGGTACACAAAGGATTTAGAACAAAAGTAGGGGACCTGTACTCTCTCTGATGTTGTACTCTAGCTCCCATCAGCCCTAGTCAGTATGGCCAATGGTCAGTAGTAATGGGAGCTGTGGTCCAACAACACCTGCAGTGTTATAGTTCCCTGCTGCTGTTTTTGAAGAATCAACGTTCATTGCTGTTTCTTGACACACAGGCCTACTATGTTTAGTATGAGAAAGATTGTTTTCAGATAAACAGCATTTGGCACTGCATTTCTAGTGACTAAATTGCTTCCCTCGCAGATAAAAGCGTGTTCCAGTGTTCTCAATCTGGTCTTTCCGCTATTAGTTATAAATCTGTCACAGATGTCCTAGTGAACTGTTGAAGACTGCCAATGCAGTTGCAGCTTTGGCCATGAGCCTAATGATTCAAATGTGGAAGGTCACATAATTTCAATGGAATTATTTCCATAGAATTAGTCTTTAGGAACAGCTACTTTATTTCTCTTACTCCTTCTATGTTTAGGTTATCTTTTTACAATTACTGCCTAGTTTGTATTCTGATTTTTTTCTTTTTTAGAGGAGAATGAAGAATAGTGAGTGCTTTTGTTCCATTAGTTTAAAAGATTTGATTATTCAGACTTGTATTTATGGGAGGTTGCATAAAAGGTATAAATTGTATACAGGGGTGGGCGGCTGCATGTGACTTGCAAGTATTTTTGATGTCTTTTGATCAACTGTCAATTTATGGTGCTGTCTGTCCTTTGAGATTCCAATAGAGAAGCAGTTGTCTGTCTGGTCATCTCTGCCTTTGTTCAACTTGTATATTTGCAAATATTACAAAATCCATAAGTGGCTTCCTCAGTTATATACCCTATATACAGATGTAAAAGTCTAGAAACTTCAGTCAAAAAACTGACACCCAAAAAACAGGATTGACTCATCTACAGTTTAATGTAAGTACTGTACATTTAACCCCTATAAAAAAGGAACCACCCCCTACTCCTGAATGCAATAGTGAAAGGTGAAAGCTTTGTCTATCCTGGGAGAATCTAAAAAGTGTTCACTGCTTTCCTGTCAGATATCTAAGGATATGTATTTATCATATGTGACATCTTGGGTGAAGATTTGATACATACATTATACATGGTAGCTTGGGCCAAAACTGTTTCCACTGTGGCACCACTTCTGGCCTTTTTGAATACCTGGATGGGAATATGGTGCTGATGGCCAGGGGTGGCAGGCCCCCACAGGCAGCATTGTCACCTTCTCCTTTCCATGGAATGACCCTCAACTTTTCAATTAGTCATATCAAAATCCATAATTTTGAGCCCCAAATCTGTCCTTGACTTATAGATAAGATTGACTTATATATATTTTGTTCCTTAACCATAATTCAACTCGCTGCTGTCTTTAGATCCTTGTTGACATGTTTAGCCTGAAGAAGAGAAGGCTGAGAAGAGTCATGATGGCCATGTATAAATATGTGAGGGGGAAATCATAGGGAGGAGGGACTACGCTTATTTTCTGCTATCCTGGAGACTTGGGACAATGGCTTCAGACTACAGGAAAGGAGATTCCACCTGAACTTCCTGACTGTGAGAGCTATTCCTTAGTGGAACTCTGCCCCGGAGTGTGGTGGAGTCCCCTTGTTTAGAGGCTTTTAAGCAGAGGCTGGATGGCCCATGAGGCCTCTTTCAACTCTGATTCTATGACATTATGCAGCCCAAGGACTGGTGGTTACCCACTTTTTCTTCAGTCCCTCCACATCAAATAATTTGTTATTTTCCCCTTCCCAATATGCTGAAGATCAATATCATATTGGTGATCATTGTCTACAATAATGTTGTTCTTTCCTGGAAACTCTCAAGGAACAGGTAGACAATTGTTCAGGGATTGACACTAGTCCAGGGAACACCATTTTAAGTAACACTGATGCACATAAATGTTTTAGTGATTTCTGGCCCAAGTCCTCTACTGGCTCAAGCTGTCATGTATCCATAATACATGACTCAAATTACAGTGTTCCCTCACTTATTGCTGGGGTTAGGTTCCAGGACCTCCCGCAATAAGTGAAAAACCACAATGTAGGGTTACTCTATTTCTTTTAATATTTATACATTATTTTAGTAGTTATACACTATTTTAAGTCTTTGTAAACTTAAAATAAAGTGAAGGAAAAGAAGGAAAGGCCCTTCAAGGCTGGAAGGAGGGAGGACTGAGGAGGGAAAGCGCCTCGGAAAGCGGCGCGGCAAAACACCACAAAACAGTGAAAATACGATGATATATATTTTAAATTAATATTTTTTAAAATCCGTGAAACAGCGAGTCTGCAATAAGCGAACCGCAAAGTAGCGAGGGAACACTGTACTAGCCACCCATGGTGATTCATTGAAAATAGTTCCATTCTGAATTGACTCAGCCTTAAGTAACAGTTAGGCTGGCATTGCATCAGAATTTTCAAATGCACTAAAATTTATTGTTATTTGCCACCATTCACTTCAAGTTATGAATGAGAAACCTCCCAGGACCCTAGTCATCAGTGGTCCTGCTCAGGTCTTGCAAACTTAAGGATGATGATTATATTTATTTATAAATTTGGCTTCTGTGATTGAATCCGTCCATCTGTAATGGGGTCTTTCTGTTTCTGTGCTGCGCTCTTCTTTACCAAACGTTTTCAGATTTTCCAGTTAATCATGTCACATGAAATGTCCAAAATACGGTTTAGTCATTTTGGTTTCTAGTGAGAAGTGAAACTAGAGATTGTAAAATCATGAGACAGAAATCCCATGGTTTAAAGTTTATCTCTAGGACATGCTTAAAGGTCTAACTATGAAATAAGATGGAAGAAAACAAAACCAGTTCTGATGTCAATTTATAAAGAGTGGGAAGGCTGAAATGAGGTGACTGTCATTAGTGTCTTTTTTGTTGATAATCTACTTACTGTGATTTGCTTATATACTTATGTATATAATTATTTTGCAGGCATTTACATTCTCCCTTCTTTTCAGCCCCAAGTTAGAATTGTGTCACCATCTCACTTATATATATATATATATATATATATATATATATATATATATATAGACACACACACACACACACACACAGAGAGACAGAGAGAGACTTTGAAGAGAGCAAGAGAGAGAGAGGGTGTGTACAGCATGAACCAAAACCAGAATTGGGTGCTGTCTGGAGTTGAAGATTTACATCAGAAAAATGTCCATTGCCAAGCCACTTTTCAAAACTTATTTTTAGTTGCACCGATACCTGCTCTAGTAAATGAGATCAGTCCTTGTCATACCCTTGCTATGTCGAAAGAGCAGATCTTATTTCTTGTTTCAAGGAGCTTGCTCTTCAAGGCTGTATTTCTGAAAGCCAAATGCTGTCTATTCAGCAATATAGTACACACTTGGCAGGTCATACCCTTGATGCGGTTTTCAGCTTGGGACATTTCTGGTCAAGGCTAGTGTCACAGCCACAACCTCCCTCTGCAGGGACGGAGGACATATTAAAATGGTCTGCCCTCAAAGGCTAATGAATCCTATGCCCTCAAAGGCTATGGCTGGTACCACCAACTGTCCCGTTGAAGCTCTGGTCAATAAGTGGAATCAAAATCTTACCATGGCTATTGATACAGTCGCTTCCCAAACACCTTCTCTGACCCGTTATTAACTAGGCTTCCTAATATACATAGACTCGGGGAAATGAAACAGGAAGGACGACCCACCCTCTTCAATGTCTTCATACCAAAGCATTCAAGTAACTGACATGGTGGAAAAGAACTATTTAGATAGAAAGAGGTGGCAGAGCTCAAAGCAAGAGCCCAATGGGATGAAGTCAGTCAGCTGTTGTGATTCAACCTGACCACCATGTTGGAAGTGATCGTGTCAAGCAGCCTTTTCAAGAAACATTTAAAACCAGCTTATTGTTTACATAGGAGCAAAGCATCTGGTGTTCAGGAAAAGATTAGATCGTAACTTTTAGATTACTGTTGCTAAATTGAACTTAGATGAAACATTATGCCATTTTAATGGCAGTAGTTATTGGCCACTAGGATAAGCTTTTTAATGATGTTTTAGTTATCCTCTATTTGTAGTCCTTAATCTAGATAGTTTGAGGTTGAAGTAGAAGATATTTACATAAGTAAAAGGATAATTTCTGTGGAAATGTGGTGAGAAGCAACGAAGAATGCTAAAACAGATACCTCATGTGGAAATCAGCCTGTTATTTTGTTTTAATAGATTAACTTGGCATGTGCATGCTGCTTTAGATCTCTCGATTGTCCTGGAACATAACACCCGTAATAAGTGTTCTCTCACTTATCACGGGTGTTATGTTCCAGGACAATCGAAAATCAGCGAAGTAGGGATGCTATATATGTATATTGAGTTCCCAGGGTGAGGCAGAATTGAGGAGAGATTTAAAGGCACCATGCACTTTTTTTGCTAGCTATCTCTCTTGATTGCTTGCCTCTCTCCCAATGGGGAGAGCGAAACCCCCTTCCACACTCCATTGTTGCCAGGAGGTGGGATTAGTTCTGGGCAACAGCAACCATTTATAAACTGGGAGGCAGAAACCTGCGAAACAGCAAGTCCGCGAAAAGCGAACCGCGAAGTAGCGAGGGAACACTGTATATGGGGATTGGTTTCCAACCTACATATCTATTAGGTTTGTCACATGGGGATCTTAATACTAGCAAGTACATCGTGTCTTAGCTTGGTTCACTGTGGAAAAGGAAAGTGATAGAAACTGAGTGACTCAAAAGAAAAGAAAAAGAGATGATGCTGTTATAGCATAGAAGAAGCCTCTGTTGTCAATTCTTTCATCCTGTACCCTCTCCTTGTATACTAGGAAAATCTTCAATATACTGTTATTGCAGAAATCTTTCATTTAGGAAGGAGATCCTGAAGCACAAGTTGTGATTAAATATTAAAAGTCATTGTTGTTCAGTGAATCATTAACATGAAAATTGGTTCATGATGTGGGCAGCTAGTCTTAAAACATTTCATTTCAAAGGAGGATTCCCCTTCCATAGAGCATCTGTAGGAGCCAAATCAGGAGCAGGGAAGGAGTTTTTACTTCTGGGAGTGTGCTAAAAACAGGAATAGATCAGTGCAGCTCCGCCTTCTTCAAACGTAATTGCACACACAGAGAGAGATGGATATGCCTTGGGGTTGTGGCTGTCTGTGTGGCAAGTTAGATATTCGGATACTACCAAGTATGCTTAAGCGTTGAATTCCCCAATCAAGTAATAAGGGTAGTAGCAGCGATGGGGTGAGTAATCCGGGTTTAAAAGAGAAGTGCATCTAGGATTGTATGGGCTAAGAAGAGCAGAATACTTCCCCCACTGTCATAATTTGCCTGTAGCTGTACTCCCCTAGGGCATTCCCCTCTCAGCTAAGCCCTGATGTCAGGAGCATCAAATGAGTCTGGGGAATAGAGGCAGAGGCAGACAATGAGAGTTAAATAGCAAACAGAGGAAGATGCCTGCTGGTGCTTTCCAAACTGCATTAATGCTGCGTCTTTGGCTAAAACTGGAGCAAATTCTGTCTTTGAATGTGCGGAACAGTTGCCATGCGGTTTAACGAGGACTGGAGAAAATGGTTAAGTGTGGAAGTCATAAGATTCCTAGGCTACCTCTTGAAACTGAAGGAGACCCATTGGTCTTGCTGGAAAAGAGAGAGGAGTTGGGCTTTAGGGTGTGACAGTGTGGTTGCAGTTCCCTCTCCTCTCTCTTTTGTCCTCCTTGAATGATTCCTATGAAAATGAACATTTAAGGGCCTAGAGATTGGCATTTTGAATAGATATATTTAAACAATGCTGTTAGAATTAGAAACATTTTTCACTTTGGCTTATTGGGAAGCGGGAGGAGTTTTCATAATTCAACCCAGAGAGCCTGGCTTTCCACCCCACTCCAACTTTGTTTTCTTTGCTGATTTTCCAAAGTTTCTTTGAGCAAACTGGCTAATTAACAAATGGGTTGATTACTTTTTCTTAATGTTGGCCATGTCTCTTTTTATTTCTTTTCAGACCCTGTTAGTCCATGGTTGAATTTCTTCCTTATTAAAAGTGTGTGTGTAGGTGTGAGCGTACATTCACACAGGCCTAAAATGCACAAGGTGTGGGGTAGAGAGAAATAGAGGGCTGTCACTGTTCTTTCCTGGAAGCAATAAATCTTTGGCAGCAAAGAAAGCATTCAAGAGACTGCCTGTGATCTTGCACACACAGGAACTCTCGTGCAACCAGAGGTAGCTTTCCAAGGTCAGAGCCTTCTTTTTCCTGCCCTCAAGTCAAGATTCTGTCTTTTGTATACAGTATTGTAAACCTGGCTTCCTTCCGGGAGGTTTGCTCTCGCCTGAGCCTGTGGCTTTTCTGTAGGGTTGGTTCATACTGTTAAAATATTATTGCTATGAGCTGCATTAGTCCTTTGTTCTAAGCCAGTCGTCAAAGAAAGGAGGTCCTACAATCTTCTAAAGCCAGAGATGAGTGAAATATAGGTCTTTCTGCCACATGGTCTTTTCATTTTGGCCATAATACTACATATTGTGGTTATTTATTTATTGTATCAGAAGCAAGGCGAGGGTACAGTTGTAGTGTATTTTTTAAAAAGTTTTAAAACTTGGCATGATCCTAAATGTCCTTTGAACAGTTGCTGGCCACTTGGAGTGCCTGTAATGTTGCTGTAAGAATGTCCTCGATTGTGCATGTGGCAGAGCTCAGGTTGCATTGTAATAGGTGGTCTGTGGTTTGCTCTTCTCCACACTTGCATAATAATATAATAATAATAACGACAACAACAACTTTATTTTTATACCCCACCACCATCTCCCTGAAGGGACTCGGAACAGCTGACATGTGGGACAATTGTCCATAGAAACAGAAAATCCATAAAATAAAATAGGAGCTTCATAAAATACAACAACCAAAATAAAAACACATTAAACAAGGCAAAATAAAACAGAGTGCGCTGCCGCTCCTATCAGACCACATTCACATTAAACCAATCATTCAAAAAGTTTTGAATGCAAATGTTTTGAAAGGGTGGGTTTAACTCTGTATGATTTACAATGAAATGGTCAAAAGGTTTCTGATGCGTATTCATTTAACAGACGGGTAACACAAAGATTCATCACCAATCCTGAATTAATGTTTTAATTATAGTTTTGATTTCATAGCTTTTATATTTCTATACTGTATTGCAGTATTTTTGTTTGGGAGCCACCAAGAGAACTTGAGTAACTGCAACACTACAGTGACAAATCTATAATACTATCGTTATGAGGAAAATATGGGATTGATTTTTGTGAGAAAGAGCACAGATTTATTTCAGTATTAACAACAAAAGCCTTTGCATCGAGCTCTGATCAGTGGAGCTAGAGTTTCTTGTAAAAAAAAAATCAACAGAGCAGACCTTACAATCCTGTAGTTTTGGTGTGCCAGTTCTGCACAGCGGTGGACCATGGACCAGTACTAATTCCTGAGTCATTGGCTATTGCTTGTTGCTGAGTTTCCAGGAAAGAAAATAGCTATTGTAACTCTTGGGCACAAATATTGTTTCAGTATCTGTCAAGATGGGATGGGGGGAACTACCAGTATCCCACACCAAATAGCCTGAAAAGCACTGACTTAGGCCAAGCTGTTGTGTTGGAGGACTCATAATAACATAATTGTCCTTCAAGTTTAATTTAAACCCTTGGTGAAATGAATGCTTTCTTACCTATTTGGTGACTGCCAAAATAGTCTAAGCTAAACATACAACTTTCCTTCAGTCTGCCCTTGTCTTTTTATTTAAAAAACTTCTAACTGGGGTAGTCGATACACAATCCATGGATACAGATGTCTGACTGTATTTGATTCTAAGACAAAGTGATAGAGCTGTCCAATGTTTGATGTTTTGTCTTATATCTGATATAACAGGCTGCGTTTTTTATTTAATTTTGGTTGTTAAATCATAATTTGTGATAATATGTTAGGTTGTTAAATTTCGTTATTATGGATGTATTGTATTTCGGGCATTGAGTTTGCCTTTTATGTTTGGAATCCGTCCCGAGTCCTTCTGGGGAGATAGGGCAGAATATAAATAAAGATGATGGTGATGATGATGATGATGATTATTATAGATCAGGATGTTAGTCACATTCAACAGGACACCATTATAGTTAGTTGCTATAATATACAACCTTCATAAATGTGTTCTATCATGCCACACCATCTCTTTTCTTGGCTCTGCCCAATTGTTCTCAAATAAACAGTGCTTGATATTTTACTGCAGCTGCAGCATCAGCTGTGTTTTTAATCCTAGATTGTGTTCTGGAAACCTGGCCTGTGCATCTTGAGTATTATGGCAGTTATGGACATGTTAAAACAATATCCTGTTGTACATGTGTTAAAACTATTTCTTTCCTGCAGGTATTGCGCTAATGTCTGGGGTCAAACTAGTGATTAACCATTCAATTGAGTAGTTATGGGAGAATTACCATTTTTCTACCTAATAGGATCAACGAGTTGGGTGGAGGGAGATAAAGAGTTTCATTAAGAGAGTCCTTAATTCCTTAGAAGAGTTGTAGTGAATAATTAGCCTTTTAAATTATCATCCATATATTTTGTGTTAATGAGTCTGCTGGCACAAAGTTACAAGATTTAATTCCCCCTTTGGCTTTGCATTTTTTAGAAAATGTAATTCACTTATATCCTGCACTTACATGTAACAATATTCTCATTGTGAGGTACATTAAAATCAGGAATAAGCAGTGAGAAAATAGCAGCAGTGGGAAAACAGATTAATATGTGTTTTGTCATAATAGAGGCTGGAGAAATCTGAGGAAGTAAATAAAAGAGTTTGGACGGGAAAACAGGAGGGTGTGGCGTGAGCCTCTTTGAGAAGGACATTCCACAATCTAGGCCCTTTCAGCAAAATAACTCTTACCAAGAGCTTAGGAAAATTACTTTTTAGACTACAACTCACAGAAACCTGAAGTCAATGCCATGCTATCTAAGTGACTTTTCCAAATAAGTTTCCTTTTCCAACTTCTGCTCTTACCAAACATATAAATGTGGTGCTATGAGATCTAGGGCCATTCATATTTAATTCACATTTTTCAGTCTCTTAATGTCTTTTTTAGTTCACCTACAAGAAAAAAATATATGCACAGCTGGAGGAAAGAGTGTAAAGGACAGTATTTCAGCAACTCATTCTGTATGCTGAATATTTTACTTCCACCTATATGCCTAAATACAGTAAAGTCTCCAGATCCTGTGTGATCTTGGAAGCTAAGCAGGGTTACCCATATTTTGTAGTTGACTGTAGGCTGTATTTCAGAGGAAGAAACTGCAAAGCCACCTCTGAGTATTCCTTGCCTAAGATAACCTTGAAACATTCAAGGGGTTGTCATAAGTTGACAGGCATTTGAAGACACATATACACACTAGCTGTCCCTGCCACGCGTTGCTGTGGGTATGTGTGTGTTTCCTCCTTCCTTCTGTCTTGTCTTTCCCTTTATGTGTATGTACAGATGTGTATGTTTGTGTGCATATGTATATGTGTGTGTATGGGTGCATGTCTGTATTTATATATGTGTGTATGTATATACTGTATGTGTGTGCATGTGTATATATGTATGTGTGTGTGCATGTGTATATATGTGTATGTGTGTAGGTATGTGTATGTGTATATATGTTTATGTGTGTGCATGTGTATATGTGTATGTATATATATGTGTGCATGTATATATGTGTGTGAATGTGTATATATGTATATATGTGTGTGCATGTGTTTATATGTATATTTGTGTATGTGTGTTTATGTATATATGTGTTTGCATGTGTATATGTGTGTATGTATATATATGTGTGTGTGCATGTGTATATATGTGTATGTGTGTAGGTATGTGTATGGGTATTTATGTTTATGTGTGTGTATATATGTGTGTGCATGTGTATATGTGTGTGCATGTGTTTATATGTATATTTGTGTATGTGTGTATGTATATATGTGTGTGCATATGTATATGTGCATGTGTATATGTGTGTGTATGTGTGCATGTCTATTTATATGTGTATATGTATATATGTGTGTATATGTATATGTGTGTATGTATATGTGTGTGCATGTGTATATATGTATATGTGTGTGTATGTGTATATATGTGTATGTGTGTAGGTATGTGTATGTGTATATATGTTTATGTGTGTGTATATGTGTGTGCATGTGTATATGTGTGTATGTATATATGTGTGTGAAAGGGGCAAGAATGACATTGGAAAGAGAGGGTGGAACGTGGGGAAGGCTGGGAATGGAAAGTGGTGGGAGAGGGGCTGGAGAATGGGGGAAGTTAAAGACTGGGAGAGGAAGGAGGAAACTACAAAAAGGGAAGAGTGGGGTGGGGAAAGGGTGGAGAAGTGTGTGTGACCAAGACGTGAGTGTGGCCGAGGAAGGCCCTGGCGGCAAAGCCAGCGAGCCGGAGGAGGAGTTAGAGGAGAACGAAAGAGCAGCACGGGGGGAAGGATCCTAGCCATGCCCAGAGGCAACGATCCTCACCCCCTCACTGCTCTTTCCTCCTCCTGCTCGTTGGCTTTGCCGCCAGGGCCTTCCTCGCTCCGGCGGTGTCTCTCGTGATCCCGGTGGAGGCGGGAGGGAAGCTGCCCTTTTCCCGGACACCTCTGCCTTCTCCTCTCCTCGCCCTCCTTCCTTCAATCAAGGGAGGACGGCGAGGCAAGGAGGAGGAAGAGGTGCCCGGGAAAAAGGCAGCTTCCCTCCCGCCTCCGCCGGGAGAGGAACCGCCGGAGCGAGGAAGGGCCTGGCGGCAAGGGAGCCGGCGAGCAGGAGGAGGAGAAAAGAACACCAAGCGGGGGAGGATCAGTTGCCTTTGTGCATGGCCACGATCCTCCCCCCCGTTGCTGGTGTTTCCTCCTCCTTCGCCTCCTCCTCCTGCTTGTTGGCTCCTTTGCATGGAGGAGAAGAGTGGCCGCGTGGAAGAGTGTTGCCGCTGGGGCGGCCTGGCTTGGGACCAGGGAAGGGTGCTTTGGGGACGTGGGAAGGGGGCGGTGTGTGTGTGTTGTTTTGTGTTGCTTTGGGGACGTGGGAAGGGGGCGGGTGTGTTGTTTTGGGTTGCTTTGGGGACGTGTATTGTGGGCAGGCTTTGAGTGTGGCATGCGGTTCGGTGGCGAAGTCTTTAGGATGGGGCCGGGGCGGTCTGGCTGCCATGCGTGAGCATTCTAAACGTTTTTGCTGCCAGCGGAAAGCCCGGGATGGGAGTTCCGTTGCCCGTTTTTGGGGGCTGGTGTTTGGGGGTGTTGCGAGGTTCCTAGGGCCGATTTTTTGGCTCTGTAGGTACCTCGTGGTATGGCTATTGGGGCTGCCGAGTTTGGTGTTTCTGAGGCTTATAGTTTCTTTGTCTATGTCTCCCGTTGCACGACGTGAAGAAAAAAAATATAGATATACATCATCCCATCTATTCATGGAAGCTAAGCAGGGTCCAGCTAGTTATTTCTTGAATGCGGGGCTTCTAGGGGAATACTACCTGCTGGAGACTAATTTTCAAATTAGGGCAATGGCATTTCTTGCCTAAGAAAACCCTGTAAAATTCATGGAGTGACCAGAAATTGGCAAGTAGTTGAAAATACACACATGGGACCCAAAGTATCATCTTTCTCCTATTTAGTTATGGTTAGCATCTACAGCCGTTGTTACCAACCTTTTTTTGATCAGGGACCACTTTGACAAGGGGCACTCTCCAACATTAGTACCAAAAAGATTGCAAATCCGTTTTTTGGCCAACTTTAGATTTGGTTTGGTTATTTAGGGTGCTGATTCAGAAAATTGCATTGGACAGACCACATCAGCTCTAGTTTCTGATACAGAACATATGCCACCCTGTAGTTGCCATCTGCTCGCCCACAGAAATCCATATTTAATAATCTGGAGCTGCAGACCATACTTTAGGTCTCATGGCCACAGCCCACAGGTTGGGAATCACTGATCTACAGTCATTCTATCGCTTCTTAAAAGCTCTGTGTGATAGTTATAGTGCCACAACATCTGGAAGACCACTCATTCTCTAGCCCCACTCCACAGTTTTGAAGGGAAGGTGGTGTTATAAGATGATACTTCACAAGATATAATATTCTCATTTTCAATGTGCAAAAATAAATATTTATTCACTATAGTTGTACCCTGCCCTTCTCAGCCCCTATGGGACTCAGAGCAGCTTCACATATCTGCAACAATTCAGTGCCTTAAATACCAAAAGGTATGAGGATGCCCTGTAGGAAGAGCTTTTCCTATCTAGAGAACCCAGAAAGGAAACTAGAAGTAAACATCTGGTTAGATGCAGTAGTGCAACCATTAACGAGGAGTCAGCAGAACAATAAATTGTCCCATCTCCTGACATGGTTGCCCATCTTATTTCTATAACAATGATTTTCTAAATCCCACAGTTGCTCCCAACTAGAGTAAATCCATTGGGGCAAATACTGAATGCTAAACTGGTACTTACTGAAATTTGATTCATCTATTGGGTTTACTTTAGTTGGACCTACCAATTGGATATAGGACAAAGAGTAATGATTTTATGATAGTATGGTTTGCATTTGTCTCTGTGTGCATAGATTATAGGCCACTTAATCAGATTCATGCTATAAAACACAGTCTCTGTTTTGATTAAAACAGGTGTACACAGCTATTCCTTTGAATACAAGTTGAGCTTCTGTTATTCAAAATATGAAATTGTCCACACGAGTGACTGAGAGTGACACCTTTGCTTTCTTGATGCTTTAGTGTAACAAACTTTTGTTTCACGCACAAAATTAGTATGTGAAACATAAATAAACCATAGGTATCTCCAAGAGATCGCATCATATAAGCAAATATTACAAGATCTACTCCACAAAAGTGCAGAATCCAAACTAATTCTTATCCCAAGGATTTTGGTTAAGAGATAGTCTACCTATACTCAATTGGAGTTGTTGCACCGCAAATGAAAGCATCTTTTGAATACAACACATTGTATTGTGTATGAAACTGTATTATTAAGAGGAGAACTATTAGACAACTTTGTTAATAAATGGCAACCAATGCTTCAACGTCTCAATGTAAAATTAAACTAAAAATGTATATAGAGGATCCTATAAGACCGTAGACAAGGAGGAAGCAGATGTTAAGTAAGAGCCTATGATACCTTTATATGTACTATTTAAATAGAAGGGTGCAACCCCTTAAAGAAAATGTATTATCTGAGAAATGATTATGGAACACTAATAGCTGGAAAGTATTGTACTGTATGCAACAAACACAAATGTATTGTCTATTTTTCAATTTATTTGAATAAATAAATAATAAAAAATAAAAAAGTTCTGTAGCTAACTCTATGGGCAGAACTATTATTTGTTTCTTCCTGTGAGTGCACATGTACACATATACATACATACTACCAGAATGTTCAAAGCTCCAATGTAGTCTTGCTGTTATCTCGTTCTCCCTCTCTTTTTAAACTACAAAGTATATTAAAGCTGTACTTTACTATAATGGGAGGATGTTGCTAAAATATCCCATGGCATTTTCTCCATGTTCTGAATCCTCATTAGTCTTACAAAGACAAAACAATAGCTGATTAATACCCGATTTTCACTCAGTAGCAAATTTTCTGAAACGTAGATACCTGACACCTTGTTGGAGAAAAAATGTTCTTAACACAGATGAGGGACAGTTTGAGAAGATCTTTCAAATCAAGTAACCTACTTTAATTACCATGTACAGGAACAGAGATGGCTGTTACTAAATAGGAACTGAAACTTATAGGTCCCTGCGGAATTGAATGAAAGGCTGTGGGGGAAAATTCTCAAGATACTTCTGAGATGCCAGATGTGGTGTGGGGAGTTCCAGTCTTCACAGGAGTTTAATGGGTCGGGTTTGGCGTTTCTCGTGGTTTTTACAACACAACCCCTCATTTGATATTCAGATATTTGATTTTAAGGAGAAGATACTGTAATATCATGTTCTTCTAAATTATTACAGATCTGGAGTTGCAGTTCTTACCAGTAAATGCAGTTACATTCTGCTCCTCTGGCTGTGATCATACACACAGTTTACATTAAAGCTGTAGATGTCTTTAGCATTGGAAGGGAAGATTCATTTTTGATATCATTTGACAGTTTGCCAGAAGTTTTCTTTTAAAATCAGTGAGAAGTCAAAGAAATATTTGTAAACTATGTCCAGATGCATCAGGACATAACTGCATTTACAGGAGTTTCTTGTAGTGTCCTCTGTTTTTCTTTGAGGCTTTACCAGCCAGTGAGTAAAGCAAGTGGAAACTGAGTGAGGGGCCTTCACTTGAGTCCGATGTTTTGTCCCGATGCTCCCAGCATCTCTAGTCATCTGACTAGTGGTGAGGAGTGACCTCAGACACATATGGAGACTCGGTCGGGGTAGTTACATTTTCAGAAGGACAAACTTTAATTGGGGTGACCAAAATGCATAAGGTGGGAGGGAAGGCTAAAACCTTTCATATCCTTATATCACTGAATATCAGTAAAGTATATTTAATATTTCAACTAGTGTTAGATAATCTAATATCTTTCTTTCAAAGAGTTTTATATTTGATTTTGTTTTTGAAGACTTTTAATGGTTGTGGAATCATTATACTCTTAGGTTTAAATTTGGGTTCCTGCGCAAAACTTGACCACCAGCTTGTTCTAGCCGCTTTCTCTTGAAAAATTAAACATAGCCTTTTATTTAGCTGTATGGTGTTGCTGAAGCATTTGGGACCTTTTTCTTCAACATGGAAAGCAGACTTGGTGACTTGGAACAGACTTTGGAAAATCAGTGTGGTTGGAGATCAGGACCAATGCAGTATGTTTTCAATTTGTCAAAGTTCTTCCTAAAGTGGAGCAGAAAAAGCAAAGTTGCAGTCTGCACTAATGTTTAGCTTTTCCTCTTTGGTTTTATGAGCAGCTCTGGACTGTTTTCGTATTTATCTTATACTGGAATTGAAGCCAGAATTACCGTGGCAATGCCAGATGTTTACTTTATCACTCCAGCAAGGGATCTAATTCCCAATTCCACTTTAGCATTTCTAGTAATCACTTGATATATTTGCCAAACTTATATAGTGAGGAGGTGGGAGGGCAGGGACAGTCGGAAAATGGAGTATTCTGGAATTTGAGTCTTATCACCCAGCTGCTTAGAGTAATAGGATTAGGGCCAGATTCTTCAAAAACCTGGCCCAAAAGAGTATGTGTTCTTTGTTTTGAGCCTGTGTTGCTCGTGTTTACCAATTTGCACAGCCACCATCTCTTTGGTTTTGTTTATCCTTTTGATTTTTATCCCATGGCCATTACCATTTGTCTTCACTTTTGCAGTATTTTATTCTTCCCTAAACCTTGGTTTGGGTGGTGTAGAAAGGCATGAAATAGGCAGCTACATTAGAGCTTTAAAATGTCTCTGGCTCAAAAATTCCAGGGCCAAAACCTGTTATCTGGGGACTTCTCTTTGTCGTGTGAGAGAAATCTACCCCTCGGAAGGGAAATCCACTTCTGGAAGATTTATTATCATGGGGGAAAGGGGTCTCCACTAAAGCTTTATCACCAATCCTTGTTTCCACAACAAGCCAAAAATTTCAAAATCCAAGAATCACAGGACAGAAAGTGAGGTGAAATCTTCTGTACAGGAGCACAGAGACCAAAACAAACACCACATGAGTGTTCTGCCTTCCCTATTCTATCCAACGCACGATAGATAGATAGATAGATAGATAGATAGATAGATAGATAGACTGACAGACAGACAGACAGACAGACAGACAGACAGACAGACAGGAGTTACATTTAAAAATATACCGATTCCAACTTAGATACAAATTCAACTTTAGAACCAACCTATAGAACTTCTCTTATTCGTAACTTGGGAACTGCCTGTATATATTTTTGTGGATCAGTGTATGCATATGTGCACGCACTTGCACACACACACACACACACACTTTTCAAAGGTGGTCTCTCAGCCTGAGATTCTTCCCACTTGCCTTGAGGACTAAAAAAAGGATGCAAGCCCTGAGACCAAAGGTAGGCCCTGAGGCCAAAGAACCTTAAGCTGCATTAAGAACTTTTTAAAAAATCTCTTTGCACCTGGAGTGCTCTGACTTGTCCCTTTCCCTTCCTCCAACTTCCCTAGATGTGATCCTGGCTGATAGCATTGGTGGTGAGAAGCATGACCACCATGGTCTTCTGATTCCAAGATGCATCTGGCCATGCTTAGTGTGACATCAAAGCATCCTGCTATATACGTAGCTCCCTCTTTCTTTATGTGCTTCACTAGCAAGAAGGACCAGATAAAAAGGATATTTAATACTGTTTTAATTCTGGGATTTTTAAAAAATAAAACAAAAAACAAACTATATGTGTTTTGTTGTATTCTGTCTTTTTGTAAGCTGTCTTGAGTCTGGGAAAAAGGTGGAATATATACTGTATAAAGTGATGGGTGGATGGTTTGCACTTGGGTGACAGATAGAGGAATTAGATATTTTCTCTCTAGTAGAGTGTGAAGAGATGCCTCTTGTTCATAGTAGTGGCTAATGCATTCTATATGTTTTTCTCTTATTTCTTAAAAATATGGGTTCTTTCTGTAGTAGGGAAAACTTTGGCACCCCTGTATCATATATCCCCTGCTAATCCAACTTGGCTTGGGTGTTCTCCTCCTACACAGCTACCTCTTTCCCTTTTTCCTTTCCAGCTGATTTGATGTTTTCTTCTAGCCTGTAGATGCCAAAGTTGTAAATTTACCATATCACCGGGTTTTATAGGCAGAACTAGATTTAGTTCTGGTCACATCCCATATAGATTACTGCAATGCACTCTACATGGGGCTGCCTTTGAAGACGGTTTGGAAACTGCAGTTAGTTCAACGGGTGGCAGCCATGCTGCTAACAGGAGCTAAATACAGGAAGCATACCACCCCCTGTTGTGTCAGCTCCACTGGCTGCCTGTCCATTTCCGAGCTCAATTCAAAGTGCTGGTTTTGACCTATAAAACTCTATACGGTTCTGGCCCAGCTTATCTGTCCAAATTGATCTGCCTCTACGTCCCACCTCATAATTTAAGGTTGTTCGGGGAGGCTCTGCTCTCACTCCCATCAGCATCCCAAATTCAGCTGGTGGGGACGAGGGACAGGGCCTTCTCGGTGGTGGCCCCCCACCTCTGGAACGTGCTTCCAAGTGAGATACAATCGACCCCATCCCTCCTGGCTTTCAGGAAGAAAGTAAAATCGTGGTTGTGGGACCAGGCCTTTGGTCAATAAACATAAAGCAGCACTTGCACGAAATGGACTGATAAGGATTATTTATACGAGGATTTGGTTTTTATTGATGATTGTTTTATACTTTTTAAATGAATGTGGTATGTAATTTATATATTTTTGTATTTTAATGATTGATTATGTATGATGGTTTTAACTTTTTGTATGATGGCATCGAATTGCTGCCTATGTAAGCCATCCTGAGTCCCCCTTTTGGGGTTGAGAAAGAGACATGGTATAAATGCTATGAATAAATAAATAGGTTCATTCCCATTAGCAATCCACACACACCCTGCAAAATAAAAGTCTATGCTTTTCCTAGCTGTGTCCAGATTGTGTGATTTTGTAGAATTGGTGTGGAAATAATATGTTGATGCTTAGTACTTGGAATCCTGCTCATGGTTTCATATTTTAATTTGCCTCAGAAACTTTACTACTTGTTAATAATCCGCATTGCCTATTTATCCTTATTTTTAATCAGTTTTTCCTTTTGAGCTTCTCTTATAATTATACAGTATCTCACAAAACTACCATCTTTGGCTTCAAACTTGTGGGGACCCTATAAATAAGAGAACCCCCAAGAGTCCTAGTTACTAAGAGCTCTGCTCAGGTCTTGTAAACACAGAGTTGTGCTTTCCTTTATTGACTTGTGCTATCTGTAATGTGACCATCTTCTTTTCCAAATTTCTTCAGCTTTACCAAGAATTATCTTATGTTTAGTATTTTTTGTGACTAAGTGTTGCCATTTCTGGATTCATTGTTGGTGATTAGCATTTTATGAAGTATAAAAGAGCCATTGCAGAACAACTATATTAGGTCAGCATATTATGTGTTTAATTCAGTTTCAGTTATACACAAAGAGCTTTGAAAACCATAACATGGTTCAAAAGGTCTAGTGATGGCCACAGAAGTGTTTTCTCTAGGCTTCCAGCATGATTCTGTGGTCAACGTCTGCCAAAAAAATGACCACAGGTTAATACTAGGGGTCTAGAGAGAGCATTTCTCTAGGAATCCATGTTAATCTGCTGTACCATGCCATTGGCCAGTAAAGACTTGAATGGGCGTTTCAGAGTGCCCCCTTGTTGATGTTTCTTGTCACTACTCTGTCTAAGATAGGTCCAAAGGACACCACCATGCTGCCAAACGCTCTGCCAAAGCCGTTTCCATAAGCTAATATTTGGTATGGTGTGCAGAATTCAACATCCTGGCCAGTTTTCATGCATCTTTAGAAATAATGTTTTGGTCCCTTTAAAATGACAAGATAAATCAGAAAAAGTACGGGTAATGCCTCGTAAGATCGCATCAGGATTTCCAGTGACTTCACCAATGAACTGTACCTTTGTTAGGGGACACTATCAGGTTGCAGGCAGGGAGAAGAGAATAATTCCTTTTGATCCTGTAGCTGAAGGATTGGGAAGCAGAAGGAGTGAAAGACACCAGTTCAAATCTTGCTTCCCTCTCAAGAAAGAGGGAGGAGTAAGTTCATGGCAGAGGTTACATTCAGACTGGGGGCTTTCCAATTCTCTGCATTTTATCAGTTTTGCAATGACCAAGGCTATACATTATTTTCTAAAAATAATAAAAATCCAGATTTTAGGAGGTTGGATTCTTTACTCAGTTCTCTGTGCTACATATTTTCAGAAGTGTCATAAAACTCTGTGTATTATACACAGACTCCTAACATTAATCAATGCACTCGAGATGCTGTGTTGCTTACATACTTGGTTGCTATAGTAAAATATATTAACTGAATTCAAGCCAACTATTCCTATCCCAGTACTATTTCTCCACTCCAATATTTATTCAACCAGTGCCAACTTTGCCTGAATTAGAAACTAGCTGGTTTTCCTTATGTGCTTTTACTTTTGTATGCACTCTCTCAATTTTCATGCCTTTTGTTTCTAAATGGCTTTTCTCATCTTGCTATTCTTACTGCAAATTCAGCTCCCCCTCTCCTAATTCTCGTCAGCAAACTAGTGCAAATATACCAGTCTACTGAGGAATATGACAACTGTCACCCTTTGTCATCTTACTCCTTTTTCGCTCTTCCCTTCATCATCCACTGCCCATTCATCCCTGCTTTCCCCATAATTCAGAGTGAGGTAGTTCTTCTCCTCTCCTTCAGTATACATTCACAGAATCAAGAGTGGACATGGTTCACCAAGCAGCTGACTTACCCAGAAGCAGAGCTGTTGTTGTACCCTCAATGAGAAAAACCAGGAGTTTAAATAACTTTGTCCTCTGGTGCCCCACCGGAAACCAGCTGCAATTATTTGGACCAAACCTCAAGGTTATTGCTTCTGAGCAATCTGGTGTCTTCTACCTCCTGGTCTGTTCACAATATCACCCATTGTCTTAATATTGTCCTTCACACATATTTTAATTAATTAATGATATTCTCTCTCGGGGTCAGCTTAGAATACATGCCACATCTACAAGTCTAGGTTTCACACATTTTGAGCTATGCCTTGGGGCATGGCATAGTGAGTTGAGCATTGAACTACAACTTGGACAGCAGGTTTTGAATCCTCACAGCCATGAAACCCTTTGGCTGACCTGGGAAAGGCCTCGTTCAAGAAAACCATAGACTGGAAACAACTTAAAGACCGACAACAAGAAACAGAGGGCAGTCGTTCCTTTATTATTAAAGGAGTATTCCCTACTGATGCTAGAGTAAACATAAATGTTAGAATTTCCCCCTCACTTTCCTACTCAGTAGCTCAATAGATTATCTCTTGGTACTTAGATTACTCTTCCCTAATCTTGTTCCTCCATTCCCAGATTAATTAGACCACAACGTCTGCTATCTAAGACAGCCCATCTAACCGACTGTGTATTTACATGTTTGATCCACTTTAGATGCCTAATGAATCTTGAAATAATTTAAATGAACCTTTATGACACAAATTGCTTCTGCATATCATTCATTAAATGGATCACAGCTGTATTAACCAGCCTGCTTTTCTCCCTTCCCTCCCAACAGCTGGCTGGAGGAATAATTCTTGGTGTGGCATTGTGGCTTCGTCATGACACAAAGACGACAACTATCTTGGGCTCAACATTGAATGACCATCAGGCTCCTAGCACATATTATGTTGGTAAGCAGAAAAAATGTCAAAATGAATGTGAGGGAAAGGAGTGTCAGAGTGACTGGAATTAACAAGTTCTTTGGGGATTTCTTTGTGTGGCCCATGTAGCACAGTTGGCCCACAGCAACTCTCCAGAATATTAACTCTGCTTAACAAAGCAGAGCAAAGGAAAAGGAAAAGAATATCTGTATTATATAAAATGACAAACACAATACCTTCCAATGGAAATTCTCTTCCTACTAACAATATGGAAATGGTATGGCTTATTGGCTCCTGTCTTTAGTTTCAGGCACAGTATACAATTGGAATAATTCTAACTCATCTGCAGAAAGTACTTTTGGTATAAACAATGCAATATTAGTGCAGAAAACATTTTGGTTCTTTGTCAATCTATGTTTGGGTATTTAAATTGTATCTAAAGTCCTTAAAAACTAGAATCTGGAAAAGGTGTGTGTATGTGTATGTGTTCAAAGGAAGAGTTTAGAGTCAGGTTGCTTCATGAGAAAATTCCAGTCTTGCCACCAGAATTTCAGTCAAGATAAATATTCCCCATGACACTGCATATATTAACTAAACTATTGTATCCAGTTTTGGGACATTTGTGTTATCAGTAATGGTTTTTTGAATGACCCGTGTTGTTACTGTAATTGTCATTGTCATATTATGTAGTTACCGTAGACTGTCAAAGAGACAGATAAATGGGGCTGAGAGCAAATCTTACCTGAGCCCTCCCTAAAAGCCAATATGTCCAAACTTGGGCTATCTGACTTTGGACATATCATGAGATGGCATAGCGTATTAGGAAAGACAACAATGAAACAATGGAAAAAGAGGAAGATCATATTACAGGTGGATATAGGCTCAATCAAGGAAACCAGATCTCTGAGCTTGCAAGATCTGAGCTTTGGATCGGGCAACATGAGTTATTTAATGTTCCATTTAAAATACCTAGGAAGAAAGTCTAAGGTTCTTAAGCAACTCTTCATTGGTTTGGATAAATCTAGCCCATTTTTCCAGAGTAGAGCTTTTTACCTCATAGCCCTTTCATGCACTTGGAATTTACAATTGTTAGAAGCTCTGGGGGGCTAAAGGTTGAGACTGCTGATCCACAGCACTATATAGTGAACATGCATGAGGTGAATGGGGGGCATTTTTTAGTTTCTGTAGACCACACAACCACAATTTTCAGGAAACAGAAATAAATTTTCTGAACAGTTTAAGGCAAGCTTTCCTGTTCTCCTCCAAGTGTGCCAACTCCCAGAAGCCCTTATCAGCTTGTTTAAAGATTAGGAATTCTGTGGGCTAAAGCCTCAACCACCTAGAGTGCCACAGGTTATGCAGGCCTGGTTTAAGGGATTATTTTGGGCTGTTACTGGCTGTGAGAAATTCAAAACTTTTATGTGGGATATTTTTTCTCAGCAAAAAATTGTAGGGTTGAAAAGCTGTTTTAGGAAAACCTGAGTGATGTGAGGCCAGCACAAGATGCATTAAGGGCAATATGCAGTCTGTGGGCTGCACGGTGACCACCCTTGTTACAGGTTTTCACGTCAGGTCTTGATTTGTGTGTGACAAGGAGAAGCTTTAAAGACTTTTGTTACAAAGGATGATATATTTTCTTTGTGTTTTTGAGAGTAATGCTGACCAAGGATTGCCAGGGTGACTCATCCTACTTGTGTTAATCCTACACAGCATCCCATATTGTTGAACAGGATAAGATAGGGGAGAACAGAGTTTCTGAAAAAGCAGTGTGCAGTGTTTCCCCAAATGTTTTAAACTGAGCTAAGGGTGTGCACACACGTTGAGGAAGCCACCCAACACCAGCCTGTTCCACAGCTGAATTCGCATGCGGCTGTGCACATGCCTTGCAGCTGGGTGTGAAGAAGTATGAGCTATAGTAGTGAGTGCCACTCTGGTGTTAAGAGGCAAATAGAACAAGATCTGACCACCTTACTGCAGGAGAAGATAAGAGGAATGCAGTAATACTTCTGAACTCACAGAATCACAGAACTGAAAGGTACCTCAAGGGTGCTCTGTGGAAGCCCCCTCTGTACTGGAAACCGACTACTTCAGCAAATTCTGTGGGTGCCATTTAGCTTCTACTGAGAAATTCTTAGTGAGGGAAAGTTCACCCCTTTCAGAGGCAATCTGTCTCACTGTTGATGAGCTTATGCCATTAGAACATTCTCTTGAATGCTTAATCTAAATCCTTTTTTTCTTTTGAAGCTGAACCCATTTGTTCAGGACTCATCTTGCAATATCACATTGAGATGATAGTGGCCAAGAAAGCACAGAGCACCACAAATTCAGTGTGGTTTAGTGAGGATATTTTGCTAAGAACTTGCAATCTATTCAGAATATAGCTGGTAGGAAAGAAAGATATTTCCTTTTCTTGGGAGCTTATGCCTCCCTAGGACTTTTGTATTCACACACACACACACAGAGGGAGTGTGTGTGTGTGTGTTTTTAGGTGATCCAGGACTTTCACTGGGGGTCCCTGTTGTACTCAGAAGGACTCAGAACAGCTGTCTTCAATTGAAAGTAAATGGTCATGATCAGCATGACTCACGCTTTCCAGGCACATGTGTCTGCCTGGCTGTATGCACAAGTGCATTTGGACTTCACATGATCTCTTAGTTTTGTAAGTAAATTGTCCAACTTACTGGAAAGCGGAACCCCTTATTTAGATACATCCCACTCTTCATAATCAGCAAAATTCAAGATGTTGCTCTTCCTCCCCATTCCATGTACAGAAGTCCAATGCATTGTGAATTGAAAGTTACTGAAACACTTAGAATGAGATACTGTTCTTCAGAGCACCAGAGAGAGCAGAACGTTTGGAGGTGAAGCCCGCTCAAGTAGGGCATCATTCACAGTTCTGTTCTTCCACACTGGGGAACAACCAGGGAGTTTGGTGCTCCTCAGGCACCCGGAGCAGTCATTTTATCTTACTAAAATGATAGCTCCAATAGTAGGGCCAGCTCCACCCATTCCCACCCACCATGGATGCTACAGGCTAGAGACATTGATGTGGTCAGGATCAGGAAGCTTTCATCTTATCTTGTGATTGTACGTGGGCACAGAACCAGTGAAAGGCAAATAGACAAGTCATTATGTACCTTTTTGGGAAATAAAAACAAAGTTATTTTGAAAGTGATTCACAGAACTTACAGGATATCTTGTACAGAACATTAACCATAAAATGGAAGGATGAAGCTTGTGCGGCTCCTGATCAACTGAAAATTGCATAGCCAAGGGGGAATTATGGGAGTTGGAGTCTATTAGCAGATGGAGGCCACATGTTCCCTGTCTCTGCTCTATATTATGATGTGACCTGATTATCAAGTTCCTTGGTAGGCCTTGGTAATTTGAGTTGGGAGGGTACTTCTTACCAAACATTCAGTAGTCTACTTCCTGACTCCATGGCAAATACCTCTACCACTTCTCTCTGTGAAATGCATAACCGCTTCCTTCCTAGCCCTTGATAATAGAAGTTGACATGCTAAAAACTGATATGTTGAGTACAGAGAGAGCTTAGTTTCAAAATAGCAATAGAGTAAGGATTTGTATTCAGTGACACAATAACATCCTCTTGGAGAGCAGCCTACATTTTGTGCTTCCAGAAATGTTCAGCAGAGCTTCCACTTAGATTTCTAGAGAAACTTCTAATTTCCATTGTGTAGTATTAGGAGAGCATTTTCATCAGATATTCTCAGCTTGTCTTTCCATTCTGAAGCCTCTGGTGACTAGTAACTGAGATTCATTTGCAGACTTGCCACACCCTGCTTTAGCCCTGTCTCTGCTCTGCTCGAGTATTTCTGCTTCATGGCAAGAACGCAGCTGGCCAGTATACTAGAACGTAGGCTGCTCTTCTGTGCAGTTCCACCCACACAGATCCCTTAGTATCATTTGACGTTTTCATAGATGTTGCCAGGATTATTTCAGCCACTTTAGAACTGAATGCAGAACTGTCCTTTGCATGGAAAATTCCCTGGCAAATTGGAACACATTGGATGAACATACAGAGAAATTAATGAAGTGTAGCCTGGAAGGGAAGAATGTTGCAATACATAAATGCTCATATTTAGTAGCTCTGGTGACGGTCTGGGATATGAAGGCACAATAGTTCTCCATGTAGTATGGGTGAATTTTAGAAAGCAGTTGATAACTGTACAGAAAATCCTATCTTATCTACTCTTACTCAAATCTGTAGGTTTTCCCTTTGCTTCTCCAACTTTGCAACTTGCAGCACATTTCCTTTTTGAAATCAAAGCCAAAAATTTGATATTTCCAACATAAAGAGCAGTTTGCTGGGTTCTTTATTATGTTCTATCAGAGCCTAAGGCTGAAGGGGGATAATCAAGGCATCCAGAGTTTTCGTGTCATGGCAGAATTTACAGAAGGCATTCTGAGGTTTGCAGCATTCGTGCACAGGCATAACAGTGAGTAGGATCGGCCTGTTGCCATCCAGCCAGTTTAAGAGGACACATTGCAAGGAGAGTGAGAAGCAACAGGCAGCTGTGAGGATTAGGAGCCCAGCAGAGACAGGCATGTATGGCTCCCTCTCTGGGTGTGTCTGTGTTGAATGGCTGCGGCTCCCTTCCCAGAAATGGAGCTCCCTGCCTAGCAGAGAAGCGTCCCTCCCACTTTCCCCCACCCCAAATTGTGTGTGTGTATTTGTCCTCCAGCAGGCCTTCCTTCTATTTTGGCAGAGCAAGTGGAGCAGCTGGATGGCTTTTTCAGTATTAGGAGAAGGGAGGCTTTTTCTTTCTTTCCCTCCCACCCCTGGGTTTGGCTGCAGCTCTAGCTGTCAAGTCTGGGCCTCAGTGCCGGGTGCCTGTTTACTGTCAGCTAAAAGAACCAAGAGCTCCTCCTGGAAGGGAGGGAGGGAAGGGCCAGGCAGTGATGTGAAATTGAGGGCAGTGGGTGCGGCCGAGAAAAGGAGCTGCCTCATCCATCAGTGATGCATTCTCAAGTCTTTTGCCATCCTTAGTACCATCTAGCTACCACTCCGTAGAGGCAGCGGATAGCTAGTATCATCCAGCTCTTACTTGCATCCCATGGCTCAAGGAAATTAAGACCAAGGTTGCCCACACTACCATCCCCCCAAAATTTCCCCCTTTGAGATATCTATACTCAATATTTTCTGCAGCATTTACTTCTGTTATCCGAGTTTACCCAATACTACAGCCTGTGCTGATTGCCTTGCTGGTAGCTGGCACATGTTGGGTAGGGGACAGTACATGGTATGTAAAGCATTGGCAGCCTTTAAGCTGGCTGGCAGATTTTTCCCCTGGTCCATGGAGGCTTGTAATTCCTTCCCCCAGCTTGTTCTTTCCTAACACAATTAAAACCTTAATCCTGGAAGCCTTCAGGGAACACCATTCGCCTTTAAAGTGATCTTTATTTGGTGTTTATGATCAGAAACTTTGGCTACATAATGAGAAAACAATGATGCTGGGGAAAATGGAAGGAAAAAGGAAGAGAAGCTGACCAAGGGCAAGGTGGATGGATGGTATCCTTGAAGTGACTGGCTTGACCTTGAAGGAGCAGGGGGTGGTGATGGCCAAAAGGGAGCTCTGGCGTGGGTTGGTCCATGAGGTCACGAAGAGTCAGAAACGACTGAACAAATAAACAACAACAAATCAGAAAGCAAAAGATGGGAAGGAGGATGCTACAAAGCTTGGGATAAGCATACATGTTAATAGAAACTTTACTGTATTTCCAAAAACACATCTTCTTAAAGTTGATGCGTGTAATTTGTTTGTTTGTTTCTTTGTTCATTTTTATGCTGCCTTTCTCCCAGAGAGGAATTTAAGGCAAAGGCGGTCCTCCTCTTCTTTCCAGGAATCTTCCATGATAAGTTCATGTAAGGGTTCTCATCAAGTCAGAAACAACTTGAAAATACTTGTTGATAAACTGCAAAACATATCTTGCTGCAGTTGAAACATGAAAGCAACACTAGGAGAAAAGAATTGAGGCACACCTTTGTTGTAAAGGCAACCTAATCTGTAATCATTTCTTTTTTAAATCCTCCTACTTTGAAGACATTGATTGAAAACTGTTTAGTTTCCTTCAAAGATGAAGCCGTTCCACATATTAAAAACGGCTATTTATGGAGCAGCCACTCCCATGCTACTGCCAAAAGAGAGTAATTTATTAAGAAGGCCAAATGCGAAGGCCCAGAACTGGGCTTGAGAAAGCTGGGCAATATCAGTTTAGCTTCAACAGGTCTGCTCTGGATAGGAGGTAGCAATTTTCCTTCTTATGGTGTGGCTTCCCTTTACAGGCCCGCAGATAGCACCAACAGCAGACCCTTATATAAAGGTTTGTTTACCTCTGATGAGTGAAATCTTCAAAAGCCCAACTGGAGGGACATATACACAGACTGCTATGATTTAGATTCTGTGTTCACAGAATATTTCTTAATTGCTCTTATAGCCATGTCACTCTACAGCACTGGTTCTCAACCTGTGGGTCCCCAGATGTTTTGCCCTTCTGTTCCCATAAATCATAACAGCTGGTAAACTGGCTGGGATTTCTGGGAGTTGTAGGCCAAAACATCTGGGGGGTTGAGATCCACTGCTCTACAGTAAATGGCAGGGGCAGTACAAAAATAAATACGGGAACGAGCATCTCAAGTCTTTCTCAGCCATTATTCTGACAGACTGTTGTGATTTCCCTCTGTGTTTCCTTTCAGCCTGGCAACATTGGGCAGCAATGCATATCCCAGGTTAAGATGGGGCACCAGCTCTTGCTGTTCTGCAGAAATGTCTTTGTTTCATCAAGATGGGGAAACCACAGTGTGCTGTGTCTGGGACTGGAGGAATAAAAGGATTTGTTCTACCTTTCCTGCAATATCTGTACTAGTTGCTACTTTACCTCTGGGCTCAATTTGGATTGCTGGGTTTTATTTCAAGAACCTGAAATGGGTTCAGGAAAGGATGCTTTAATTTGTTCCTCCTGTAACCTGCCAACTCCCTGAGATTAGTTTTTGTCCTACAAAATATCTGCTGTTTTATGTAGAGATAATGTTTTGTCCATGATCTCTGACTGTTTGATACATTTACTGCTCTTTATGAAGTGATTTAAAATCATTACAAGTTGCCTCAGCAATGTATTAGCATGGGAATATAAGAAGAAAGTTAAATCTCTGTATGAAGAAAATGTGTACTGTCCATGTTAGCTATCATTTGTAAGCCAAAAGAGGAGTATTCTTATGTCTAGAATACCCTTCAAGAACAGTTCCCTTTCAGGCAAGGCCAAGCTTAGGTTTAGGTCAGTTCTTCAAGCAAACTTAAGGCAGTCCAAGACCCCAAGTTAGCAGGGGCCAAACAAAAAGTAGGTATTCTGGTGGGTATTCTCATATTCCTAATAATAATACTTCTAAAAGGACCACCTGCAATAAGTGAAAATCCATGAAGTAGGGACACTCCGCCCACTTGGCGGCGGCCTCCTCCTTCTCAAGGCCAGGAGCAGCAGGGGCAGCGAGGAGGCTGCCACTGAGTGAGCGAAGCATCCCTACTTTGTGGCGGCCTCCTCCTCGCCACCTCCACTGCTCCCAGTCTCAGAGGCCCCATGGGGACAGTGCAATAAAGCAGCAATAGGAAATTTTACCAGGCAAATTAGATTTGACGTAAATGACCAAGATGGTTTTAAACAGTGTATTTTAATATTGAGATAAATGTTTTTAATGTTTATGTATGCATATAATGAATTCTTGTCCCGGCATTGAATGTTTGCCGTATATATGCTGTGATCTGCCCTGTGTCCCCTTCAGGGTGAGAAGGGCAGAATATAAATGTTTTAAATAAATAAACTGACTGTAAAAATAAGCTTCTTTTCTAGAGACTTTGTTGACCCCGGATTTAAAACAAGTAGATATATCTGTATCTACTTGTTGCTTTAATTCCAAGGTGATAATCACAAGGTCCTCAAGGTGTGGTTGGGACTGTAGTTTCCAGTATCCCTTATTACAGGCTATATTGGCTAGGGTCGCAAGAGTTCAGCAAAATCTGGAGACCAAGTGGCTCCCACTGCTGCTTCGTCTTTAAGACTTTTGTCATTATTCTACATTCTGTTTCTAATTCTGTCTCCTGCCATTTTTAATGGGTGTTAATCCTGCTTTTGCTTTTAGCTCTGATCATTTATAGTCCTATTGACATAGCTCTAGAATCTCAGACAAACAGAATTCTTTCCCAGCCCTTTGTGAAGATGGCAGTGATTGGAATGTTCTTGTTACTTCAAGGCGCAACCCTGTTCTCTCTGCTGCCATTCACTTCTATTGCATTTGGTTGAAAGATCTTACAAAAATACTTACGATACATAAAGGTGTCCACTGACATTTAGATTGTTTCGGATATTGTTTCGGTTCTGGCCTAGTTTACCTGTCCGAACATATCTCTTGTTATGATCCACCTAGGACCCTAAAATCGTCTGGGGAGGCCCTGGTCATTGTCCCCCCACCCACCATTGGAATCGTGGTTGGTGGGGACAAGAGAAAGGGCCTTCTCTGTGGTGGCCCCTCAGCTGTGAAACTATCTCCCAAGTGAAATTAGAGCTCCCCCATCTCACTTGACTTTTTGGAAACAAGTGAAATTCTAGCTGTGGGATCAGGCCTTTGCGGCCTAGGCTGACGTGTGGGCGAAGCTATGGCTTTAATGGTCTAGATGCACTGCTTTTAGGATGATGACTTAAATCGGCCATTGTCTGAATATTCTTAAACTGCTTTATATTGTTTTTATTTAATCTGTATATTTTTGCTTTTGTTGTGGCACCATGCTGTGCCGGTTGTTAGCTGCCCTGAGTCCCTATGCGGAGGTTGAGATAGGACGGGATATAAATGTCCGAAATAAATAAATAAAATTTTCTATCAGAATTTTAAATGCAAAGTATAAATCAAGTTACTTTGGAGTTGCTTTGCTTAAAATCAGGCAGAAAGTATGATCTTTTTGCCATTTAGCCAATATGTGAAGATTTTTGCCTTTTATAGATCTGATTTATATAATAATGTGGGTATTTTTCTAAATGACTCCCAAAGTTTCCCTGCAGAGGATGAAGCGATGCAAAAGTGCAACTTTGGAAACACACCATCTTTTAAATAGAATTTGTTTTTCTGCCTAATGATAGAAAGTAGTAGGGGAAAACTTCACTCTGCTCTTTAATCATTTGCAATAGGTGTTAGTATATGTATTTTTAAAAAACAATTTTAGACATTTTAATTGCAGCCTTGTTTCTTTTTCTCCATAAGTCAGTACATCCACCCTGTTTTGCTTGTGGGTTGTCTCAGAGTGAGGTAATGTCAGTTAAAATAGTCAAAAAATGTGTTGCATGGCCATGGCAGTTAGAGCATTTGCCAGTGGAACATAAGAAGCCTAAGGAGGAAGAAAAGGGTCATTGTACTGTGTTCTGTTCTATCAAGTAGCCAGTTTCTTTGTCAGGCGAGAAGCTGAGGTCTTGTCTTTGGTCATGTGCATACATTTAATTACATGGAGGAAAATTTTTAGTCTTAACCAGGTTATATCCAGATCCAGTAGTCTGTTCCTATTTGCATATTGCTCATTCCTGTACAACATCCAAGTCTTGTGGTTTCTTAATTTTCACAAGTTGAATTTTCAGTAACCTTTCTTCCCCTCCCACTTTGTTTCTGCCAGCCACTGGGAGTGGCAAGGAGCCATGAGTACCACCCAGGTTAGATTAAACTTTCACCATGGTGTAGCTGTTCTGAATCTGACTGCATGTACCAACCTTAAGAAGATACATTGTAGTAAATAGGAGGCTTGTTTGATTTTTAAAAGGTTCAAAACTTGCTTCGGATGTAGGGGGGGCTGGTGGTTCGATTCGGAATTTAAAAATTGGAACTTTCCAAAATTTCCGAAACTTTAGAAGTAATGGCAGACACTCATGCACAGTACGAAACAATGCAGAGAAGGTGATACACTCACTGGAGGGCCTGTCAGTGAGTGTCACCTTCTCCTCCTCCTCCGCATTAACAGCCGAGACAGGTCTGGAGTGGAAGAGCCCCTCAGTCAGGCTGAAGCCCCTCCGGAGCTGCTAGGCTCCCACTGCCAAGCTTCAGCCAAACGAGGGGCTCTTCCACTCCAGGCCTGCCCCAGCTGTCAATGAAACCCCACAAAATGAGCCCACACAAGGACAGGCTTCTCCCCTTGTGATCCACTTTAAATGCAGCCCCATTCGACCCCTCAAGACCTCTTCCCCGTTGGGTTTTCTGGAGACATTTCCAGCCCCGACATTATACATGGAGGAGTAAACAAAAGGCAGCCTAATTCTTTAACAAGGTTGGAGACAAACTTAACTGAAAAGGCGGAAAGTGGGGACTGACTGGGGCCAGGCTTTGGGTGCCTTTTTACCTATCTTTGGCAACTTCGGCTCAAGGTCACATTTCCCAAAACTGGGGAAGGAAAGGAGGAAAAGAAAGGAAAGGAGGGAGGGAGGGTAAAGAAAGGAAAGGAAAGAGTAAGGGAAAGAAGAAGGGAAGAAAGTGAAGGAATGGAAGAAAGTGAATGAAGGAAATAAGGAAAAGAAAATCCAACAAATGCTACGTTCAGCAAAGAACAAGAGGGATCCTCTCACTTCTGCAGAAGTCTACCGTATACCATGCAGCTGTGGACAAGTCTATATAGGGACCACCAAACGCAGTGCCCAAACACGAATCAAGGAACATGAAAGGCACTGCAGGCTACTTCAACCAGAGAAGTCAGCCATAGCAGAGCACCTGATGAACCAACCTGGAGATAGCATATTATCTGAGAACACAGAAATGCTGGACCACTCTCACAACCACCATGTCAGGCTACACATAGAAGCCATTGAAATCCATATACAGTACATGTGGACATTTCAACAGAAAGGAAGAAACCATGAAAATGAACAAAATCTGGCTACCAGTATTAAAAAAAAACTCTAAAATTATAACAGCAAAACAACACCACAACACAGGGAAACTCCAGAGAGGAAACAGTCAGCGACAGCTAATCACCTCTCAATAAAAGATACCCCCAGGCACTAACAAGCCACACCAAAAAAACTGCCAGGCCATCAAATGCTAATCAAAGTGGCCAGTTGTAACATTCACACCTAACTCCAACAGACAAGAGCTCTTTGTTCCACCCTGGACATTCCACAGATATATAAACCCAATTTTCCTAGTTCCAACAGACCTCACCTCTGAGGATGCTTGCCATAGATGCAGGCGAAACGTCAGGAGAGAATGCCTCTAGAACATGGCCATATAGTCCGAAAAAACCTACAAGGAAAGGAGAAAAGGATAGGAGTAAGGGGAGGAAAAGAAAGGAGGTGAAGGAAACAAAGAAGGTGAAGGAAGGAAAGAAGGAAAATATAGGAAAAGATAAGAGGAACGAGAAAGGGAGGGGAGATAATAAAAGGGAAAGAAAGTGAAGGAAGGAGGGAATGGCTGGGCTTCAGTCTTCTTCAACTCTTCTCCTCGGCTGTTAATGCGGAGGAGGAGGAGGTGACGCAGCCGTCTGTCGAGTGTATCGCCTCCTCCGTATTAACAGCCGAGGCAGGCCTGGAGTGGAAGAGCCCCTTAGTCAGGCTGAAGCCCAGACGTTTCTTCTGCTAATGTTAAGTGCCTTTAATAGATGCTTTTATCAGGTAGCGTGGCTCATAGTACGTTGATTTTGTTTTTCATAGGGCCCTTCCACACAGCCATATATCCCATTATATCAAGGCAGAAAATGTGGGATTTTATGTTTCCCCAAGGAAATGGTTAGATTAGGAGATTTCTTGTTTGCAAAAGTAAAACTTGAAACCCAAGCAGAGAAGGGTGCTCCAAAGTGGAGTTTTGTTTTTCCCCAAGGAAATGATTAGCAGATTATAGGAGATTTCTTGTTCCCGTGTACAACGTGTAACCCATATAGACAAAGGGGGGTCCTTGGTGGTATTTTGTGTGGTTCCCCAATGAAATTATTTGTTCCCAACCCTGTCCTTCCTTTGCTAAGCAGTGGCATGGCACCTTTCCCACCCAAGCAGCCTGCCCTAGTCCCTTTCCCTTCTTGCCCCCAGCTCGCCCTCCCCACATTATTTCCCCTCATTGGTTGGAGGCAAGCATCCCAGCATGCAAGCTGCTGCTTGCCTCCAAACGCTGGGTCTTTTCCGATTCACTTCCTAAGTCGGAACAAAGATGGCGTCAGTGGCTTCGAAACTGCAAGGATACTTCCGGATTTGGAAATCGCTTCGAAATCACTTCAAAAAGGCATTTGATCCGAATTTAATCCAGATTATGAAGATTCTGACTGGACCTAACCATGCCTAGTAAAATGGTTTGGTTGAAATGGAAATGAAAGGGAAAGGTGTCTAGTTCTGGAAAGAGAATCAGTCACAGGGTTTCTCCATTTTTCTTCTTCTTCTTTTAGACAACTTTCTTTCATGGAGAACTTCAAATCTATCTTGCCAAGTTATATGACTCTGAATTTGTTTTTCTTATTTTGAGCAATATTTTTTGATGAAATAAACTGACCATTGTCAGGATACAATGTGGAGAAATAGAAGAGTTTTCCATTGGCAAGGCTACATGTCATCACTCTACCTCTTTTACTTGTATGCAGAATGTATCATATGGAAAGCAAGATTATGTTCCTACAAGGTATGTGTGAAAATTGGGGTAAGATATGTAGAGGATGCCATATTACTTGCAAAACATGTTTTAAAAACTTGGAAAAACTGAGAAATGTTCAGGAGGAAAATGTAAAAGCAGGGTTACAACTGAATATGAAGAAACCAAAAATAATGAACACAGACATTTTACATATCTTTAAAGCAGGTAATAAATAGAAATTGTTAGACTTCATATATCTATATGTTGGATTAGTTATTGAAGAAAATGGAGACTGCAGTCATGAAATCAGAAGATGAAGACTTGAAAAGGCAGCCATGAAGGAATTGGATAAGATCTTCAAATTAAAGATCTTATCCAATGTATCATTAAATACTGAAGTCAGAATCTTCCAAGTAGTGTATTATTTTTACTCAGTGCAGTTGTGAAATCTGGGCGGTGAAGAAAATTGACAGGAACAAAATCAATTCATTTAATACATGGACCTGGAGAAGGGTTCTACAGGTACCATGAACTAAATGTGTTAAAACAAATCAAGCCTGAAGTCTCACTAGATGTGAAGATGACCAGACTGAAGTTGTCATGTTTTGGAAATGCCATGAGAAGACATTACTATTAAAAAAAAGAGTGAATGTGAGCCATAGTCATTCTTGCTAAATACAGAGACCCACTAAATCTACAAATGCACAATGAACTCTACTATAGTTTCCTGTGTTGTGGGTGTGGAAGCAACTGTTTCTGGGCACTAAAGTCACCAGCATTTTGTTCCCAGACAGAAATTACTTTGGAGACTCCTATAGAATTTGTGCCTTGCTATTCCTACAAACAGCGGCCTTTAATGTATATATCTCCTTGATTTTTGGCATATCATTAAACATTAGCTCAAGCCAGCGAAACTGGAGGTACTGATTGTTTAGAGCTGTGTTTTCTCTTGACAGCAAGAGAAAACAGGCTGCTAAGACAATGAATCCATGTACATTTTCCACACATTGTGCTGCTAATATGCTTGCTAGCAGAAGTATTTTATTGCATCCCTTGGAAGTTGTTGGTCTGACTGTGAACTTCCTCTATGAAAGGCTGCTTGCAGGCCCACAGAATGAATCATTTTGCTTTTTAAGATCCAAAGCATCAATGGTGACAAAACACAATTCCTTTCAGCCTATAGAAACAGGTCTCAGCTCATCCATACACCCTTGCTTGGTTTTGTGAGAACTTCAGTTTCAGGCATTTCTCCAAAGCTCACTCTTGGCTGTGTGCTAGCAGCCAGACAGCACAGATCTGTGGAAAAACTTTCCTGTGGTTATATTTGGCATGGTTTGTTCCTGCCTTTGCTGCAGTAGCAGCATTTGGAATTCATCTCCGAAAACAGAGTCACCAAATTCTCAAGACAGGGACTTTCCACCTCCTCCTACCAGGGTCAGCTGAGAAAAAGAGATAGGGAAAGTCCATTTTTACTTTTGTTACAAGAGAACAGGGGAATCTTGGAGTGATAATCCAAAATAACAGAGAGTTCCAGACTTGGCCAGCTTAACTGAGCTTCTGAACAACATGTGCCTTCTTCTATGTCTGTTCATTTTATACTTTTAACTTCCTATTAATAGACCGAGTCTACATATCTTGCATGAAAGGGGGGGGGCTTTTTATAAAGCTTTCATTCAATGTTGTGGGTGGAAAATTCCACATTGATTTTATTTACCCTAGATATTTTTCCTCTTGCTATACTATGTCAAGAAAATAATCAGATTTTTTCCAGATTGTATATGATCTGTCAACATTTATTTATTTATTTATTTATTTGGATTTTTGCACCGCCGACTCCCGAGGGCTCGCGGCGGCTCACAAGGCCAATGGCACAGTGCCAGAGGTTCAGCATAAAAACACAGGGAACATACATCATTTTAAACATGCAATACAATTAAAACAGTTAAAACGGTTAAAACAATTAAAGCAGTAAACAATGAACAGTGGCCGAAAAATCGGTCCATTGCAGATGCAAGGGCCTACTCCCCAAAGGCCTGCCTAAACAAGTAGGTTTTGCAGGCCCGTCTGAAGGGGAGTAGGTCCCTCAGGGCTCTGGCCTCGACCGGGAGGGCGTTCCATAGCGTGGGAGCTATCACAGAGAACGCCCTCCGGCGGGTGGATGTTAAACGAGCCAGCTTAGCAGATGGTACAACCAGTAAATTGGCCTCTTCAGACCGAAGTGATCTCGATGGGCAATATGGGGCGAGACGGTCCCTCAGATACGCTGGCCCCAGGCCGTGGATAGCCTTGAAGGTAAGAACCAGCACTTTGAAGGCGACCCGGTGCTCAATAGGCAGCCAGTGCAGATCCCGCAAGACTGGAGTTATTCGGCATCCTGCTGGAGCCCCAGACAGGAGCCGGGCGGCGGTGTTCTGCACCAGCTTGAGCTTCCGGATCGACGACATAGGCAGGCCAACGTAGAGCGCGTTACAGTAATCTAGCCTTGAGATGACCGTGGCTTGGATCACCGTGGCTAGGTCGTTCCGGGATAGATAGGGAGCCAGCCTCCTCGCCTGGCGGAGATGGAAAACGCCGCCTTGCTGACCATGGAGACCTGGGCCTCCATGGTCAGCTGGGAGTCCAGGTGGACGCCTAGGCTTTTCACTGACGGGCGCTGGATGCAGCGCCGCACCGTCCAGGGTCGGAAGCCGGGTGCCTACCCCACCCGGGCGGCCCAGCCACAAGATCTCCGTCTTCGCCGGATTCACCCTCAACCTACTGGCTCGCAGCCATCCAGTGACGGCTTCAAGGCAATGTTGGAAATTATCGGGGACGGACTCCGGCCTGCCCCCCATCCTCAGAATGAGCTGAGTGTCATCAGCATATTGGTGACAGGTCAGCCCATAACTCCGCACCAGCTGTGCAAGCGGCTGCATGTAGATGTTAAATAACAGAGGGGAAAGGATGGCCCCTGGGGAACCCCACAAATCCGTGGGGAACCCTCAGAGACCTCCCCTCCCCTCCTCACACGCTGAGACCGCTGGTGGAGGAAGGAGGCCAGCCATTTAAGGGCTGTCCCCCTCACTCCAGCCATGGCCAGGCGGTGGATCAAAAGATTGTGGTCGACCGTGTCGACCATTTAGGGGCTGCATTCATCTCATTAATTTAAATTCAGTGGCTTTAGAAATGTTGGCCTGTTTTTCAGTGGAATGACAGGGAAAGAATCGCTGGAAGGATAGCATTCAAGATTATAGCCTCTCCAGAAAACATCTGGAATGACTTCCTGCCAGATGCATTTTTCAGATACCAGAGATTTTCCTTACTGTGTTAGCTTGACGTCCCTTGAGCATGCTTTGAGTTGCAAATACTGTGCTGTGTAGAAATCATTTGAAACAAAGTCTGTGTACCAGTTGCACCAGTTACTGAACTTTGCACATGGAGGGTTCACTACATCACCACAGTTGTGCTTCACATTTCTGCATAAGGTCTGCTTGAATTCATCCATTTTGCAGTTCACAGGAAATGTTTTTTGTTAAATGGAAGAAAATCTTAAGTCTCTTGGAATGTTTCTACATACTTTCCTGTCCTGTCTGCATTGCTTTCCTGCAGCTTTTGGTCTGCACAGTTTAACAAGACATAAAACTTGATTTCTATTTAAAGTACTCTTCTCAGAAATCTATATTCTCTTTTTTTGTAATATATTCGCAGTAAAATCCAACTACTCATCCTGATTAAGGTGTGTTTTTTGAATTAATGGGACTTACATAATTGTTGACATTTGAATATTCAATGGATGTTTCAATGTAGGAACTTGAGGTGGGACTAGCAATTAGGCTTAGCCCTCTTTTAATTTTATTTGTTTAGAATATGGTTTGAAAATAGTGCAAGAATGTGGTCCTCAATTTTTTTCCCCTGTAGCTTTTTTCTTGCTCGTTCAACAAAACTAACCAGTGAAATTGGCAAAGTCTGAAGAAGCCAAAGGACAACCAAAATAGTTTTCCTGTTGATTGTCTTATTTTCTCTTTTCTTTTGGGAGCAGAAGGCACAGCTATATTAGCACCCTACTTTTAGGTATTTAGATAGATAGATGGATGGATAGATAGCCTAAACCAGGGGTGCTCACACTTTTTCAGCATGCGAGCTACTTATAAAACAACCAAGTGATCTACCTACCCACTACAAAAATGTGAAACATATAACACAATATCTGCTTTGAACTGGATTTTCTGAGTCCACACTGCCATATAATCTGATTCAAAGCAGATAACATGGGATTTTATTCAACTGTGTGGAAAAGACCTCAGATAACCCAGGGCCGGCAGCACTTGGACGGCGGCAGGAGCCTGCGGGGCGGGACTGAGCCTTCCGCCCTGCCTGCGATCTACCAGGACGCCCTACGCCAAGGGTGCCCACACGTTTTCAGCATGCGAGCTACTTATAATAAAACCAAGTCAGAAAGATCTATCGAGAGAGAAGAAGGGCGGAGCAGGGGGAAGTGGGTGGGGCTTGGTGCCATCTGGCTCCACCCCCTCCCCCTCTGGCTTTAGCGCTTCCACGGCTTCTGCAGGCTAGAGGAGGGGAATGCCAAGCCAGTGGTGGCATAGACAGCCACTACTGGCTTGGCATTCCCCTCCTCTAGCCTGCAGAAGCTGAGGAAGCACTGGAGCCAGGGGCGGGGCATGGCATGGCTCCGCCCCCTCAGAAGCACCCCATCCAGCTGGGATCGACCTCCTTCGGTCCCGGGATCGACCAGTCAATCGCAATCTACCTAATGAGCACCCCTGCCCTACGCAATCTACCAGTAGATTGCGATCTACCTAATGAGCACCCCTGGCCTAAACGAACTGTATAAACTAATTTGAACAGGACATTAATTCCACCTGTCAGAGAAGATAAGTTCTTCATTTAATGGTTATGTGTAGCACACATTTCAAAGAGTGGAGAGCTGTCTCTGTTATATAGGCAAATGCAAATAAGTGCAAGAACTTTGGAAGACAAAGCTCTATGTGGGGGAAAAATTGTAAGAGATTTTATAAGATGTCTCAAATCACTGAAGAATCAAGAAGGTATTGGCTTAAAAAATGTCTTTGGATAAGAAAAAGGAGTGATGAAACTGAACAGATACCATTTCCATAGGAACCGCTTGCTGATTTTGTGTTATTCAAGTTTCCAATGCAAAGAAGGAGGTTTGGATTTTTTATAAATCCAGGAAATACCAGGACTTCCAAAGGCTAAAATAATTGGAACATAAGTGTTTTGTTGTCTGCTAGTAAACATTTTCTTAGAAGTTCTTAGAAAACATCTCCATTTTCTTAGGAGTTGTTAATTTCATGAAATGAATTTGGTCGGATACAGAGGACCATTGTTGGCTCTTGTTTGTTCATTCATAAATAAATAAATAGTAGTCCCACTCTGCAGTTGTCTAGTTGGCTTTGACTTTGAGGCGCAAAGACAAACTTAATAAAGATTGTGTGTGTGTTTTAGATGAAATCTGACCTTTCTCCCAAAGGTTCCTCAATAATTTTATTGCTTCCTGACGGCGGTTTGATTATCACACATTGCTTTTTCACTCTCCCATTGCAATTTGCAGTGCATGTCTCCTTCTTCTCATGATGAACAGTTTTCTTATTCTCTTTGGTGCCTGTTAAGAAATTCAAATAGAACATGGGGTCACTTGTATTGAGAGAACTCTTCTAGTCCATTGCTTGCATTCTTTTCTTCTGTGAACTGTGCAGAAGATTTGAGACGACCTGCATACTGATGCCGTCCAATGTGTATGCCTCTAGTTTATTGTCCTTCAAATCTCAAATGCAGCCTTGGCTGTCATCCAGCGACAGGGGTTTTTGCACCTGCTTGTCTTCTTAGCTCATTCAGATGTTCACCCCAACAGTAGAGGCCATAGTAGGCTTCATACAATTAAGATGGTGTATGAGATAAAGATTTCAGTGTTCAAACCACAGCATGGAAGGCTGAATGTAGAGTCCAGAAAATTGAAAAGAAGTGCACAGTTCTGGCCCTCATGTTTGTTGGGGTGGGGAATGTTTCCAATAAAAACACAGAAAACATTACTAGTCCTGCTGCCTAATTTGATTCACATGTGATGTGGGGTATGATCGGGGGTCCATGCCCTTCTCCTTTGATTGAAGCTAGCCTAGGAGGCTTAAAAATGTGTTCTGGGTGAGGCAAATGCATTGTTACCAGGCAGTGTAGGGTCTGCAGTCTTGACCGTGATGGATATCATAGAATCATAGAGTTGGAAGAGACATCGTGGGCCACCCAGCCCAACTCCATTCCACCAAGAAGCAGGAAAATTGCATTCAAAGCACCCCCGACAGATGGCCATCCAACTTCTGCTTAAAAGCCTCCAAAGAAGGAGCCTCCACCACACTCCGAGAGAAGGAGCCTCCATCACACTCCAGGATATGGAAGACTGCCTGACACCTCCCACCTAATTGTGAATGCTTTGTTTTCTCTGGTGGCACTCCACATAACTAGGCACAGAGTCTTTAATATTACAGCACCCAGTCTACAGGACTGCACCAAAATAGGCAAGGTATTGTTCCTACAATCACTCTCAAAATGGTGCTACCCCTCTCTCTTTCTGTCATGCTGTCATATTGTTTTCAGATTGGTATAGTTTGTTATCTATTTCATATTGTATTATTGCTTAATTGTGTGCTGCTTTTTCATTCATTAGAAATGTTTCGTGTAAGAAAGTAAAAAACGTTGGTAAATAAATCAAATGGAGCAATACCGTTCCAGAATCTTGGGTAGTGACTGTAGCCCTCATTTGATCAAACTATGACTTTTGGAGAATAGGCTTCATAGAGTCAGAGAGCTGGAGGAGAACAGGAGGACCACCCATTCCAACCCACTACCAGTCCCCATTCAGCCATGGTAATGCATTGGGTGACCTTGGGCAAGTCACACATGCTCAGTTTCCAAGGAAGGCAAAAGGAAATCCCTTTGGACAAAATCTTGCCAAGAAACCCCCCTGATGCCTTAGGGTTGCCATAAGCCAGAAAGAACTTGGTGGTGCGCAGCAACAAGATAATAGCTAATTTCTTACTTCGCCCATCAGAAATGATAGACAATCTGGTATAGCCTCTGAACAACTTGGCTTAGTCATTGCAGTGGTTTGGATATGACAAAGCTAGCTCCAAATCCTGTCTCGGCCATGAAGCTCCCCAGGTGGCAATAAACAATTGTGTTATTTGTCAGCCTCACCTTCTTCCTCACAGAGTTATCATAAGGTTAACATAAACCCTATGTGCTGCTGAGAGCTTCCTTGGAGGAAGGAAATGATACAAGTCTGACAAATAAATAAATTGGCAAGTTGTCAGTCTAAAAAGGGCATAAGGTGAAATCAACTTTTGTTTCATTTATAAGACCAAAAAGCTCCATCTGTTGCTATTCTCTGAAGGCATTACTGGCTTCCATGCAAATACCTACTTGCAAGCTTCAAATAAATGTAAAATGAAGTTTTATTTTTGTCTCCCCTTCCCACCTCCCAATCTGATAAAGCCATGGTATACCATCTGTTCATGTATTAACTGGAGTAGCCAGTACAGCCAGTTATCATGTTGGGTGCAGGATTATGGGAAGTGTAGTTCAAAAAGCCACTTTTCCAGGCTCTGCATATTTCTATCTTGTGCTGGTCTCTCTGCACCTTCATAGCTCCCCACAGACACAGACACCTCTCCACTTTATCATAACAACTGCATAGGTTGTGAAAGCTTTCCAGTCTTTGTATATGGTTTCTGTTCTCTCATCTGGCCATCTGCCAGTCTACTCGACGCAATGGGTTTTACGCCATTCCTGTGAGTTCTCTTCCTTTTGGCCTATATCGGCCCTCCATTTTCCCAGATCTTTTTGCTGGTTGCCATTTCTCCTCTTGATCCTGTCCTGGATTTGACAGCACCTTTCCCAGTCGTGGGGCAGCCAATGAAAAGGTCCTCGGGGTGCTCGTAGCCAGTCAGGTTCAGGCTGTCTGAAATAAATGCCCCCAGAGGACCTAAGTATCCTAAGTGCAGGAGTAGGCAATCCCATAGGTAACTAGGATCTAAACCATGTGTGGCTTTAAAGGTCAAAACCAACAGTTTGTACTTTGCCTAGGAACTAATTAGCTCTATATCAGCTCCGAATGGAATTCGAGCAGCTGACAGAGCAATTTAAGAAATTCGGTGAGCGATTACAGCTAACACTGGGAATTATCCAACTCAGCCGACCGATTGCGATGCCTGCAGAGGGGAACGAGGGAAATGACACTGCCCTAGACCACTGCCGGACCTCCCTGGACCTCCTCTGGGACCATTCTTGGGACCCACAGACAGAGGACTGCCCAGAGACACCAATGGGAGACCTACCGTGGGCCGAGGGACTCATGGAGGAGCCGAGGGAGACGGCGCTGGAGCCGGCTCCCCCGGGGTGTTCTCCTGGGGGAGTCGGAGGACGATACTCCCCTGCAGTTGAGCTGTTTCTTCGGGACCAGCTGTCCGATTGTTCAGGCCGGTTTGGACCCTGGATCATGCCCTTGGTCCGCTTGTCGGGGCCTGTCCAGGCCGAGCCCGGAGCGGAGGCTGGGGAGTAAAGAGGACGGCTTCGATGTGGAGCAAGTCCTGGAACGGCCGGTGAGTTTCCGGCCGAGGCGCCCATCGTTGTCGCTCCAAGTGAGGAGAGAGTTGGAGACCTTCGGCAAGATGGCGTGTGGCCTTGAAAACGCGCAGGCAGAACATATGCCTCCCCCCCCACCAGAGTCAGGAGGAGAGACGCCCCGGCGCAGGCGTACACGCCACCAGCGTCGCCGCCGGAAAAGAAGATCGCCGACCACGCCTCCAGCTGACACGCAGGCCGACGCCCCGGATGTACAGGAGGGTGAAGTGCCGACCCCCCCCCCTCGGAGATGGGAGGAGGGAGGAGGAAACATCGCCGGAAGCGTCGTCGGAGGCATAGACGACGCCGGGACGGAAGCGGAAGTGACGTTCGGCCACCAACCCGGCCCCCGCCCGGCGGCCTCACTGTGGTGATGGAGGCCCCGCCCTCCCCCCTCCCATCAGAGAGAGAGGAACTTCAGCGCCACCAACAGGGTGGAGGCAATGCAACAGCCTCCCCTCAGCTGATGGAGGCCCCGCCCTCCCCCCTCCCATTAGAGAGGGAGGAACCCCAGCGCCACCAACAGGGTGGAGGCAATACAACAGCCTCCCCTCAGCTGATTGTCAAACTCCAGCAAGACGGCCAAGGGACTCAGCTACGATCTATTCAACTACTGGAGGAGGCGAGGACCATAGGAGCTTTACCTAAGCTGCCATCAGTAGACCAGAAAAGGTTTCTCCTAGGCACGGACTACTCTGCCAGGCCGTTGGGGAACGCGAAGGGAATAAGCTTCAGACCTAGGACCTTTTGGGGTCAAGGCTTCACTAGCTGGGGCCGCAGACACTCCACTGGCTCTACTCCCACTGCCAAACCGGCCTCCCTGGACATAAGGTCGACTGCCGGCCCCAAACTGCCATCCCTGGTTCAGAGATCACAAGGATTACAACATAACTCTATAGGGAGCGACGCCAGGCCATCCCTTCCATCAGGCCGCTTCGACCAAAGGGCTGATGGCCTGAATCAGCTCGCCCCCCCTTTTCAGAGGGCGGGCAGAAGGCCAGACACTTAGTTGGATTGTCAAGGGACTCTATGCAGGGGCGGGAGATACCGGTGATCTCGGGAAGGGGTAATTGGGACGGTAGACGTAGGCCTTATGAGAGAAGGAGGACGAGTCGGGTTAGGACTCGCCCTCCTTCTGACCTACGAGCTATCCCTAGGCACTCAGATGGGGAAGTTCCAACTAACTCTCCTCCAACTCTGGTACTGGTGAACACTAGGTCCGTGCGAAATAAAACGGGGACCATCAGGGACTTTCTCCTGGGAAAGAAGGTAGATCTAGCCTGCCTCACTGAGACATGGCTACAGGAGGGGACGAGGTCCTTGCACGAGTTAGCATCCCCAGGGTTTATCACCAGTTACCAGATGAGGACAGAGAGACGGGGGGGAGGGGTGGCCATTCTCAGTCGAGATACCTTCAATTCCAGGACGATCCCGACCGCGAACATCCCAGGAATAGAATGCACGAGCATGGTGTGGGACCTTAGTGAGAGTGTGGCCTTCCTGTTGGTGTACCGTGCACCTAACGCACCGGCAGGGAGTCTACCCAGGCTGCTGGAGGTGGTCTCGGAGTGGGCATTGAGGTTCCCCAGGCTTATTGTCCTGGGGGACTTCAATGTCCACGCCGATGCCCCCCTCAACGGCGGCCATGGACCTGATGTCCACCATGGAGACATTAGGTCTCTCACTTTGTAAGACCGGTCCCACGCACCAGGCCAGGCACACCCTGGATTTGATCTTCGCGGCCGGAATTCAAGTGACCCTAGCCTCTTTAGAAGAGGTTCCATGGTCGGATCACGGTGTCCTGGAAGTCCGTCTTGAAGTGGCCCCCCCTCCTGGTAAGGGTGCCGAACCCATTCTGGTTCGCCCAAGGAGACTTATGGAACCCACTAGGTTCCTGAATGCTCTGAGGGACTTGGAACTCCCCAGCGACTCAGTCGACAGGCAAGTGGACTGTTGGAACACCTCTTTGACCACGGCCTTAGACGAGATCGCCCCCAGACACTCTCTCACCCCCGTCGAAATCGCGCCCCTTGGTTTTACCGAGGAGCTTGACGATGAAACGGAGGAAGAGACAGCTAGAGGGCGTGTGGCGGGATCTCCGTGCCAGACATCGAAATCAGCTTATAAACAATTTAAGGATGTTTATGAGCGTGCTATCAAGGAGGCCAAAAGGTTCATTATTCCTCCTTGATAGAGTCGGCCAGCTCACGCCCAGCTCAACTTTTTAGAATAATTCGGTCCTTGACCACAATTTCGGCGGTCCCAAACGATAAGGATTTGGCTCCTACAGCTGAGGCTTTCCAGAACTACTTTGCCGACAAGATTTCGACTCTCCGCGGGACATCCCAGTCACTCTTGATACAGTGGTTGAACTCGAGACTCCGCCGCCACTCGGCGGCCCACCTTCACCCGTTTCCAACTGCTGGACGTAGCAGCTGTCGATAAGTTACTTGCTGCAGCTAGACCAACCACTTGCTCCCTCGACCCGTGCCCCTCATGGCTAATTAGATCTTGCCGGGAGGGGGTTACGTGGCCCCCCTGGGCACGATCATAAATAGCTCCCTTGAGCAAGGAGTCTTCGGGGGGGGACTGAAAGAGGCTATGGTAAGACCGCTGCTGAAGAAGCCGAAGTTAGATCTTTCGGCTCCTCCAATTACAGGCCGGTTTCCAACTTGCCTTTTCTAGGCAAAGTAATTGAGAGGGCAGCAGCGGATCAGCTGCAGCAGTTCTTAGAAGACACAGCTGGACTTGATCCCTTCCAGTCCGGCTTCCGTGGGCATGGGACGGAGACCGTGCTTGTCGCCATTACAGACCAACTTCGCCGCCAGCTGGACCAGGGCGGATCAGCCCTGCTTGTTTTGTTAGATCTAACAGCAGCGTTTGATACCGTAGATCATGCATTGTTGGCCCACCGTCTAGCCGTGACCGGGGTGGGGGGGACCGCCCTTAAGTGGGTGGCCTCCTTCCTCCGGGACCGGGGACAACGTGTGGGAGGGGAGAGAGGAGGTCTCCGAGACTCCCATTAAGTTGTGGGGTCCCCAGGGGCCATCCTCTCACCCTTATTATTCAACATCTATATGCGCCCCTGACACAGCTGGTTCGCGACTTTGGTCTGGAGTGTTATCAGTACGCGGATGACACCCAGCTTCTGCTGAGAATGGACGGCAGGCAGGATACCGTACCCGATTGTTTCCATCTATGCCTTGAAGCCGTGACTGGTTGGCTGCGTGCCAGCCGGCTGAAGGTGAATCCGTCGAAGACGGAAATCTTGTGGCCGGTCGCCCTGGGCTGGATGAGTGCCGGTTGCCTACCCTGGATGGCGAGCAGCTCAGCCCGTCCTCCCTCGTAAAGAGCTTAGGCGTCCAATTGGACCCTTTGCTGACCATGGAGACTCAGGTCTCCATGGTCAGCAAACGGCGTTTATCATCTTCGCCAGGCTAGGCGACTGGCACCCTACCTGTCCAGGGACGACCTGGCCACGGTGATCCAGGCGACGGTCATCTCGAGGCTGGACTACTGTAACGCCCTCTACGTTGGCCTTCCCTTGTCGACAATCCGGAAACTCAAGCTAGTGCAGAATGCCGCTGCCCGCTTGCTGGTGGGTGCACCAGTGAGGGAGCATATTACGCCCATTCTACGGCAACTGCACTGGCTTCCCATCGAGTGCGGATTGCCTTCAAGGTGTTGGTGTTAACCTTTAAGGCCTTGCACGGTCTAGGGCCTGAGTACCTAAGGGACCGCCTTACCCCGTACGTTCCCCCGAGATCACTGCGCTCGGAAGAGCAGAACCTGTTGGTTGTTCCATCACCCCGCTCCTGCTACCTGTCCAGTACGAGACAACGGGCCTTTTCATTTGTGGCTCCCATGACTTGGAACTCGCTACCCAATCATGTCGGGCAATGCATGAACTCGGCCCTTTTCGAAGAGCCTGTAAGACTGTCCTCTTCAGAACAGCGTTCGGCTAACTGAATGGAGAAGTGTACTAGTGTCCGAACTTAAGATCGAGGATCTGTAATTAGTTGGCTATTGATTATGTTTTACTGTTTTATGGAACTTTGTTGTGCATTTGTATTGTACATTTTATTCTTGTTGTGATCCGCCCCGAGCCTGCAGGGAGGAGCGGAATATAAAATTGACTAATAAATAAATAAATAAATAAATAATTGGCAGCCAGTGGAGTGGCTTTAATATGGATGTAATATGCTCACTCATATTTGTTCCTGTGACCAATCCGGCTGCCATCTTCTCAACTAATTGGAGTTTCTGAGCTTGGTACAGAGGTAACCCAAAGTACAGTGTGTTGTACCAGTCCAACCCTGAGGGTACTAGCATATGCACTACCATCTTTCAGTCCTTAAATTCTAGGAAAGATCTCAGTTGGCATATCAGCCAAACCTGGTAGTAAGCACTCCTGATCGTCGCATCTACCTGGGCTGGCATATGGAGGGACGGATCCAGGAGCACTCCCAAGCTGCATTTATGACTCTGTCTCATTCATCTGCAGCAGTTTCTCTAGCAAATTGGCATTTATTTATGGTTCAAATCAGTGGTGGCAGTGTGACAGTGAGTAAATTCTGGATTTTATAGAAGTTATCCCAAGTTGTTAAACTTACTTTGAAGACAGGGTTCAGTACTTTGGAAAGCTCCTTTCAAGCTTGGACTAAAAACTGGAATTGATTCACTATCTCCAGTCATCTGAGCCATGAACCACCATACATATAAAACAGCATTACTGTGATAGTGCAATTGCCAGCTTCTAATAGACCGAGAGTTATCATAAGCTGTCTTTTGTAGAACCTCAGTATGTATTCTGACAGTAGTATTTCCAACGTTGCACTTTTAGTTTAGGGTATAGTATAAACTATAATTCTGTCCACAATTAAGCATTGTTCCTTTTGTTTTATTTAATCCTCAACAGCAACATAGTTGTGTGGGACAAAAATAGCAGCAAAGAAAAAAAAACCAGGAACATTGTTACAGATATTTTTATACATTAGTTTAATCCCTCTTGACCCATTTGCTTTCTGCATTAGCAGAAACTGGACTTCCGCTCTTTAGCAAATAGTGTGTTCTGGAGACATTTTTTCCAAGGGCTGTAGCATTGGAAGAAAGGGTTACAGAACCCTTGTGTACCTGTTATGATCTTGATAACTCCCCCCCCCCCCAAAAAAAAAAAAAAAAAGCTGTTTGCATTTTTAAACACTTCAGCTCATTGGTCTCAGAATTGTGGGATGGAAGTTACCTAGAGCTTGCTTAGTCAAACATCTGGGCAGAATTTTCTGCATCAGTATGAAATTAGCGATTGTACTTTCTAGAACAAAACTAGAGGGAATGTGTGGTCCACGAGACATGGTTGGATGTATTTCTCATCATCTGGTCATTGAATAATCTGATATTAACAGGATTGATAGGAATAGGAGTCTGACAGGTTTCCCACTGCTCTCTTAAAGTATCTGTTGTGAGCAGGAACCAACAAATAAGGTTCTCCTTTTAAAAAGAAAAGGAAGAAAAATGTGCAGGATTGTCCTAGCTAATAGTCGGAGCTATCAGGCAAGACTCATTCTGATGTTTTTGCCTCTGATCATACAAGGAAGACAACAGCTATCAAATATTCCAAATATTGATGTATTAAATTTATATTCTATATGCTATTATTGCTACATTGCTGCAGGATTTATTGGGATCCATATCTAATGTCCCCAGCAGAAATTCTAAAACCCAATAAGAGAAATGTGGTCTAAATGTTTCTCAGTGGAAGAATCAGCTCTAGCTTTGTGATGGTCTGTTTGCAAGGTTGACGAGAAGGGAGGGAAAGTCCTTGGGGCCTGGATCTCTGGAGGGCCCCAGGCCTCTGGGCTACAGGCCAGTGGAAGAACAAGCAATACTTGAGGTAATAAATGGTAGTATCTCAACAACCCATAGGGAGGGGTTATAATATCTGTTTATAAATTTGGCCCTATCTATATTTCCCTGAGCTACTATCACAAATCATAAATGTTATTTTTAAAATCTTATGGAACTGGGATTCCTTCCCTGTGGTATAACTTAACAAGTGGCTTCTGGAATTTATTTCTCTTAGGATAGGTGCCTTTTAAAAAAGAAATATAAAAAGCTATAGAGAATACACATATTGTAGTACAGTCATGATAGCTGAGAAAAACCTCCATAGTAATAAAACTTTATTAAAAATAAAACTTTATTTATATCCTGCTTTTCTCCCCCAACAAGACCCAAAGCAGCACGCATACATAATAATAACCATGTTTACAATGAGACGTAAATAAACATATATAAAAACATTTATCAAATACAGTTATTGCGGGAAATTCGTCAGTTACAATAAACTTAGCATGACTCACTAAATGTTAGCCTTCCTGTCATTCCAACTACATAATAATAATAAAACTTTATTTAAAATAATAAAACTTTATTTAATAATAATAAAAAAACTTTAGAAACAGTACACCCTAAAAGTAGTGCCCCCCCCGACTCTGGAACTCGCTCCCCAAGGATATCAGACAAGCCCCCACATTAGCAGTTTTCAGGAGGAGCCTGAAAATGTGGCTGTTCCAATGTGCCTTCCCTGAAGTAAAGTAAATAATGCCCTGCTGTGATCAATTCCTTGCAAAATGTCCTCAGAAGCACTTTAATTACCTGTTGGGTTGTCTGCCCCACATTATCCTTTAAAAACTTCCTGCTACATACATTCTACCTCTGTTCACATCCAGTGTTTATTATTTTAAAAATTTAATATTTGACATTTGGCCTGGCCAGAATGGTTTTAAATTGTCTGTTATTGCTTATGTGTAAGTTATATTGATTGTATTGTTTTATTATTTGCTGTTGTGTTGTTTATTATGTGTCATTAGGCTTGGCCTCATGTAAGCCGCCCCGAGTCCCCTTGGGGAGATGGTGGCGGGGTATAAATAAAGCATTATTATTATTATTATCAGAAGGGGATATATTCCAGGACTTCAAGTGCATGTGAAAAATCGCAATAATAGCATACCCCATTGAGTCACCCTAGAGCAGTGGTTCTCAACCTGTGAGTCCTCAGATGTTTTGGCCTTCAACTCCCAGAAATCCTAACAGCTGGTAAACTAGCTAAGACTTCTTTGAGTTGTAGGCTAAAACACCTGGGGACCCACAGGTTGAGAACCACTTCCTTGAGAATTTAGGAAATGCCTAGAGATGACATATTTTGTTCGATGCAAATAAAGAAACCGTGGGTACAAGTCCTGTAGATACAGGAATTACAATAAATTATAACATTTTTTCTCCCTCTTCCTCGCCCACATTCTGTTGTATAAGTTTTGTTTAATATATTTCCTGATCAAGCTTTTTAGTCAATACACATGCTTTTTTCTTTTTAAATTTCCTACAGGAATCTACATCCTGATTGCTGTTGGGGCAGTGATGATGTTTGTGGGTTTCCTCGGATGCTACGGTGCTATTCAAGAGTCACAGTGCCTTCTGGGAACAGTAAGAAACCCTTTTTTTCCTAAGTGTGATGTACTGGAGTTTTGCATTCTAGTGCAGTATAAATGTAAGTATAAATACAGGTTGAGCATTGGATTTGGATTTTGGAGCATTTTGGATTTTCGCATTAGGGATTCTCAACCAATATCTACATACCAATGGAAGCCCAATGTTTACAGATATTATAAGGTAAAATGTAACCCATATGACAGAAAATTCAAAAGGAACTATCTCAGGAGAGTTAGCATCTGCCTTGGTAATGTAAAACAGGATTATCTGAGGTGTGTAAGATGCCAATATAAGAAATATCTCTCATTGCCAGTGAAGGCAATAGACATGTCTTCTCTTGCTCCCCATAGCTGCTAAATGGCCTTGCAGGCAAGAGAGGAGGTATGCAACCAATGGTTAGCATCAGCTTTTACAATCTTTGCCCGGGAATGGGGGACTCCTTACTTGGCTGCTCTGTCAACCCCCTCCTGCCTATCCCTACATGGTGTGCATAGCTTAGCTTTCATCTTCTGCTAATATTGAGTGTCCACTGCAAGTATATTGCTTCCTCCCAGCACTGGGAGGCAGTGATTTGTATCTAGACATGCACACACTGAGTTGTGCACCTCCACCCTTTCCACTTCATCCTCTCTGCTTCCTTTGATACTGAGTCCCACAATGCACCTCCTCTGTGTCACTTCTTTATACTGTTGGGGGTTATTGCTTGTGGGGTAATCCTCAGCATCAGAGAACTGTGTTGGAGAGAAACGGGCAAGAAAACCTCCTTGTGTGACCAGAATTTCCCCACACAATTCTGTTTTCAAGCCAGTTACACTCTTTGTCTGGAAAAAAATTCAGTGTTGTCCCCATTTAGCATGTCTATTGCTATTTGTGATTTCCAGGTGGAATGATGTTCTGCACTATTCTAGTTTGGCCTTTCAACTCTTTGTTGCAATGTGAATAGGAACAAACAAGGCAAGATCCCAGTGTTGTGCCCTTTTATTACCTTGGTATTTTTAAAACTAAGAAAGAGTGTGAGAAGCTGAGTTACTGTACTTCCTTATGTTAGCACACATTTATCATTTTTTAAATGTGCTCTTACTGCACAGTAGCAAATGTAGGAAACTTTTTTCTTTTTGTGGTTCTTCAAAGGCTGCTTCTGCTTCACTCTCTGGGTTTTTTTTTGCTATTCAAGATTATAATTGGGAGAATACATCCCTACTTCTCTTCACCACATTGTTTCTATGAAAGCCTTGTTCATTGATCTTATTTTTGCCCTGTTAGTCTATTGTGTGTTGGAGGAGTGGGAAGAGACTTTGTCAGAATTATGTTCAATACATCAGAGAGCCAGTGTACTACACTGGTGTGAGTATTGGACTACAGCTCCAGAAGACGAGGATTTATATTCCAGCTGAGCTAAGGAAATCCATAGCTCAACTCATAAGATAGAATATAATAGCTTTATTTGTCATTGTGCCCCCCAAAAAACAAAAGACACATCCCTCCACACTCCCACCACCACCACTCAGTCTCCAGTGCCACATCAGTGCAAAACCATGGAGTTCAGCATAGCCACAGCTCTAGGATAAAAGCTGTCCTTCAGTCTGTTTGCCCTTGCCTTTGTCACCCTATACCGTCTGCTAGATGGCAATAAATTTTTAAAAAGAAAAGAATATTCTGGGTGAGATGGATCTCCAGGAATGCTCTGAGCTTTCTTAAAGCAGCTGGACCTATAAAGTTCTTCCAAAGACAGGAGAGGGCAACCAGTGATTTGCAGTGCAGAAGTGGTGACCCTCTGGAGCACCTTCCTATCTTCCACTGTGCAGCTACCAAATCATGGACAGATACAGTAGGTTAGGACACTCTCTATAGCACAGTGGTAGAAAGTCACCAGCAGTTTTTCATTCATCTGGTGGTTCCTTAGGAGTCTCAGGTAGTACAGTCTCTGCTGGGCCCTTTTAACCAACGCTAGCCACCTGCACCACTTGGTCTCCAATTTCTGGTCTGTTCTTCCTATAATACACTATGAGCTCCTTGGTCTTGTTGATGTCAATAACCAGATTGTCCCTCCATCATGAGAGCAGTCAATCCGCTTCATTCCAATAGGCAGACTTATCCCCTTCAGAGATAAACCCTACCATGGTTGTATCATCTGCAGAATTGGTAATGATATTACTATGGTGGACAGGAGTACAGTCATATGTGTACAAAGTGAAAAGCAGAGGACTCCTGTGGCATCTTAGTGTTGAGAGTGAGAGCTTATGAGGTGTTGTGATCCAGGGGCGGTTTAAGGTCATTTTAAATGGTAAGCAAACATTATTTTGGCGCCCCCCCCCAAAAAAACATTATTTTGGCGCCCCCCCTCCGCGCATGCCCAGAAGCTCCTGTGCGCAGGCGCAGAAGCGTCGGAGTGCACAAGGCCCAAAAGCGGAACATCAGCCAAATATGAACACAGGTAGAGTTTGGGGAAACGGACCTTGACATTTGGGAGTTGTAGTTGCTGGGATTTATAGTTCACCTACAATCAAAGAGCATTCTGAACTCCACCAGTGATTGAATTGAACCAAAATTGGCACACTGAACATGCATGCGCAACTGAAAATACTGGAAGGGTTGGGTGGGCATTGACCTTGAGTTTTGGAGTTGTAGTTCACCTACATCCAGAGAGCAGTCTGGACTCAAACAATGTTGGATCAGGACCAAACTTGGCATAAATACTCAATATGCCCAAATGTGAACACAGATGGAGTTTGGGGAAAATAGACCTTGACATTTGGGAGTTGTAGTAGCTGGGATTTATAGTTCACCTTCAATCAAAGAGCATTTTGAACTCCACCAGTGATTGAATTGGGCCAAGTTTCCCACACAGAACTGCCATGACCAACAGAAAATCCTGTGTTTTCTAATGGTCTTTGGCAATCCCTCGCAACTCCCCTCGCGATCCCCCTAGGTGTCCTGATGCGCAGGTTGAGAAACGCTGGTTTACCTGCTGTTAGGAATTGTGTGAGTTGAAGTTCAAAACACATGGAGGGCTGAAGTTGGCCCGTGCGGTGGGGGAAGAGAGCGAGGCAGAAGAGAAGGGGGGGGGAGAGAGGAGGCGGAAGAGAAAGGAGGGGGAAGACAACGAGGAGGAAGAGAAGCGACAGAGCGAGGCAGAAGAGGAGAAGAATTTGAGAGAGAGAGAGAGAGAGAGAAAGAGTGTGCAGTGTGAGAAAGGGGGAGAGTGGGTATGCGTGTGTGTGTGAGAGAGGGAGGAAGGGAGGGAGGGAGAGAGAATGAAAGCGAGGATAAGTGGAAGAGAAAGAGAGAATAGAAGGAAGAGAGAGAGAGAGAGAGAGAGAGAGAAGGCAGAGAGAGGGAGGAGGTTTAGGAAGGCGCTCTGGGTGATCTCCCTGCTGCCTTTCCTCTCTGTGGGTGAGGGCAAGGGCCAGGGTTGCAAGACCTTGCCCCTCGGCCCCACCCAGAGAGAGGAAAGGCAGCAGGGAGATCACCCCAGCAGCATCTTGGGTTGAAGATGGAGAAGGGGAGGAGAAGGCGAGGGGGCTGTGGAGGCCACACACCCCTCCCCCCAGCAAGGCCTTGTCCGCCAGCTCCCAGACCTTCCGCATTGCGTCCACGGCGGCAGCGCTGAGAGGATCCTCTCTGCCTAGGCCCAATGCGCCTCCCGTCCGGCCGCCGCCTCCTCAGTTTCGCAAGTTGGCGAAACGGAGGCAGCGGCGGCCGGACGGGAGGCGCATTGGGCCTAGGCAGAGAGGATCCTCTCAGCGCCGCCTCCGCTGCGGACGCGATGTGGAAGGTCCATGAGCTGGTGGACAAGGCCATGCTTGGGGGAAGGGGTGTGTGGCCTCCACAGCCCCTTTGCCTCCTCAGCTGCTCCTTCCTCCCCTTCTTCATCTTCAACGAGAGGATGCTCTCGGTGACGGCACAGACGCGATGCCCCTCGCGCTGGCTGGGTCCGGGAAGTCCAATCCTCTTCTGCTTCCTCCTCCCTCGCCCCGCCCCCACGTGCATCGGCGGCAGCAGCACCAGCAATAGAGGGAGGAGACGCGCAGGGGGTGGGGCGAGGGAGGAGGTTTGCTTCGGCGCCGATCCCTGCTGCTGCCTGCAGAAGCTTCTGAGCATGCGCGAAAATCTCCACGCATGCCCAGAAGCTCCTGCAGGCAGCAGGCCAGCAACAGGGAAGTTTGCTATGGCAGCGTGGCGGGCTCAACGGCGCCCATCCAAGATGGCGCCCCACGCAGCCACGTAGTTCGCTTACATGGACAGACCGCCCCTGGATCTGATCTAACCCTCTGGGAACGTCCAGACAAGAAGTCCATAATCCCGGAACAGAATGAATATGACAGTCCAAGATCCATAAGTTTAGACACCAGTCTATGTGGAAGGATTGTGTTGAATGCAGAACTAAAGTCTGCAAAAAGCATCCTCCCACAGTTCCCCCGTCATTCCAGGTGGGTCAGAGCAGTGTGGAATGTGATGTCTATAGTGCCCTCTGTCGATCTGTTGACTCTATATGCAAACTGATGTTTATCCAGTGGATGTGGAAGGCATGAAATGATATGCCTGCAGACCAGTTTTTCAAGGCACTTCATGATGATGGACGTGAGTGCCACTGGTCTGTAGTCCTGAAAATTCCTGGTGGTACTAGAACTTTGGTACTAGAACAGTGATGGAGGCCTTCAAACAAGATGGAGTAATAGACTGAGATAAAGACTGGTTAACGATCACAGTCAAAACACCTCCCAATTATTCAGCACAGTCTTTAAGCACCCAACCAGAAATGCCATGCGGTCCAGCGGCCTTCCTAGGATTCACAGCCCTCAAATCATGCCTTACCTCATGATCTAGGATTGTAGGATCCTAGAGCTAGAAGACACCCCAAGGGCCATCTAGTCAAACCCCCTGCCATACAGGGCTTACAGTCAAAACACTCCCGACAGATGGCCATCCAGCCTCTGTTTCAAAACTTCCAAAGAAGGAGACTCCACCACACATCAAGGCAGCACATTCTACTGCCAAACAGCTCTTAATCTCTTTTCTTGTTCCACTTTCAGCCTGAGGGGAAGGCAATGAAAAACATCCTCTGCATAAATCTTGCCATAAATTGGAATCCACCTGAACCCACATAACAACACAGGATAATAATAATAAAAGAGCACTTTATTTATATTCTGCCTTCTCACCCCGAAGGGGACTCAGGACAGGTCACAGCACACATACATGGCAAACATTCAATGCCACTTTTTATAGACAGTATACCGACAGACAGAACAGAAAGGAGGTGTGTTGTTTCGACTCAGTGTCAAGCTGATTTTGGTGCCAAGGAAGATTAGTCCAGCCACAGGATGCTGTTGCTCCATTCTCTATGACGAAGAGCCGTCAGGACTTTCTCCTTCATTTTGGTCACCCAGGATGTTTTCTAGGACATCTAAATAAGTATTTTGTTGCATTTTTGTTGAAACTGAACCATAAACTTTTTTGAGAAAGCATTTAATTAAGCCAAACAAGTGGTAGTGGAAGCTCTGTGTTTTTATCTTGGATTTAATGTTCACATAGTTTTAATGGTGTTTACTGTTTCAAATATTTATGCTTAAATGGGTTGTTTAAATTATTCTATTGTATGCTTTTCATTCTGTTGCAACCACCTTGGGTCTGTAGTCAGAGAAAGGCAGGATATTTTTATTTATTTATTTATTTAGGCGATTTTTATCCCACCTTTTCCCACTCAAAAACCCAAGGAAGCTAACAGCATTTATAAAATATACACAGTACAAACATTAAAACAATACATAATAAATGAAGCCAAATATTCAGCAGTGCTGAAAAATGCTAAAAATTGTATATTAACATAAAAACTAAAAATCCTAAAACAAAGGTTCCTAAAAGCCACCCGAGTGCCATCGTCTATTTATATCAATAAATCCAATCAGCCAAAAGCTTCTTAAAAGAGAATGTTTTGAGACTTTTTGTGAACCTGAACAGGGGATGGATGAATGTAATCTCCCCTGGGAAGGCATTCCACATTAGAGGCGCAGCCCTGGAAAAGGAGTCTTCTCTTGAAAGCTTGAGGTGTAAATTGGAAGAGGCTGTTGTCCGCACCAAATGTCTCAAATAAATAAATATTTGTCGTGTTCAGATAATAAATGACTGGGAGGTGTAATGCTGCATACAGCTCTGAACTGAGCCTGTTCAGCCACTCATAATGTTAGCCAGTGTGATATCTTCTCTTGTGCTCGCCTCATTGCAAGATGCCCTTGCTTATCCCCATCTTCCTGCTCACTAGGTGTGAAAGCAAAAAGTCAAACATAAATGTGCCCCCTGTGAATTGAGCACTGTAGGGATATGTTGCCCACATTGATTTGAGGTTTTTCAAGGGCATCATTATTGGCTCAAGAGTACTGCTGGGTCTTCATTCATGACATTATTCACTGTTCCCTTTTAATAGTGCACTATTTATCCTCCTTGTTGTAATGAATCTTTAATGGCACACTTGCACCCAAGTCTTTCTTGTTTATCTGATAACGCTGCCAGTATTTCTCATCTGACTTTATTCTGTTCACAGTTTTTCACCTGCCTTGTAATACTGTTTGCTTGTGAAGTGGCTGCTGGAATCTGGGGCTTTGTTAATAAAGATCAGGTAAGGGATTTATTATTATGATTTATAGTGTGCCTTTTGTGTGGAACCTTCAGTTTACAATGTACCAGGGGCCCTTATGGTACTTTAGGGGCTAACACATTTATTGTGGCATGGATTTCATAGGCCAAAACCTATTAACTTTGTAAATTGACCTTATTTTCACCTCACAAACCCCTGTGTAGGTAGGTTAGAGCTGAGTGCCAGACTAAACATTTATAAAAGGCACTGTTGCTGCTTTGTATTCCTTAACTTGTTTTTCCTTGGAATGTCTAATGTCAGCAACTTGATGTTAGACATCATGATGCTAAACTGCTCCCTGCCCTCTGCTGGCCAGTGAAGCAGGGAGACGGCTGACAGGTCGAGCCCCACATTATTTTTGCTTTGTGCATTTCAAGGACACAAGAAGAAGAGATAGAGGCTCTTCACCTTCTTTTACATCATTCTTTGTCCCATGCAGCTGGTGATAATCTTAAGGCTTTCCAAACAATTTTATAGTTGTGTAGGAATTTTGTCCGGATCTTTGCTTCCAAAACATATACTGATTTTGCCACTCTCAAAGCACATTCAAATGGAGCAAATAATTTTCCAGTGCAGTAGGGTATTGTGTCTCAACTTAGTGATGTTGTGATCTGTTTCCGCGGTGCCTGGATGTTGTTCTTGCTGTTGAGCTACCATGGAGCTCATTTTCTCTGTGAGTATGTTTGTATACAGGATTATATATGTACAAGCATTGCATGAGTCCCTGGTGGTGCAGTGGGTTCAGCCCTTGTGCCAGGACTGATGACTGACAAATCTGTGGTTTGAATCTGGGGAGAGCCAGTTGAGCTCTCTCTATCAGTTCCAGCTCCCCATGCGGGGACATGAGAGAAGCCACCCATAAGGATGGTAAAACATCAAACATCTGAGCGTCCCCTGGGCAACGTCCTTGCAGACGACCGATTCTCAGATAAGTGAGAAGTGATACGTGGATATGAGAAGCTGTATATAGTTCTGATTTGTTTCAGTGACATTTATGTCATAGTTTAATTAACAGATGATGCATCAGGATCATATCAAGGGTTGGTAACCCTGTCTCTGACTGTGATGCTTTATTTACTGTTTTAATTAGTAATTTAATATCACATTTCTGGTTTTTCCCATGCCTTAAGATCACAGAGCACAGTGCAATCTGCAAAATAGTCTGTCCAGAAAATTAGACAATATCTATTTTTTTAGATTTGTGTTTCTTGTTTAGTCCTTCTTGTCTAGCCATTCTATTTCATCTCCCCATTCCATCTTTTCCCAGTTGTGCAGGTTTGTCATTCTTCTTGTTGTCCAACAATATTCTTGGCAACCAGAATTATCCCTAGGATTTTATGGGGGCTCCCTTTCATACCTTTAGGGTTCTTACAAATTTTTCAAACACCTGTAAATCTCAGGGTTATCTTGAGACTGGAACTTTCCTTTGTATTTTGGTAGTGTGGCATTGAAAAATCTGGTATTAAGGGGATAGTATATAGTCTATACAACAATATATTGCCTCAATTGGAATTGATTGCAGAGGGGATGAGGATACTTGAGGAACAAAGAGATGGTTATATAGGCTAGGAATTTTGATGAAAATGAAGCAGAAAGGCAAAGGTGCCAGGAGAGTATTTGTTACTTTATTACAGAACGATTGTTTAATGTACTGTTGCACATTACGGAACCACTGTTCAATGCTTGATACATGTATTTCTTTTGCATGGCTTGTTCTGCTTGATATGGCCTTGTGGCTAATGCAATAAACTATATACTGCTACTATAGTCTATAGTTTATTGCATTAGCCGCAAGGCCATATCAAGCAGAACAAACCATGCAAAAGAAATACATGTATCAAGCGTTGAACAGTGGTTCCGTAATGTGCAACAGTACATTAAACAACCGTTCTGTAATAAAATAACAAATATTTTAAGGGGATAGTGGTGCCATGGATTGATGATAGTCAGACGTTAGCCCAAACTGAATGTCTTGTTGTTGTTTATTCGTTCAGTTGCTTCTGACTCTTCATGATCTCATGGACCAGCCCATGCCAGAGCTCCCTGTCAGCCGTCACCATCCCCAGGTCCTTCAGGGTCAAGCCAGTCACTTCAAGGATACCATCCATCCACCTTGCCCTTGGTTAGCCCCTCTTTTTTCCCTTCTATTTTCTCCAGCATCATTATCTTCTCCAAGCTTTCCTGTCTTCTCATTATGTGCCAAAGTACTTCATCTTTGCCTCTAATATCCTTTCCTCCAATGAGCAGTCAGGCTTCATTTCCTGAAGTATGGACTGGTTGGATGTTCTCGCGGTCCAAGGCACACTCAGAACTTTCCTCCAACACCACAGTCCAAAAGCATCTATCTTCCTTTGCTCAGCCTTCCCTATGGTCCAGCTCTCACATCCGTAGGTTACTATGGGGAATACCATTGCTTTTACTATGCGGATCTTCGTTGCCAATGTGATGTCTCTACTCTTCACTATTTTATCGAGATTGGTCATTGTTCTCCTCCCAAGAAGTAAACGTCTTCTGATTTCCTGGCTGCAGTCTGTGTCTGCAGTAATCTTTGCACCTAGAAATACAAAGTCTGTCACGACCTCCACATTTTCTCCCTCTATTTGCCAGTTATCAATCATTCTTGTTGCCGTAATCTTTTTATGTTTAACTGCATCCCAGCTTTTGCACTTTCTACTTTCACCTTGATTAGAAGACTCCTCAACTCCTCCTCATTTTGGCATCATCTGCATATCTAAGGTTGTTAATGTTTCCTCCAGCAATTTGAACCCCAGCCTTGCATTCATCAAGCCCCACACATCGCATGATGTGTTCTGCATACAAGTTGAATAGGTTGGGTGAGAATATACAACCCTGCCATACGCCTTTCCCAATCTTGAACCAGTCTGTTATTCTATGGTCAGTTCTTCCTATTGCTGCTTATCATATCCAGTCTCAAACAGAATCCTTTATGAATGAACTTGAGGATCTTTCCACAAAAAATCTGAGTGATTTTGTCAAAACATGCAAAATAGAGAAGCCCAAAAAAATAATTCATAATTGTTGCAGTTGGCTGAGTTAAAGAGAGTATGGGCCTGCTTGTCACCTTGTAACAATGGGAATTTGGTATATATATTTAAGAATCTGCTTCTGAAATGCTGGTGATGTTGTGCTAGTCTCTGCGCAAACACGTTTTACATTTTTCACAGTGTACCAAAATATATCTGACCCAAGTAAATAATGGGATTCAGGGAAAATAGATATGCACTTTTTGAGTAATGATACATAGCTCTGTCATATTTTCTCTTATTACTTGGATAGAGCTTTATATAAAACAAGAAATCATGTAATAAATGATTACTTTACATAACCTTGAAAGAAATAGAACTAAATACTATAACTGATGACTAGAGGTCTTTGGAGAGGTGTTTCCCTTTTTAATTAGACCTTTCGATAACCACAATGGTGTACTTAAAGAAATAATAGTATTATTGGGAGCATGAAAAAAGTCGATGAAAAATTCCAGTCCCAGTGTCTGACCTTGAAAGGAATGATGAAAACACATGGAAAGCGGGAACCAAGAAGGCCCATGAATGAATTACTGATTCAGTTATTTTATGATAAACTCGACTTAATTGCAATAAATTACAAGAAGAAAATATCAGCAATTCAAGATATTATTAAATCAGAGAAGGGTAAACATCATAGCAATTAATGGTTGGAAATAAAAGACACAGGTCTTCTTTTTAATTTTTAAAAGCAATTATCTTTTGGAAGAAGCTACCAGTAACATAGCGGATGTTCTACAACATTACAATGTTTGCTTTAAAGACTGTGTGCTGCTTTGTGCAACATGTTTGTCAACCCTTCACAACTCAATTACAGGAGTGTTGGGCTTCTGCTTGTTAGCAGTATCTCTATATATGGGTGATCACATCACTTTTTGTTTGTGTCATTAAACCCTTAGAATTTAATCTACTAAACAACTTCATAATTGCACACACTCATAAAAACAGGTAATGAATTCATCTGTCAGTTGCAAATACTCTTAACTCCTTTTCCCACCCTGGCATTTTTTAGTTGTTTGGAACTGTGGCCAAATTTTAATTCTTAGGATTACAGGGAGTGTAAATTTTTTGAAAAGGAAATGATCCCCCCCAAGTTGCCTCTAATTGGTCTGTCTTGTTGTTCTCCTTAAGAATCTATACTCTTGATCTTTTTTCATCCCCTCATGCTCTATTTAAAGTTTACTATGCCACTGTAAGGAGGTGACCCTGACAGTGCTATTTCAGTGGGGGCATATCCTAAAAGCACCAGATCCTGTTTGATCTTGGAAGCTAAGCAGAGCCAGTCCTAATAGTACTGTATGGGAAGCGGCCAATGAATTCCAAGTGCTACTAGCTCTGTTTAAAAGCAGGGAAGTCAGCCCCATTTTCAGCAAGGGCCACATCAGCTTTATGGCTGCTTTCAAAGGGCCGTTTATAACCATAAGACTATATAAACATAATTATTTTGGCTTGGCATTGAAAACCTCACAGGCTATATAAGATAACATGGTGGGTCGGATTTGGACAGCGGGCCTTGCATTGTGTTTTAAAAGGCACTGGCAAAATCACCTCTGAACATTCCTTTGAAATTCATGGGGTTGCCATAAGTCAACAGGTGAGTTTAGTACACGTGTTTATATACGCACGCTGTTGATTCTGAACAAATCCCATCCATCTTCAGCAGCAGCCATATTTTCTGAAGTATTCTCAGAGTTATAGCCTGAGAAAGTAATTTTCCCAAGCTCTAGCTTTACCTTTCCTAATGGTTATTTATTCTTTCCACCACTGGGAGTATAACTTTGGATAGTTGAGATATGTTTGTAGACTTAGTTTTTAATCCTGTTTTTTGTTTTGTTGTTGTTTTTGCTCCATTCCCAATAAATAGCATTCAGAGCAGCAAGTACTGCACACATAAAAGAGCAAAGCATTAGCACCAGCCAGCTCTGCTGCATGAGAATAATCTGAATGCCACACACCCGTCCCTCTGTATCAGATAGCCACTCAGTGTCCATTAGCCCTGTGTCATCTGAGCCCTTGTGTTTGTTGTACACAGTGGGGGGGAATTCTATTACTGGTGTTTTATCCACTAGTCACTTCCAGATGGCAGTAAAGTAATGGAATAGAGGCATTTTGAACTTCTTAACAGCCCTCCCCTGGGTAAATTATCCCCTAATAAAAAAGCTTCCCACTCTCACTTTTTAAAATGAAATCTGACATACTATTTCTCTAATGTCTTACTTCCCAAGGGGCAGCTTAGATTAGAATGGTAACGGCAAGTTCCCCTTAGCATGTAGCTGGCCCAGGCTTCCTAATTATCAGATCCGACGGTTTGGTAGTAGTCTTTTGATAGGGAAGAGAATCAGGTTCATATCCATGGAAGAGTTTCCATTTACAACTAATTTGCTGTGGTGCAAACCCATTTGACTACATTACAGTTGTTTTGGATAGCAATATTTGTAATACTTTATTTATTACTCAGCTTTTTGTTCTTTTTTTACTACATAAGAGGAGGATCAATGTTTAGTTCAGCCACTTGACCCTATAGATATAAATTCCAAGTGATCAAGTTGGTCATACAGATTAAGTGAGAAGAAGATATTTTTCATAAATGTCTCCCAATTAGTTTATTTCCACCCCTCCCCCATATTTCTTGTGACCCTAAAGTAGGAATTTAATCTCTCACTAATGGTATTCCCACTATGATAAAGGTCCTTGAAAATCACATCTGTTTTTTCAGCCAATTCTCAATTCACAACGTAGTATGCACAAAATCTCTAAAATGTGCTTCTTTCAGTTAAGAAAATGCTTGTTTCAGTTCAAAATGGTGATGGCAAATATTCCTGGATTCTTCTAGTTAAGGTCTTCTGACACTCAAAACATATGTGTTAGAATCCTATTCAACCTGTTGCATTAGTATCTTACATCCTACTCAGCCTTTTACACCAATATCTTTACTACATTACTGCATAGCATACTCCATTAGTATATTTGCTTACACTATTATACTTTACTAAGTAGGAGAAACCCTAAGAATTAGTATAGGAAACTAGTTATGGATTAAAACCATCTCCTTAAATCTGTGTGGTATAGTGTGGTACACATGCTACCGTGTCATGTACTGTATTTCAATATACTTAATTACCTGACTGTAAATGTTATCAACATTTGTCTGGTTTTTTTTCATTATGACTGTAATATCCCTATCTAAAAAAAACTAAAAAACACAAAACCTATTTTCTTCATTTTCCTTTGCAGATTGCTAAAGATGTGAAACAGTTCTATGATGAGGCCGTGCTCGAAACCAAGTCTGATAATGAGAATAAATCCAAGGCAGCAAAAGCGGTTGTGAAAACTTTCCATGAAACGGTGAGCTGTTCTTCAAATTATCAAACATAACCTTCCCTGATCATCTCAGTTGCTTGTTTTGTTGTTCTTTCACTTTTAAAAAAGTCCTTGAAATGTACCCAAGGACTTTAGAGGCTCTTCTTCATTAGCTACTCAATAACTGGTGGTTTCTCCAAGAAGAATTGCTGTTGGAGAATTAGGATGGAAACTCTGTGTTTTGTTTCCTCATTTTTTCATGGGACATTCTAATAATAATAATAATAACAACAACAATAATAATAGTTATCTGCCTTTCTTAACAACTCATGGTGGGGTACAACACAATCAAAAGAGATCAACAACATACATAGAACAAAATACATATATCATAACACACCACTATAAAATGCATACAACAAAACACATTGTACAAAGACCAAAATACTGTGGCAATAGAATGCAAATCTAAAATTCATAATTCAAAGATGACTAGGTGGGCCTTCCAGAAGATATTTGTCTTCAGTTGTGTCTTAAATTCTGAAAGCTTATTTAGCTGTTGGAGCTCTTCTGGCAAGTCATTCAAAAAACTTGGGGTGGTTGATGAAAAGGTCCTTTGTGTGAAGGCTGCCAGTTAGATGCTGGCTGGTTGAGCCCATCTACTCAAATGGCATTTCACTGAAGTCCTTTTGACTTTCTAGAAACTGTGAAAAGTCCTACCATTTTCTTTCAGAAAAATGAAATATTGATGCCATTATTTTATCTTGTTTTTAAAGGGTAAGAATTTTTACACAAATGGTAATGTGACTGCATCCCACATGAATATGTTAGGTAGAATCTTGTTGGGAAGGTAAGAATGCATAGCCTAGAGATATGCTTTTGTAACTATTTGGTATTCATGATCCCTATATTTTCACTACTTGATGGGACACATAGGAATGATGAAAATCCCTGAAACCCCATTTACTGAGCAGCTGCTGCTGCAATCAACAGGAGTCTATTCCATAGTTGCCTAAGAAGCAGCTGACTGATGTTCCCAACCCCTTGTGTAAGTGATCTCTGATCCAAGGGGATCCTGTTTCTGTCACACTGCGATCCCTCACTGGAGAAAGTGAGAACATCGGTCAATTGCTTCCAGGAAAATTGATACCCATTTATGTCAACGATGGCTTCCTAGGAAGTGAAGATGCAAGGGGTGTGGAACCTGGATTCATTGTGTAGCTGCAGGATTCCAATCATAGTCATTATAACTTTGTGGTGATTTTTAACTGATTTCATTATGTTAAAAAAACACAATAAACTTTCTAGTCACCATTAACTACATTATTAGAATAGCTCCCCCCCTCCAAAAAAAGATCATTGTAGTTTTATAGCACTGTAAGATTGTAATATGTTTAATAATAATAAGTAGTAGTAGTAGTAGTAGTTTATTTGTACTCGCCACCATCTCCCTGAAGGAACTCGGACCAGCTCACAAAAGCACTTTGAAGTGCCGCACATAAAACAATGATACATAAGCTTATAAGACAACAATATAAGTCTAAAAAACAAATACACATAAATCCCCATCTGATAAACTTGTAAAATTCATAACACGCAGCAGAACCTTTATAGTATAAAAAGAACCGTTATAGCATTGTGGATGTGTAGCTCTTTAGCTGTTTGCTTTTTAAAACCTACAGATGTGTTAAGGCTACTTGAAAGTTCAATTAAAATATATGAGATCATAAAATGGCATCCATAAAAACAATGTATGTTGTGAGCTTTTCCTGTCACAAGCCCAGCAAATCCACTTCAGGTTTTAGTTTGAACCTGTTAGAAGTTTTTCAGAATACTGAAACTGACCACCAAAATGGTTCAGCACATTGGATTGTTCCTTTTTAAGTGTGGTCTTAGACCTGGAGTGGATTCTTCAACCCAGTGACATAAGAGCAACTGGCTGCCACAACAAAGCACTCCCTGATAACAGGATAACTACATGATTTAGAAGCCGCTTATTTGGAAATAGCCCAGAATATAGAAACGATTGTGTCTGTTTTAAGAGGCTCGGTGAAATAGAAGAGAAATTGGAAAACTCCTGGGCTTTTCCCAAGAAACCTTTGTAACTTTTCAAAGGAAACTGGCCTGCACCAATGAAATTTTCTTTATGATACATGAGAAGGGAAGAAAGCCGACTTTTGCCATTCTGTATAGATAGTAACGATGCTCCATGTAGTCATGCTGGGCACATGACCTTGGAGGTGTCTACGGACAACATCGGCTCTTTGGCTTAGAAATGGAGATGGGCCCCACTCTCCAGAGTCGAACGTGACTAGGCTTAATGTCAGGGGAAACCTTTACCTTTCATAGATAGTACTAGCTTGGGGACCCAGCGGTGCCCGGGTTATTTGATAAAGGCATTGTGTGCCAAGGTTGTTCCTTAATGTGGCTCACAGTGGTCTCAGGAACTTAGTGAAGGTACTGTAAGTCCCATCGGCCATGGTCCTTCCCCCTCCAAACAGCACCAGGATGTAGAGTGGGTCATGGGGGCTCTGTGTGTCACATTTGGTCTTGATCACTCAATGGATGAGGGTTGCTGCGGTCTTGGAAGGTGAGCGAAGGTATTTCAAGTCCCATCATCTGTGGTCCATCCTCCTTGAAACAGCACCAGGGTGTTGAGTGGGCCAAGGGGACTCTGTGTGCCAATTTTGGTCTGTATTGGTCATTGGGTGAGGGTCGCGTTGTGAAGTGGGCCATTGGGCCCTGTGTGCCAAGTTTGGTCCTGATCCGTCATTGTTGTGGGCCGCAGTGACTGACTGCCTGCCTGAGGCCTTTTCTTTTCCCTCTGCATCCCCTTAGAATGTTGGAATGTAGATGGCCTATTCGAGTCCTTCATGCAAATAATCCCACAGTGGCAACCAATCGAAATGCTGCCACATATTCCTCGACACCTCTGCACCTCCCTAGAAATGAGCATTCCATTTGCAATGGAAAAAAACTGTTAACTGGCTAACTCTGTCGCTAATCAGAGGTGATATGCAAATAGTCCCTCATTGGCAACCAATGCCCTCTGTCTGGTGCCTTAGATTGTTGGAGTTCTGAGGCTGGCCAATCTGAGTCCTTTATGCAAATAATCCCACAGTGGCAACCAATCGAAATGCTGGCACATATTCCTCCGCACCTCCCGCCCTCCGCAAAGACTGACTTTTATTATATACATAATAGATAGATGATAGATAGATAGATGTGATGTAGGCATCAAATTATGCCTTTTGGAAGCCGCTCTGAGTCCCCCCTCAGGGGTTGAGAAGAGCGGGGTAAAATGCCATAAATAAATAAATAAATAAAATAGATAGATGATAGATAGATAGATAGATAGATATAGCCCTTAAATGAGCTGTTTACACTGCAGAATGTCAGAATTAAATGTTCCCCTCCATGCTACACATGTTGCAACCTTTCAGGCAGTGCCCTAGACTCTTTCATCAAGCGTTTTCCTCTCAACTCAAGGCACTGGGCTAGAATTCCTTTCACAACTTATCTCCCTCTTTCCTCCATATGATATTGTATGGATTCAGTGCAGGCAGTGAGAAACATGAGAAGGTGATTTTCAAAAACCAGAAGTTACGTTTTAAAGCCCTGTGTTTATTTGATGATTAACTGAAAAAATGTTACAATGAATTGTTGGAAAATAACATTTGAAATATTTTTTTCTTCCTTTTCTCTGCTTACAGCTAAAATGTTGTGGCACAGGTTCATTTTTGGAAGAGATATACAACCTTGCAAATCCAGATGACCTCTGCAATAAAGGACAAATATTCAGAAGAGTAAGGAAGCATAATCATTATAGAGCCGTGCATGGGTCTTTGTTGTCCAATGAGATGCTAGTTGATTTGTGTATAGGAATGAAAAATATTATTTTGCTTTGATATGCTAGTCATTGTCCAATGCTAAAACCATTATGCCACACAGGCTCTTCTTGTGCGCTCCCTCCCTCCCTCCCTCCCTCCCTCTCTCTCTGTATCTCACCCCAATGTTTTCATCTATTACCCCATTCCAATATTTTATTTATCTGTGCTCCTCTCACCCATCTCCCTTAAATGTTGAAATAGCACTTTTCCTTTTATCTTCAACAAAAGAGCATTGAGCAATGGAAGAGGTCTGAAAGTGGTTGGGCAGAGAGACTGCTCTAAAGTAGTTCTGACAAACGGAGTTATACTTACAGCTAATTCGGAATTGCATTGTTTTGTTATGCATATACAAGTTGTGTCTCCCTTTTCCAGAAATCTGAAAAACTCCAAAACATGAAAAATTTAGCTGCTGACACCACTTTCACTTTAGAAGGGGATTGGTTATACATAATGTGTACAATATGTTTTTCTCAAGGAACTCTCACTCCACTACTGTCAAAATTTAATGGGGAAAAGGAAGGGGAAGATTTACACAAAGGACCTGCAAAAAGCAGACATCAGAGGAGGGGAAAGTCAAAATGCATCTGGCTACTGTAGGCTAGAGGAGTATTCGATAGCTCTGGCCACCTGGCCAATCCACTCCACAGTCATCCTTCAGGCCCCATGTATAGGGCACCTGCCGTGCCATATATCACCATTGGGCAAGTTGAAGGAAACAGGTAGATTGGAAAAGCTGATCTATTTGAAAAAAACTCCACATGTAATATGGGTACCCTGTTTGATATTCTCTTTGAAGGGTAGCAAGAGGAGCTAAATCATCTATGCCTTCCAGGTGTACATAGACTGTACCTTTCATTAGAAATCAGCAGAGCCAGGACAGTCCAACAACATCTAGATTAACTCTCGTTGCCCATTCTTGATCTAGATCATTATTATTCCATCATCAACTAGGACTTGGGTCTTTCTAAAGCTAGTGGTTGAGATGAATGGTATGATAGACTTTTTGTTTATACCCTAAGTCTTCCTCAAGGTTGTAGCTGCAGGGGGAGAGGAGGCTCACTTTCAGGTCATTTATCTGATAGATGCATTCTTTTTGTCTCAGGAGTTGGACTGCCACACAAGAATTGATGAGCTGTTCTCCGGAAAACTGTACCTAATTGGTATTGCTGCCATTGTGGTGGCTGTGATCATGGTAAGCGCCGTTTCTGTGTCACACAGCAGAATATTCCAAGGTCTTGTGGTCCAAGCAACATCCATGGGTAGTATGTTGATGGGCTTCAGGGTCAGGCAGAAGTTGGTCAAAATGCTTGGTGTCTGTGATAGGAAGGTAGATTGGCGAATAAAGTAAGGGAGAAGTGGACTCACAAATGCATGCCCAAGGGAAGGTAGCCAGATTCAAACTCCTTTCCAGCTCTTTGAACACTACTGGAGTTACTGAGAAGCAAAAGCAAAACAGCAACAAAAGTACTATTTAGAAAAGTAGTTGTTAACACCTCTAAAGAGGTGTTTCAGTACTGTAGAAGTGAATGGGCTTCAATCTTTCTTTACCTTGTCCAGGTTTAGCTTGTTCTTCTCTTCTGGTTGTAAGGAGAAGCAAAATCCAAGCTGTTACTTCTGCCTTCCTTTCTGTTTCTTGTGCTGCCAAGCATCAATGCAGGGCCCCATTTATACTACACAGTTTGGTTGTTTGCCTTAAAATTATCTCTGGCCTATGACAACTCTAAGGCAAAGCAAAACTTTCTGAGTAAGATGTCAAATCAAAGTGGTTTTGCCTTTCATTTCCTCTGAAGCTGTATGAGTGTGAGGAATGATTTGTGCTCTGGTCTTTAGAGTTGTAGTCCAACGCTAAAATCAGAGGCTCTTCTTACACAATTGTAGTAGTTTCATTTCATTTTAACTGCCATGGTTGTGCCATATGGAAGCTTGGAATATAATAATAATAATAAAATAATAAAACTTTATTTCTGACCCGCATCCATCTCCCCAGAGGGGACTCGGAGCGGCTTACATGGGGCCGTGCCCGAACAACACACCATATAATATCAACAACATAAGAAAACAATAAACATAATAAAAGAAAGGAACACAACAAAATACATCTGTGAAAACACAACAATACAGGTGAATCTAAAAACAAAACCGACAGGGCGGGCCACATAGACATATAGGATATCTAATATGTAGTTTAGGAAGGGGCATTTAGAATTGTCAACCAGCTAGATCTTCCAATTCATATCCAAACTACAAACTAGGCCTGTGCAATTTTTTTTCAATAGTCATTACTAAATTGAGGGAAAGGGTCATTTCTAAAATGTTTCTAAAATATCATAAGGGATCCGTCCCGTAACTATAAAAAAATGAATGTTCAAGTGGGAAAGCTTCCGGGGCCCTTTTCTCCCTCATTTTTAGAGCTATCAGGATGAAACTTGCTACAATTGTAGAACACATCTACCACTATTAACCCACTCACCACCACACACACCCCCCCACACACACACGCCCCCCACACAGTTTCAGAACATTTCACACATCCACTGTTTTTTGGGAATTTTGAAAAGGTTTTATGAACAACATTTTAAAATGCTGCAAGAGCTAACTCTTTGAATTTCTGTTTTCAATTATAGAACATAACCAGGGCATCGTTCTCCCAAAGTTTCAGAAAATTTGCACATCCACTGATTTTTAGCAAATTTTAACCAACATAAACTTAACAGTACTATTTCACTGGAAAACCCAGGGGCCATCCAGTCCAACTCCCTGGAAAAAGCACAGTCCCAACAGATCACATCCAGCCTTTGAAATAATAATAATAGAAAACCTACTAGGTAAACTTTGGAGTTACTGCCTCTCAACTTTGCCTACCTCACATGTTTGATTTGACTCCCAACAATCCCCTTTTATCTCAAAATCTCTTTAAATAATGAACATGGGTTCTCCCCCACCAAAACTTTCAGGGAGGAATTCTGGGCAATGCAGTTTGGGAAGGTGAGGACCCCTATGGCAGAGAATTCAAAAGGCCCTTCACTATCTACATTTTCCAGATTTCTGCTCACTTTGGAATACTGGAACTGCCCACGTTAAAACCCCAATGTCTCTGCTGGTCTTTCTTTTGGCTGGCCATGTGCCAGAGAGGCTTTTTCCTTCTCCGGCCAGACATCCTTCCCTCCTGCCCAGGCCCCCCTCCACGCCCCCTTTGGGGAAAGAGTCTAGGGCCCCTTTGGGGGAATCAAACCCAGCCCTTTTGGGGGGGAAACTGTATGTGTGATGGAGACCTGGAGCCACTTACAAGACTTGCGTAACTCTTCTGAAAAGTCGTAGGTCAGTGTTCTGAATCTTAAGGTTTTTTTACGTGGGCACTGCCCATGTTTCTTAATGTCACATTGTATGTATGAATCTTACAAAATAGATCCAACATATGTGGCAGAAACGACTTTTTGCACAGCCCTAATACAAGCCCCAGTATACCATAGGATGAAACCATGTCAGTAAAAGCAGAATAAATGTGCTATAATTGTATACTATAAATGCGCCCTACAATTTTAGTATTCCTCATTGAAGTTGTCCAAGAAGATTTTTGAAAGAAAAAGTTGCAAGAAAGAACATAAAATAACAAGTCAGGTTTAGATCAAAGGCCTATTTATTTAGTCTATCGTTCTGTTCACATAGTGGCCAAACCAGATGTATCCCCCTGACATTCCCTGGCAGTTGTGCAGAGGCCTTGTCATTCTAACATGGGATATACAAGTCATGCTGCTTTCTGACAACCTGCTTAGTAGGCATCGAGAATCCCAACCTCCAGGAATTGATTCAGGCTTTAAGGCTGTTCTTGCTAGTGGACATTCATTGTCTTGTGGCAGTGAACTCCACAGTATAAATAAAACATTCCTTACATCTTTGCCCTTCCACAGGAAGTGAAGGCTCGTTTTAATACTCAGGTCCTCTTTCGATCGCATTTGTTTTAAATCTATTTGGATTTTATCCAACGGAAGAGAAATGTGGCCACAGTTTCCTTCCAATTGTATTGATTTTCTTAATAATGTAGCTGAAAGGTATTTACTGACTTACCAACATTACATAATTCAATGTGAAGAAAACTAGAGAAAAATACTGAACTGAAGCAGAATTTAATCTAAAAGTCGTGTGTTTGAGGACTACTGTTTGCTACTTAAAATGCAGACAACATTTCAATTTGTTTCTAGAACTCCTGACAGTGATAGAGACTTTAATTAAAATCTACCACTAACCGTCCTTACCAGAATTAATTTGTCCCTCGGGCTATTACCAGTCTAAAAAGGAGCAAATATAATGGTGCAGCCAAGGTGAGCAGTCTTTCCCTACAAATGTAATGGAAGTGGGTTGAGGTCTCAGAGCTTCTGTGTTTCTCCTTCTTCTCCGGTAGATCTTTGAGATGATCCTGAGCATGGTACTGTGCTGCGGCATCCGAAACAGCTCCGTCTATTGAGAAGTGGAAGGGCAGGGGCGAAGCAATGGTGCCGAAGGGACCCCAAAGTGCCGGTGTATGACGGGGAGACTCTTCCAACAAAAGACAAAGAAAATTGTGTATATAGATATTTCAGATATTACCATACAGTACTTATCATTCTTACTTGGAAGTCTTCTTTCTGTTGTTTAAAGGGTGGGAGAGGGAGGTGGGTTTTTTCTTCAACTTCTTTTTTGTATATTTGTGGCAAAGTTAAAGACACATCAATTTGTGTGGTAGAAAAGCTACTAATGTCAGTGATTCCAGGCCTTTTTATCAAAGATCGCCTTTCTATCCCCTGTCTTCTCCTCAGCCACTGTTCTAGTACTAACAATATGCAATTAACAAGACTTTCCCCACATACTAGCCTTTTATGAAAAAAATGGACACTTCCTGTGTCTGTGTTATCCAAACAGTTCATTGTAGAGAGGGAAGGAGGCATTGCACCAGTTCTCAGCATTTCCTGTTCTAACATTCTCTATTGTGACTTATAGAAAACCTTGTATTTTTAGTCTAAATCTGTGAGTCCTGCCTTGGTGCAATGAGGCTACTGTTTTGAGATCTGCTATATTGCTATCAATCATGCAAATTTTACAGTATGTCTAACACTCCCCCTCTTTTCCATGATGAGACTTTATTTGCAAATTTGTATAATAACCCCATTATCATGAAAAGTCCATAATTTCTCCTGGAGGTAAGTTAATTCTAAAAGCCCTCACAAGGTATTAATTTATAACAGTGAAAGGATTTAAACCCAAACATATATTTTCATCATGAGCTAAAATTTTGTTTACACTGTCAAAAGAAAATATAATAGGTCTGATGATGGAATGTTAACACTTTTTATATCTCACTTCTATATGTGTTTACATGATTAGGTTGGAATGAAAGTTCAGTCTGCTATCTTTCACTTAATAAACATGTAGTAATCTAATGATGCCAAAAGCTATCTGTGGAAGAGAATCGGTGAAATAATGGCTGGATACCTGTTCATTGAAGTTACAATTTTAAGGAGGCACCTACTTTTGTGCCTTTAAAAAAAACTACAGTAGTAAAGGTGGAGAATAGCAAGTTGTGTATGGGTAGGACACTGCAAAGAGGCCTTGTTTGTTAAAAGCGTCCACTAACCCCTTCCTTAGTAAAAAAAAATGGCCATGTTGCCCACGGCAAATCCGATACTACCCTCTCTATTTAGTAATCGATGTTGGCTTCCTGTGTTCTTTGCAAGTTGTGGTTCCTTCAGATGTAAATTTATTCCTTGTCTTTCTCTGCACTTTTGCTCCTTAAATGCAGTTAGGTCTGTGTCTGTTAGAACAACCAGTTGGGGCATGAAATGGATATGAATATGCAAAGATTTATAAGTAAACTTACAGCTCTAGATGGAATGCTTTTAATGAACATTTAGAAGACCACACATGGATTCTGTGCCCTTGGTGCATTTTCTCCTCTAAATATGTAAGTGGAAAGGAAAAAAGGCTTTGCAAAAATAAATAGTTGGAATAATCTAAGCATCTCAGAAAACTAAACAAAAGATTGGTCAGAGTTTCAGGATCCCCACCACCGCACAAACCACTTCCTTTTATATCATTCTGGCTTGTCTGAAATGGACTCCACTGCCTAGAACCCCCTTAAAAGGTTACTCTAAATCAAACCCTGTTTGTAGTACAGAACGTAACCCAAGAATTGTGATGGTGGGGAGGGAGGACCTCTTTTAGCCTTAGAAATAGCCTTAAAGCAACACTGCCCTGAATGTCAAGCTTTGCATGCACTGGAAACAGAAATTGATTCTAACAACCTACCCACCCTTCAAAGGTTTTGAGGGTCATATTTTCCAGTATAATATAGTATATGTACAATTTGTAGCTAATCAACTATGCATGTACATTTATTTACACACACATACACACATATATGCATTGGGGCTACCAGTGTGCAAAATCGATGTGTGTAACTCACTGCCTTTTGTCAAGTCTCCCAGAGAAATGTATATAATTGCACCACTAAGCATTCTTTTCTTATAACGTGTTCTATTTTTCAGCATTCAGGTGATGATCTGTTACAGCCAGCGCTCTGTTCCGAAGCTTCTCAAGTCTCTCTTCTCAAGTGTGGCTCTGGCGTAGTCTTGGGGCAAAGGCCTCTCTTTCTCTTGAGTGCAGGATGGCAATTTAATAGTGAGGATTATGCTACATTGCAGGGGTGGATAAATTCCCTTAAGCTTTTTCTGGAGTTTTTTGGAGGGTGGCGCCCACAACATTCTACATATATTTTTGTTTCATTTTGCATTTTGAAAAGGGAAAGCTGCTTCTCTAGAGGATGTAGTTTTAGCTTGGGGAGGTGGTGCCTAACCATGCCAAGTACACATCTGGAACTTCAGTGGAGGAAAATCGAGCTTCTCTGTGCACCCACTGCTACTTCCTCCATTCAAACTCTCTAATGGCTTATTTTTATTAATGTTTAATTTTACATATTTGCACATATTGACATAATGTGTAATTATGTTCTTCAGCAATAAGCAGGAGGGCAAAAAGTAGTTTTTATTTATTTATCATGTCAGGAGCAAACTGTATTTCATTAAAAGAGGGTAGTAAAGTAGTTTTTAAAAGTTCTACATTGCAAATGACTTTTAAGTTGCATTTTTGTCTAATGCAAAGAGACAACTGTATTGTAACTCTAGTTCTCAAGGCCAGGAGCCAGGAATAGAGGGAAAGTGCTCCAAAATTGGTGAGACATAGGACTAGACTATAGAAGCTTTCACGTGGGATAATTGTTTTGGGTCAGTAGTACTTTGACCTTCATTTGAGAGACTAAAAATGATCCTCAAAATAAAATATTTTGCATATAGAAAATTAGACTTTGGGAGATGGATTCCACCTTAGACTTCTTCCTGACCATTAGAGGCTTTCTTTTTGCCTGCAGGATTTTTTTTATCTCAGTAGCAGAGATCACGTTTTATGTCTGAAGTGTTAACAGTCCATGAACTGTTCATGTAAGCTGGTCTTAAGACTTCTTTCAGTGCCAGTAATGACAGGATCTGTTCCCATTTTCCTTTAACTGTTTACAAATAACTATCAAGAGAGAGGCACAGGTGACTTCAGAAATACAAGATAAGTTAAAGTATTCTTTTAAAAATAATTCAATGTTGTAAAAATTTGCTTTAAAATTGCCTTGGTAGGCATTATTGCTGCCAGGGAGAACTTCTCCTTCACTAAGAATTTAGCATTAGGAAACAAATGGAGGGCTTCAGCTAAGAAATGCCCAGGTGAGAGAATGGAAAATTGTGGCAAATGCTGTTGCATGAGACAGAATTATAGCCAAGGCTATCTAGCAACTCATTCAAACTGCACAACGTTTGTGGCCAAATCCCAGAAACAACCTGGTTTGACTTTCGCCAGAGAATACCAATTGGCTGGATTTAGCTTTATGATTATGGCCAAAGACCTTATTTTTAAATAAGCTATGATAAAGAATTCTCTTGTAAGCCAAGAGAAATTTAGCATTCTCGCCAACAGGTTTGGTCCTGTACAAACTGAACAGAGCGAGTTATGAAGAGACTATAGGAGGGCCGAACAGCGCTGCTGGCTGCATCGTCTTGAATGCTTGATTTTCTTTTTAATATTGTGGAGCATGCCACAAGATGTATGTTCATGTGACGTACTATTTCTTCTCTGCCTTCTTTTTTGGGTCACTTTTCAGATTTTTAATAAACATTTCCTCCTAGTGTGTATTGTGTGGTGAAGTCCTATGTTTTTTAAAGCGCCAAAAAATCACAACACCTGAATGCTTTGACCATCACATCTCCAGAGCACGGCAAAGCCAGCCTTCGGAAGAGAGAACAAATGGGGTGAGACAAAGACAAGAGGAAGGAGGAATGGAATGAATCTTGGCCAGAATCTTGTTCTGGTCAGAGAAAAGTCATGAGGCAAAATATAAGAGGAGAATCTATGGAGATAAAATTTGCATCAGAAATGCAATGACTCTCCCCCAAAAGCCCAGCTTTCAACTAGGTTAGTGAGATTAAAACAATTCCAACAAGTTCCTACCAATGCCCAAGAGTACAAACATACATATGGAGCCCTAGTCATATAAGTCTTGACTTTTGTGGGTTATAGCAAACAGCCTAGTTGTGTAATTTTTTCCATTGGTTCTTCTGAGAAAGGGGGAGGAAGGAATGAACTAGGGAGGCATGACATACCGCTGCGTCTCCCCACATTTGCCGTCAAAATCCCCATTCTTCTCATCACCCTGGCTTCGCTTGTGCTCAGCAATCTTGCCTATTTGCTGTTGTCTTGCTTGTTTCTCTGAATGTTAAAGGAATCTGTCAAAATAACATTTTTTAAAGAAAATATATCTATGACAACAATTAAAACAACCAAAAACCAATTGTGTCCTGTCAGATTTATTCCTTTCTTTAATACCCTGGAACAAGGGCTCTGTCTCTGACTGACTGGCTCAAGTCCTGCTTCGGTGAATTCTGTTTCCTTAATACTTCATATAGATTTTCCCCCTTTTCCCGTTTTAAAGCAATAGTCACTTCCTGTTTCCCAGAATGTGTATATCTGAAAAGCTATTGAGCTGTTGCAAAACTGTTGTACTTCATCCTGATATTGTGTGGCATCATTCCTGCCTTCAGATTGGTGGTATGTTCTTCAAGTGGTCTTATCGAGAGCAAAAAGAAAGGTTTTCATATATAAGGGGCGGTAATAAAGATCTGGGTAAGTGGAATTGCTTATTACCAGTGTGGGCAAGAAGCCTTTTGAATGCTTTTCAGCTCCAACTTCAAGCAGGTTAACTTGTGATAATGTGCTTTGCAGTTCAACATTCAAAACCTATAGGCCTCGACTAGCTCCGTGACCAAGTGTCATTTGGTGATCAGTTTCAAAAGTCTTAGGAATCTGAATCCATTCTCTCAAAATCTGAAAAGCTAGAGATGCTACCATTTGACTGTTACTATGAGGGCGGGTCAATAAGTTCATGACGTTTTGAATTTCCCGCCTCTTAACTGAAAGGGCAACACTGTTCCTGTCAACAGGCACCTGTCAGTTGACTCCTGTCAAAATTTGAACAAGCTGCATCATTTAGTTTGTGTTTGACAGCCATTGATAGCAGACTACCGCATGATTTGAGGAGAAAATGGAAAAAAGTGAATTTCGTGTGCTCATTAAACATTGTTTGCAGGGGGAAAAACCCATCACTTGATAAGCTTGATAAGTACTAAGGGGATTCTGCACCGTCAGTTTCAATGGTTAAAAAGTGGTTTACTGAATTTCGTTGTGGCCGTACAAGCACGGAAGATGCCGAACGTTCTGGACGCTCAGTTGAGGTCTCTACACCCGAAACCATTGGAAAAAAATTATTTATTTACCGCATTTCTAACCCACCCTTCTCAACCCCAGAAGGGAGACTCACGATATGGTGTTGGCCGATCAGAGATTGAAAGTGTGAGAGATTGTGGAAGCCATAGTCATCTCACATGGCCCAGAGGTTTCAATGTTAAATGATCACTTGGGTGTGAGAAAGCTTTCCACAAGATGGGTGCCGCATTTGCTCACAATCGACCATAAATGCAATCGTGTGACAATTTCGCAGGAATGTTTGGCATTGTTCAACCGCAATATGGAGTTTTTGTGCCGTTTCGTAACCGTGGATGAAACACCAGGGTCCAAACAGCAGTCAAAACAGTGGGTTTCTCGGGGTGAATCGGCGCCAAAGAAGGCCAAGGTGGGTTTGTCAGCCAATAAAGTCATGGCGATCGTTTTTTGGGGTGCATATGGTATAATCCACAGTGACTACCTTCAAAAGGGTAAAACAATCTGGTGAATATTATACCAACTTATTGGGTCGATTTAATGAGGATTTGGGGGGGGGGACCGCATTTGGCCAAGAAAAAAGTTATTTTGCACCAGGACAATGCAAGGGTGCACATGTGCAGTTGCCATGGCAACAATCCATGAACTGAGATACACATTGCTCCCTCATCCGCCCTATTCTCCGGATTTAGCCCCTAGTGACTATTTCTTGTTTCCAAACCCGAAGAAATGGCTCGGCAGAAAGAGATTTGACCCCAACAATGAAATCATCTCACACCTATTTTGATGACCTCGACAAATCCTATTTTTTGGAAGGGATAAAAATGGAGAAATGTTGGACAAAGTGTATAGAGCTCAAAGGAGACTACGTTGAAAAATAAAATGATTTTTTATCCAAAAACCTGTGTTTCATTCAAAAAGTCACTGACTTATTGATCCGCCCTTGTATAAATAAGACTTTCATATCTGCATCTCTGGGCTTGGCCATGCGGCCATTCACCATTGTCTCTTCTGCCCATTTCTTCCTTCCAGTAAGGATGCACATTTTGCCCCTCTCTTTAGGCAAAATGTAGCTGCATTTTTTGACTTTTTAATCTTTTACTTTTCTTAGAAGATAAGACTTAATAAACGACTCCAAGAACTTTTCTATCTAGAATTTATTTTACTTTAAATAGTTTTGAACCTAAAGTTCTGTCTCTGCTATCCTGTGCCATTCTATGGAGAGAAAGCTACCAGCATCTCCCCCATATGCTCTTAAACCGTAGTTTTCAACCTGCGAGTCCCCAGGCGTTTTGTCCTATAGCTCCCAGAAATAACTGCCAGTTAACAAGCTGTTATGATTTCTGGGAATTGAAGGCCAAAACATCTGGGGACCCACAGGCTGAGAAACACTGCTCTAAAATCAAAACCGAGCAAGCAGCTGATGTTATTTCAGATTGGATGGAATGGACAAAGGGGTTGATATGTTCCTGAGTTTCGAGAAATGTGCAAAAGCTGCTTCCTGCTCCAGTAGGGAAACGGTGAACACTGGCGCATTTGCAGGCAGGAAGCTGAGAAATACACATATTGAAGCTGATGGGAAGTGAAAACACATAGCCCCCTTCATTGTAAGTCATTACAGGTTAGTGCCAAAAAAATGAAAGGGCCCCATAGAACAACAATCCTAGTATATAATTTTTGAATTTTTTTTTAAAAAACCACTGAATTTAAGGCTAATTGATTTCCAAATATGGGAAATCAACCAGCCTTTAATTATTAGCATTCTGCAGAATGGAGAAAGAAGCCCTTGGAAAGAAGTTTCTAAATTGTTTGGACTTCGACAATTCCTAACATCCTACCGGCTACCATATAGTCATATAGACTTGTACCATCCATTCTTGCCTATATAAATAAATAAAAAATTTTGTGTGTGGGGTTTACATAACACAAAAATCACTGAACGAATTGCCGCCAAATTTGGCCACAAGGCACCCTAACTAACCCAAGGAGAGACCATTGCTCAAAAAATTGATTTTGTCATTTGGGATTTGTAGTTGCTGGGATTTATAGTTCACCTACAATCAAAGAGCATTCTGAACTCCACCAATGATAGAATTGAACCAAACGTGGCACACAGGACTCCCATGACCAACAGAAAACACTAGAAGGGTTTGGTGGGCATTGACCTTGAGTTTGGGAGTTGTAGTACATCTACATCCAGAGAGCACTGTGGACTCAAACAATAATGGAACAGGACCAATACTTGGCATGAATATTCCATGTGCCCAACTATGAACACAGATGGAATTTGCGGGAAATAGACCTTGACATTTGGGAATTGTAGTTACTGGGATTTATAGTTCACCTACAATCAAAGTGCATTTGGAAGGCTTCACAAGAGTCTGGAGCAACAAGCACCTGAGGCAAATCACCAAAATCAGTGTGTAGAGAGCTATCATACTGTCTATTCTCCTATATGGGTCTGAAACATGGGTCACCTATCGCCAACACCTACGACTCCTCAAACGCTTTCATCAGCACTGTCTTCGCACAATCCTAAATATACACTAGACCGCACTTTTTCAGCATGCGAGCTACTCTTAAAGCAACCAAGTCCAAAAGATCTACCTGCCCCCGCCACCATGTGCTCCTGCGCGCTCCCGCCGGTGCGCGCTCTTGCCACCGCGTGTGCTGCTGTTTTCCGCCCGCGCAGCGCTTCCTCCTGCAGGGCATTGCAGGAAGGAGAAAGCACAAGGCGGGGCATCCAGAGAGAGCACTCCGCCCTGCCTGTCTTGCCGGCAACGGAGGCTGCACAGCTGCTTCTGGACGAGAGAGAGGCAGGACGCTCCCTCCAGAGGCCCCGCCTCGTGCTTCCTTCTTCCTGCAATGCCCCGCAGGCGAAAGAAGCACGGCAAGAGCAGAAGCCAGCAGCAGGAGGGCGCGTGCACGCAGGGTGTGTCTTGGCGCATGGGGAGGAGCGCCCCATCCGGCTGGTGAGACCCCAAGCTCACCTGGAAGAGGGGCAAAGATCTACTAGTAGCTCCCGAGCTACCTAATGAGCACTCCAGCACTAGTCTGACTATGTGACTAATGTTGCTGTCCTTGAGCAAGCAGGGATCACCAGCATTGAGGCCATGCTATTGAGAACACAGCTGCGCCAGGGCCGTAGCCAGGATTTTGATTCGGGGCTGAGTTTGGTTCGGGGGGCTGAGACTGGGTGGAAGAGGGTCTACCCTAGCATACCTTTTGTATTGTTATCCCAATAACCCTATTAATGTGGGATATAATGAGCATGGCGATCATATCATGATATTAGAGCAGGTTTGGTACTTTTCCGTGTAAAAAGTACAGTCAGAGAGTGATGCTACATACGTGTTAGCTCTGAAAAGTGGGTTTTGGTGCCAAGAATCAGGCAGGCACTTGCAATGAAAGACTAACACTGTGATTTAATGCTCTCTAATACACCCTGTGCCCGAGTTGTAGATAACATTAGGCTAGATGGGTGAAAGCAGTACAGTTTGAGCTATGGAAAAGTTAATGCGAATGGAAACACCACTGCGCATGGCAAAGAGTCTGTCCTTCTCCGCTGCTGGCACGGAGCCTGGAAGTAATGTTTCAATCAGGGAACAGAGACTCAGCATTGATAACTGCACTGTGTGAAAGAAATAACTTATAGATGGCTATTGTTCTCATTCTTAGGTATGACAAAGATGTGATGCTAATGAAAAATGCACTGTTTATTGGATTAATGAAATGTCATGTAAGCAACAGTAATCACCAGCCAATTATGATTGTTTTTATCCATGAAGAAGAGGTGGGCTTAACTGAAATGACTCCATTGGGGTATAAATGTCTTTGTATGAGATGTGACGGGGTTCCTTTGCCCCCGATTTGCAGCTGTGTTCTGCAGCAAAGGCCCACCAGCTGGTGCCAGAAATAAATCCTTTTGATTTTCACCTACTTCACAGTTGTCGTGTGTTCTCCCTCATCCTAGAACCCGCGCGTACAAGCAGCTTTGGTAAAGTTAATTTGGTACTTGGAGTTCCATAACTCCTAGTCTGCTTCATTTGGTGACCCCGACGTGATGGTAAAAGGTACCTAGACGGGTCTGTGTTGAGGGAAAACAAACACGGTCCCCATCGTGGACAGCGCTCGCTCCCAGGCAAGTAAGGTGAGACTACCCAGGAGGGCTGGAAGGGGCGCCCCGCCTGTTTTTGACCACTTTTTGCACTGAGCCGGCCGCCTGGCTGGTCCCAAACGAACGCCTGTGGACACGGGAGAGACTGCAACTAACGTTGTGGGTGAACTCAAGCCCGAAGAGGGAAAAGGCTGGCTGGGAAGCAGCCTCTTGAGAGCCGGCTAGTGTAAAAGTCCGGGGACACAGTAACAAGGTGCCCAGCCGTTGGGGCTAGCAAACCGGCATAAGCGCGCGCAGAGAGTCGGAGCGACGTCAGGTCCGTTCGCCAGAGCCGGCGCAGCTCGATTGGTGACGTGGGAGGCGAGACGCGAATCCCAGGGTCTGCAGGACATCGGCAAGTATAGTTTATTTCGTGCACTTTAACACTGAGGGAACACACATTGGGGAAGGGGGGAAAGCACTGAAGTGGGTTTTGATCTCAGGCCAGAGAAATGGGGAGTGCAGGCTCAAAGCAGAAGAAAGAGACCCCTTTGCAATGCGTGTTAGATAACTGGGACAGGTTTTGTTTGTTGGCAGTAGAAGGAAACACCCAGGAGATGAAATCTTTTGAACTTAGCA